>CM071612.1:14433308-14890052 GCA_036365135.1 Miichthys miiuy
ACTTAATGCAAAAATGTTTCATCCAACAATTAACACCTTACTCTATTGCTCCGAAGGCTGTGCCATCAGTGTGTGATTGTGTATGAATGGTTAGCTCCCAAAACTGACGAGTGGCACCTTGCATGTCATCCAATGCCATCAGTGTATGAATGTGTGTGAATGGGTGAATGAGATATGTATTGTAAAAGGGCTTTGAGTGGTAGGAAGTCTAGAAAGGCGCTATATAAGTACAGTCCATTTACCATTATTTGTGCAGCTTTAAGCTGCTCTTAATGCATTGCTTTAGTCATTCAGCCCACACATAGAGGGTTCAGTTTAATGTCACCATGTCCACCTCCTGCCAGTAAAAAGGGCAGCTGCATTCAGCAAACAAGTGTTTGCTACTTTTTGTAGCATACAAAGGTCCAGTGTGTAAGATTTAGGGGGCTCTGTTTAGAGAACCCCAGAACATTGAGATATGACCTTTTGTGTTTTTCACACATCTCTCCTTCACATTAGAAAGCAGAGGGTGAGGTGAGGGGGTTGCAATCAGCAACTACACTGCTAGATGCCACAAAATCCTACACACTGGTCCTTTAAGTGCTAGAGATGGAGAATACATGTGATGCTGGTGAAGACAATATCTAGCAAGTTCACAACCTTGATATTGTGTCTTAGTAGTTGGTGGAGACCAAACCAGAGCTAGAAGACTAGTTTATGTCTATGTCTTATGTCTAATGACTTCAGTGAGATGCTTTTGTTGCTCTGCATTCATAGGAGGCAAATGTTTGCTCATATATTAACCCTTTGTCATAAAGTAGGAATTTTGAAACTTTGAATTGATAGGCAAAAAAAGCAGGCTAAAAAATTGCAAAAATCTAAAATGGAAAAATGACCTTCCTCAGATATTAATTATGTGTATCAGATTAGGACAATCCAGATGTTTGCAGTAAAATAATCCAGATAAGATAGTAATTGCAATATAATTCTTGATATTTATAGCCTTTGTTCTTTTCATGCCCGCAGGTTCAGACCGAGATAAAGAAAACATGGACACGCTGGAACCTGGCCTTTGAGTGGGAGGGCCCCGTGGTCTGCGGTCGCTACCGTTATGGCTCTGTCGTTGTCGGCCTCAACAACAACAACAGCACCAGCAGCCAGTCCCACCTGGCAGGAGGTGGACTTTCCACACGTTCTACCACACTTGTTTCAAGCCGTGTCTATCGGAGCACAGGCCCTCCCGTGGTCAGCATGCACGCCACCCTCCCAGGATATGTGATCAGTAGCTCAGACCCATCTATACCTGAAGAACCTGAGGACAGTGGCCCCAAGCAGGTGGATGATATCTCGCTGAAGGAAAATATGTTGGTTCTTAGTCCCACTGCAACAGCTGAAGATGAGGAGGAAACGCTGTAGCGGTTGTAAAAATGTGGCAGAGACTGATGAAAGGTCTACAGGTGCCGCTAATCCAGTCTCAAACTCTAAGGAAGGTATCAAAGGCAAACACGCACAAGAAATCAAAAAGTGTCTTGAACTCTTGAGCTTAAAAACAAGTAATAAAGCCACAGATAAATTCCAGCACGGCATGCCATGTCATGTCAGCGATCTGTTTGATAATACCACAAAAAGTCGCCATAATCTGAAATTCTAACTGTACACACTTAAAGAAAACAGGATCATGGTTGAAAAATAAAAAGAACATCAATAGTATCCGACACAGGCCATGAACCTGAGCAACCGGTACTGAAAGCCTTAGTGCTAAATGTCTAAATCGCTAATGTAGATTGTTTACATATTCGAAGGAGGCAGGGATACCGGGGGCCAAAAGGCAAAATGCAACTCATTACTGAAGACAATCATCTTTCAGTCTCACTCTCAGAAGCTTAGAAATGAAACAGGAATGTGAAACTGAAACTGAAACTTCACTTCTGTGGACGTATGTAGATTTTAAAAAGAACTTATTTAAACAAAAGACCCTTTATTTTTCAAAGGGGAGGGCAAAGCCATAGTGCCCTTTATTGTCAATAATGCAAGATATCCTGTTGCTTTGACTGTGGTGGTCTGATTTTTAAAAATTTCAGTGATTTAAGTAGCATGTACTTGTGTTTTTTTGCTGTTACCTTGATTGTATATAACTAGGGTACCACAGCAGAGTATAATGAAAAGGCACAGCTGGAAAAAAAGCACACAGAAACACTTGTTCCTAAGAATATACAAAGAAATAAGTATAACTTGGGGAAATCAGGTTGTAATAAAAAAAGCTGATTCTTCTTTAAAACGGTGTGGCAGCTGTAGAATAACACTGATCTCATGGAACGAGGAGAGTTGATGAACCTTTGTTCTTGCCAACAGATATTCCTGAATTTGAACATACAAGATAATACTGAATGTGATTTTCTTTATGTGCCAAAGCTGCATAAAAATGTGACTTACAGCCATTTTCAGGTGGCTAAATTACTGTACAACTACAGCATGTGACAGTATCTGTCATGCAAGAGAAGGATATATCCTGATGATGAATCCTTTTTATGGACAAATTCAGTGTCATGGTGAACTTGTGCTTGCTTGTAACTAAAGGGTATGCAAAATGTTTTCTATTTGTGACTTTCAAATCAAGCTTAAATGAATGAAACAGTTTTTATGTCATGAAGTGTTTTGTTTTTTAAACAATCAACTTTTGTGCTGACTGTGAAGGGCTACATTTAGTAGTTGTTTAAAGGTTTTGTGTCTGCTTTGTGCATGTTTGTTTGTCAGTACATTGATGCAGTGCTTGTCACAAAAAAATCTTTCTTGTACATGTGCCTCTCCTGTTCCAGAAGCTTACTTGACTTGGACGTGAAAGGGTTCTCTTTAGTCTTGTCTATTTATGTGCTAACACAAAATGCTCTTTTGCTAGAGCTCCAGAGAGAAGTGTGAGAGAGGAGATATAAAATGACACTGAAATGGAAATATACCTTGTTAAGGATATCAAACCTTCAAATAAAACACCGGAAAAGTGTAAACTATGAGACCTTAATAGTTGAATGACAGATTGATTTGTCAATTTTGTGTCTGTGTGTTCAGTGAAGAAACTAGTCTGGGGCATGTTACAGTTCAAACCACACAATATTTTTGTCACGATGGTCATGGTGTCACCTGTCAGAGCATTAGATTTATGACAGTCTGTTCTTATAGATAGCCGATAGATTAGCCAGTGGTTATCAACAGGGTGTGTTTGAAGTTGGAGGATGGAAAATAGACTGCACTTATGTAGTCTAGTCTTCTCATGTCATGCTTTTACCCTACACATCACAGTCACTCATTCACACACTGCCTGATACACAGACTGCTTGAGTCGGGATCGAACGACTAATCTTCTGATAAGTAGACAACCTCCTCCACCGCTTGTCCACCACATCGCTCCTGAGCTCCTGCCCATCCATTGGTGGATCTGTGTGAAGCTGGTGGAGTACTGTTTGCAGTCATCTGGGCTAAGGTTCTGTTATCTATGCTGATATGTGTGGGCTGGTGACTTGTTAAACCACAATGTCTCATTATATCTATGAAACTAGTGCTGTGGCTTTTTAGTTGTTTCAGGCGCCTTTGATGGAGCTGGGCCAAGTAATGGAAAGTCATGATTACTTCTGATCTCTGTTCAGACATTTTTCATGGTCAGACAACAGGTCAAACAACAGCATATACAGAATTATAAAAACAAGACATTTCTAAACATCCACCATATTACAAGTTAACATGCCCTAAACAACCCACGTAACCTGCAAGTCCATTACGGACTGTCCACAAGGTTGTAATTGGCCCTTATATTGAATTATGGGTTTCAGCCTGAGTACAGCACAAGACTTATGGTATGCACTTAACACGTTATAAACAGGCATACATACATGTAAAACATATAAACAAGTAGAGCATTAAATTAGCTGTACCAATTTATTTCTACATACCACAGACAGGAAGTAAAATCAGTGTTTTGTTATTTATGCTCTTTATTTTTAAGGAAAGCTCTTGCTCTTATCTTCTTCCCAAAAAGTGGATCATAGGTTGCAAGTTGTTGACTGAGAGTGTCATTTAACAGAATGTTATCGGATCGGGAGTATTAGAGATGCTACAACATAATAAGGCATACAGCTGAAGAGGTTTGAGTGGCCTAATAACTATGTGTGCGAAACAGATATGCATGCTCTGTTTGCTGACTGCTACCTACAGGTTATGCTATATGTAATTATGTACTATATTGCGGCTTCACCCACACTTTGATGTTTATTTCAAAAGGCATACTCCTCCTGCTTTGTGGTTTGCTTAATTGCAGCCAAGCCATGGGAAGAAAAAAAAGAGAGCAAGAGTACCCACGCACATACACGGTCATACAAATAAGATCCCTGTTAGAGAATGACAGCTCAGCACATTAGTGACTCATTGGCCCATGAATGTTTTGGTTGTTTCTACTCTGATGGCAATTTTAAATATGAATTGTATGCAAGAAAGCTAGTTTAGGAAAAAAAAAATAATAACGTTTGTTAACCTGCAATGGATGGAAATCGTGAGTGTTATGACCAGTTATACCTAAGTTATACTTCAGGTTTACTTCTCTGTGACTCGGTGTCTGCTGAGCCTATTGCATCTGAAGTCAACATCAAATTACAACATACTGTATTTGCAGCTTTAAACTGGTAGCAGGTGATCAGATCCTGGCCAAAAAATTATGTATCTATGTACATGTTCAAGTACAAAAGACAAGAAAAGTCAGAGTTTTTAAGAATTTCCCATTTTGTTCAGCTTTTAGAGACATGTTTATGTTCTATTTCTCCACTGGACAACCCACCAACCAGCACTCATCAAGTGAGGACAAAAATATTGCATTGGATTTCGTCTTCTAGTCTTTATATCCTTCATATAAACTGCAGTCATTTATATTTTATAGTTTTTCCAACCTATTTTGTTGGATATTTCAGAACGAGCATAAAAACAGAGATAGAATGCCATAATTAATGTAATATTATGGAGAATGAAACATCCTTGATAATAATAATAAATGGGTTTTTTTTTGTTTTGTTTTTTTAAATAAAAGACTAACTACAGCAGTTAATAATTAGAATATGATAGGTGACCTTGAAAAATTAGCCTTGAGTTCTTTTTTTTTTTTTTTAAGATATTTATTTGCAGCAAAGGGCCACAGGTTGGATTCGAACGCTTGGACTGAGCCTTTGTACATGGTGCAGATGCTCTACCAACTGAGCTGACCGACGAACCCTCAGCTTTGAGTTTTGAATATTCTGTTTTTTTTGCAGGTCTGTGTTCTATTTGTTCATTTGCAGTATATATATATCTATATATGATCTATATATATATATATATATATATATATATATATATGCTATATATATATATATATATATATATATATATATATGCATAATTAACAATGTGGTCGCTTGACTAACACCACACTCTAAACTTCACAACAGCTCTTCAGAAACCTCTGGGTGACATTACAAATATGACGTCTATATTCATACTGTCTCCCTCAATTTCCATAATGGTCAAATTTATTGTGTATTTTATTGCTTTGAACTTTTTATTTGTAAGAAGAATGTTGGGTTGTTTCTTTAACAAATTTCCAGAAACTAATCAACAACCAAAAAATTAAAAGGTGGCCACATTGAGATAAATAGTTGGTGGTCTTAATTCTGTAGTTGTGTGTATTAACCCATTGCAGAAAGGGGTGAATAAGATGAGATTAAAATATCAAATTAACAAAAACATGGTTTTGTCACATCTCAGAGACATGCCACAGAATTGACATATAGAGCAAATTGTTACATTACAAAGGCTTTTCTGAGCAAGCTCTAAATGAATCTGAGCAGAAATTAGGACTCTACTAACAGCAACATGAAAAACCACATATGGAGAGGGCAGCAATCTGCATTATTAGCTGCACAGCAATGAATAAACTAACCATTGTAATATTGTAAACAGCTGTCGCATCATTACTCTGCCTGAAGTTACACTGTGCCCTCTTTGATGAATGGCACTTACTTAGCTGCACGTCTCTGGAAGCTACCATCTGCCCACGTGAGTATAGGATCAGCTAACCAGAGAACAAAGTATCAAAATCAAACAAAATACTCAACAAAACATTAATGCAAGATTTATGAGTTACTGCCATTAGTAGTTTATCTAAGGACACACATACATACAGTGTTATTTACAGCTGAATAATCTCATCTATTCTTCTACATCTGTGTGCACCCACCCCTCCCTGCTAATATGACATAATGATGCTAACCTGTTTTTACTCTCCCTAATTGGGCAGCTGTTCTACACTGCAGAACAACCACACACATACACGACAGGGTGAACACTTCTGAATAAAACAACAAATTAAATAAAGGGTATGTTATTTTTATACCCTGACTGATAATTTATTGAATAAAGTGAATAATATGACTGAAATGAATCATTACGCAGAAACTAAAAGCACTTAATGTTGGTTAACAGGGTCAAATAAAAGAGAAGGAAAGCAGCCTTTTCACAAAGCATAAATAGAATGACAACTGTACAGAAGAACTGACAAGTATGTGTCAGAATAAGAAGCACAGAATGAAGTGCGGAAACAGGAACATCCAATACTTAACCTGCCATAGTGATTCAGACAACATGGAAGGAAGCAACAGAGCTGATAACATTGAATTTATTTATGTTTGTAGGTTATGTAAATGTTATGATGGTACATGTGCAACAGCTATTATGCATTGCTAACAGAAAGCCTGTATGTATATTTAATTTTTTTCTGGCAATTGTGATTTCCATTGAGAGACAATTTATTGGTGCCCTGAGACTGAACGTGACGCACACATAGATCAGGTGAATAAATTAGGACAGCAACCAGACACTGTGAAGAAATATAGTCACTTTCAATTTTTATAAAACCACTGGAGAAAATGGTGCATTTAAATTCAAACAATGCATATAATAAAAAAAGCAAGAAAATATAATTGATATTCTGTTATCATTCCTTTTGCTCACACACTAATTGTGGCATTAGAAACAAGTAGCAGTTTCAGCATAATTAGATGAAAGGCAAGATCAGGCCACTGGCTGGAGTTTGTCAGGGTAACTAATGGGGAAAGACAGCATGTATATCAGCTCTTGGATGTGGTAAATTGATAAACATGTTCAGACATGGGAAAATAAGAAAACACCAGGAGCTGTAAAACATCAAGCTGTCTAGAATTAAGGTGGAGAGACAGGCAGGAATTTGAGAGCTTAAAAGACAGAAAGACAGAAAATTAGTTGATTTTTAACTACTTAACTACTTGATTTATTTAACTACTATCTTTCAAACTTATTCTGTGAGAAGAAATTTACGAATCACATCTTTGTTTGATCTACAGTATATCCATAAAATTCACCAAAGTAATTTGTACAACTTTCTAGTTGGGGTAGCTGTGCCTCAGAAGGTAGAGTAGGTCATCTTGAAGTCTCCTTGAGCAAGATACTGAACCCCAAATGACTCTGACGCTGCGCCATTGGTGTATGAATGGTTAACTCCCCAAAACACCAATGGAAAATGCAAAATTCAATAAACAACGATTCTGATATCTGATAGTTTTTCAAAAAATGACCATGCTCAACTGATGAATGAATGCAGAACCAAGATATCTGCATTCTTAGCAGCAGCTATCTGTATAGAGATCAGCAGTGAACGTGTGTATTAACATCTGAACAACTTTAAGAGCTATTTAAATGGAAAAATGAAAGAAAAGAAAAACACCCTGATAAATATGTATACACATATTTAAGTCACATCAGCAAATGAACACATTTCTACATTGTGTAGAAACACAGAAAACATTATACAGTGATACATGTGATATGGTAGAGAACTGTTAGCATTGCAATAGATAAGTGCGACTTGTTCACCTTTGTCCCAGTCCAATGAACAGCCTCTCTTCAGCACAGTAATGATGACCTGCAGTGCCCTGCACATTGAGCAGATAGTTATTATTTGCAGTTTTACTGGCCAATATGACTTACAATTATATCAAATCACCCCTCCAGAAGGTAAAATAGATGTAAATTACTCTAATATAGTACATTAGTATGCTGATCCAGCCTACAAAACATATAACTGGTTTCCTCTGGTCGATACATCATATCTAAGTCACAGAACAGGCAATTTGGCTTTGTACCGTGTCCACTTACAGCAAATTTCACCCAGGAAGGGCATGTGTTCATGTCAAACCTTGTGTTAAACCATCTTTGTGAAAACACAGGCTATAAGAACTACCTTATGCCCTTTCTATAATTCTAAATTCATAAATACTTACAGGGTAATTACCATTTTAAAGGTACAATATGTCGGATACTATGCTGTGTCATCAGAGATTAAGGTTCTACTGAAATACAAGCTTCTTGAAAAAATTACTATAGTCAGTATGTTTCTTATTTTGAAATTTTCCTTTTTTTTCAGTGGGTTTCCACCTGATTTATTTTGCAGCATGGACTGAAGTCATACTCAGACATAGAAGCTGCTTCATGAAATAAACCTTGTTGCTCTCGTTTTTCCCTCATGGAGGTTCATTGTCTTTAGTCTGGCAACCAGCGATAGCTGCTGTTTGGGGAGGGGAGCGAGGGGGGAGACTGCTCTCCAGTGTTTTGAATTTGAGCCGCGGTGTCCAATCTTACATGTTGTACCTTTAAAGAATACTGTTGTTTTCATCCTAGAAGCTATAGTATAAGAGCTGCAGCCATCTTTTTTCTTGTATATAGCTCTTATGGTTGCAAGCTCACAATCGCTGCTCTCAACAGAGCTATTATGACCCGACATGCTGGCACCACTTCAACACGTCAGCAAGGTAAACAACAAAAAAACACTTCGCTACCTGCCAAGGCAGTTTGAATGGGCTACTCCTACTGGTCAACACTATAAAGGCCATTGAACCTATTCATTCATTGAAAGGTCTGGTCCACAGAGAAAACTACCTACACAGTCTGAATGGTTTAAGTGAGTACTTCAGTTCAATGTTGTGTTGTTCTATGAGTGATTTGAAATGTTTTGTTTTATGTGTATGTGATCAAAAACATTATGGATTAAGGATTAAGGTCCAATGAATCCAAGACAATCAGCAATGTCAATGATTCTAGTATTGAGTATTAGTGGCTGCATCTCTTCTCTCGTAACTGGACGACGCGCTTTGCGGTAACGTATTGTGTCACTTCCGGTTATCGGTGTTGCTGCCACGGTGCTCTCTGCTCTGTACACCTAAACAGATTTTTGTATATTTTGTCACATCAGCGATTATCTACTTATCTCTGCACTATCCTTAGACTTGTTCTGTTTGTGCACGAACAGGTCTCTTTACTATAGTGACCACAATCTGCTAGTTTCACCAGTTTCTGTTAGTCACACTTAACTAGCGATAGCAATGGCTTCTCTCTCCTGCTCTGTGTGCCACATGTTTAGTTACTCCTCGTCCTCCTTTAGTGGTAACGGTACTTGTAATAAATGTAGTTTATCTGTAGCTTTGGAGGCGAGGGTCAGTGAGTTAGAGGCTCGGTACCGCAACACCGAACAGTCAGTAGCTCAGATAGTTAGCCAGTCCCCTGTAGCCGGTGCGGTACCACCGCAGGTAGCACAGAAGGTAGCTTCAACTAGCCGTCCCCCGGTAGTTCCCGAGCAGCCGGGAGGCTGGGTGACTGTCCGAAGGAGGCATAGCCCCAAACTGAAGCCCACGGTACACCACCAACCGCTCCACGTTTCGATTTTCCCCGCTCAGCGACACACCCGCTGAGAGGCCAACTCTGGTCATTGGCAGCTCCATAGTCCGAAACGTGAAGTTAGCGACACCGGGGGCCATAGTTAAATTCATCCCGGGGGCCAGAGCGGGCGACATCGAGTCTTATTTAAAACTGCTGGCTAAAGATAAACGTAGATACAGTAAGATTGTTATTCACGTCGGCGGTAATGACACCCGGTTACGCCAATCGGAGGTCACTAAAATTAATGTTTCATCGGTGTGTGCATACACCAAAACGATGTCGGACTCCGTAGTTTTCTCTGGTCCCCTCCCCAATGTGACCAGTGATGACATGTTTAGCCGTATGTCGTCATTTCACCGCTGGCTGTCGAGGTGGTGTCCAGCAAACGATGTGGGCTTCATAGATAATTGGACACCTTTCTGGGGAAAACCTGGTCTGATTAGGAGAGACGGCATCCATCCCACTTTGGATGGAGCAGCTCTCATATCTAGAAACATGGTCAAGTTTATTAGTCGACCAAAGCCGTGACAACCCAGAGTTGAGACCAGGAAGCAGGGCTGCAGTCTTACACGCTTCTCTGCGCCTCCATTAGAGCAGTTGCCCACCCAGTCCTTTAGTATAGAGACTGTGTCTGTCCCCCGTCCACCTACATTATTTAAAGATAAAACAAACAGAAGAGGAGTTCATCATAATGTGACTCTACACTGACTTGTAATTGGGTGAATCATTCTGTCATTCCCACATCCCATATGCCTGTTCTTAGGCTCTGTGTCAGAAACACTATACAGTCACACACCACCAACTTTCAATTTTGATGTAACTGGATCATATTTTATGAAGAAAATGTTTTCTACATTTTCCTTCTGACGTCCTCCAGCTGCTCCGCCTCAACTCACTATGAGTTTCTCATCACCTGCAGCGCTTCATCCAGCAGCTCACTATGGCTGCTACTTATTGTTCGATTACTTCCTGCAATATTTCAAACTGACCCAGTGTTCCGAAATGGTCAAAATGACTGTTGTCTTGTTTTGTAGATGGATTTTTGATAGCAGTCTCTTTTTCCAGGAATAAAACGTAGCTAGCAGGACTTAAATGAGTAGTAGTAGCTGCTTGGCCTTGAGGAATTATGGAAAGCTCTGCAGCGGGTATCAAATACTTTAATGGTAGAAGAAAAAAACAGGAAAAGAAAACATTTAACCATGCTTAATGGTATGCTGCATAATTTGTTTGAATGGTGTTTACACCAGAAATGAAGTGCTCCAGAGTTCACTTGATAGCGGTCCGAGATCACCCTTTCAAGAAGGACCAGAGAGCAGTTGTTTGCTTTGAATCCGGCATTCACACTAACCTAAATGCTCCAGGGTTTGGTTCAACTGGACTGTATGACTTAAAAGTATGTCACCAAAAGACTATTCATTATCTCAATCACAAGAAAATTAAACATTGTACCATTATATTTTAAATGTACTGGCTAGCTTTAATGTGTTGTACACTAAAATAAGTTACCTTTTTATTACAGCAGATCTAATAGTAATGATCTTTGCAGGAAAGCAGGTCAAAAACCACCGCTCATCATCTTGCCAGACCAGTTACTGATTATGATTATGGACCAAACAATGTCCATTTAGGAATGTACTGGCAACTATGACACAAGCTACTGAATTGGTTTCCTGCTAGGTGTGTGATAACATGAGTGAAAGCATCAGTTAAATCAGAATTGCAGAATATTTCTTCATCAAAAGAAGAGCAAAGAACAGCTCTGAAAATCTTGGAAATGGATGGAAAGGATGTTTTTTATTCTTCTTCAGACTAGGTTCCATAAGAGTTTGACTAAGTTGTATGGTTTGTTGATGTAACTGGTTGAAGTTCACTTGTTATAGACCCTGACAGACAGATGGTAAATCTTTTCCAAACAGTTTCCACTGAAGACTTCAAAGATGGTTCTGTGTAACAAACTATCTGGCACAATCAAGTTTGACAAA
The DNA here is from genome assembly GCA_036365135.1 of Miichthys miiuy. Classification (NCBI taxonomy): domain Eukaryota; kingdom Metazoa; phylum Chordata; class Actinopteri; family Sciaenidae; genus Miichthys; species Miichthys miiuy. The sequence goes on from CM071612.1 coordinate 14,445,029, forward strand.
TCCTGTCATAAAGAATTTGAATTTTCCTTGGTTTAAAATCCACTAATGCAATCTTTTGGTCTTTTCTTTCATAACATAGATATTGACAGAGATTGCAATAGACTGCACACTGTGTTTGGAACTATGCATTGATGGTTAAAGCAGCAAGGAGGAAGTCAATATTCGATTGTCCTGTTTTTCCCACGGACATTTCAAACCTCATTCAGTAATTTTTATGATTTCACTATGGTATGGATTAAACTGTCATCACAGAAGCAGAGACAGCTACATGATGATATTCAGTTTCTATACAATCATATCTAGCTGCATTTATAAGGGGAAATGGTGATCAGAAAATTTAAGCCTCTGGGGTCTCACCATCGCCTGTAAAAACATTGGTGGGTTTGACATAATGCTTCATATTCCTCCAAAAATATGAATTAGTATTTTCACTCCTCTACAGTATTACTACAGGACATCGGAGGACAGGGTAAACTGAGGTAAGGTAATAGTCATACAAACACTGCTTGCATCCCAAGAGTAACATTAGGTAAACACGTCTGAACTGCATGTGAGATGGAGAGTGTCCTTATGGGTAAAGAAAAATAAGGGGGTTATTATTCACAGTTACTCTGGGCAATTGTGTGTGGGCAAACTTTTTTATTCTCCTTAGAGTGGAGAAGCTTCTTCTTCTTGTTCCCTAGTTTTACTGCTCACTGTTATCCAGTGCCAAACAACATCAACATCAACAATCAGTGATGGCAGCCTGACATGTGGACATGTGGACAAATGGCTGCTCAGCCTGTGAGATAATGATGCATTTCTCAGTCATGACTGCTGCTCTACCCAGTTAATCTGCTCCATCATGGGTTGTAGTGGTCTTTCAGATTGCTGTGTTATGTTTTTAACATTCCCTTTAAATGATCTGCTTGTGCACAATACTGCAAAAAAACAAACAAACAAACACTTCCAATAGCTGTAGGAAATGTTGTTCTTAAGTTTTTTGAGAAGCCTGTATGAATAGATGATAGACTTGACTTGATACTTGTCAGACTCGAGATTTAATAACTAATTAACTAATAACAAATTAACTAATCTTTTTTGGGGTTATTTCGTTCATTCACTAGTGACCGATGTAAACGTGATGAACGTAATGAACGAAAGACCAATCTGTACAGTATGAACAAACCACTGTATACTGCTCATCACACAGGCCTGTGGCTGAGCTGCCTCTCACAAGACAAATGAACGAGACTCAAGCTTGAGGACGCATAGCTGAGCCGTGAACTAATCATTTCTGTTTCCTGTCCTGACTAAGCTTATGCAGCTGCCATATGGCGAGGGAACGTACTGCATGAAAATGAACGAATCACTCACTGAGCCTACTCATTACTCCCGAGTCATATAAAAGATTAGTTCAAATTGAACGATACGTTCACGACCGACGCACCACTAGCAGGTGATAGTTTTATCGTTGACCATGTAATGTTACAGGCTTACGATAAACTGGGTTTGTGTTAGGTTAGAGGGATGATAGTTTAGAGATAATATGTGGGAAATTATAAGATGAAATAGAGTTTATTAATCCCACAATGGGGAAATTGCTTGTTACAGTAGCAGTAGTAGCACAGTATCGAATCCCTCATAATGTTACCAATATTTTGATGTTGCCCTGAATAACATTATCCATTTTTCGGCCAATACTTGGGCTATACTGTTGCTGTATCTTCATGTTTCAATACAAATTATAGTTTTTAACATCATGGTTTTGGATTTCAGTTGAGTTAAGTTTCTTGTTTTAAAAAGTCATTAGAGGGGTCTGAAAAGTCGCTAAATATAGCGACAAAGTTGCTAAATTGGCAACACTGGCTGAAGAGGATGGATTTCCGTTTTTGGTCCTGGCCAATTGATAAGACAGGTTTTCTCCTTCCTCATGCTTTTTTTTAAAATTCCTGATCAGTGCTCGTTTTGGGGAATAGCACCCCGAAACAAGCAGCTGTTGTAACTGCCTGATGTTGTCCAGGCGGTTTGGTTCACTTTCTAAAGTGCAATGTGAAAGTGAACCAAACCATACTGAACCTGTGATGAGCAAGCAACTGACAACACTTCTTATCAAATAGCTGTGGGGCAACAGAGAATCTGCCTCATTTGGCATCCAATTTGTGCCATTCGCTTTAATTGCCAAAGTAGTATGCAGTTTTCCCACACAGAAGGCACTTGACATTGTGAGCACTATCCCGACATAGCAGCCAAGCACAATATAAAACACATTTTTAAAACTTTATCCAGCCACTGACCTTAAATTGTAGAATAATGATAACAGAAGCATCCAAGGGTTTTTTATGTCTCATACTATTCCAGATAATTAACTTCTAACAGAAATACATTAATTCCTTTATTCTTACCAGTTAAACCACACTTTTTTTCTGCCAGGAGGTGACTGATATCAGTAAGAATTGTGATTGTGAATGTGGGACACCCAAAGGTATTCTGAACTGCAGATGGTGGAGCATAAAGGGAGTGATACAGTGAAAGAAATTCAGGATAGAAATTTACTGAGGCTATAAGGAGAACTGACACAATACATATTCCAACCCTTCAAGCTCCATGTTGACCTTTAAAGATATGGGAAAAACCTTTAATCTGTGAGCACTGTGACTGACAGTGATGTACTTACAATAGCACCTGTTTTATACAGAGTTGGCAGAGCTGACCTTCTTGAAGGCTAAAGTGTTTTGCCAGGCCAGTCCATTGTGATACCATCGGGTCATGTGTAAAGGACCTACTATGTCATTCATGTAAGCATAGCTGTTCCCTCGTGATTTAAATTATTGAGCAATTACAGTATTGTCACAAGCCCCCTTCTGTTTTATTTTAACATACATCATTTGAAATTATAAACTAAGATTTTCTTTCTGTGAAGTATTCTTTTGCCCAGTGCTGAGACGAGTCTGCAGGCAAAGACAAAATAAAGTAACACACTACATGTTTTGTCAACAATGAATTTGGTCTGAGTCTAGTATTACTCTATGAAAATCATTTTTTTAATATTATATTATAAATATATATTCTGAATTCCTGATTCATATTGCTGCCCAGACTGAAGCTCAGTAATCTCAGAATCAGGGTTAAGGATTAAAGTCATGCATGAATTGGATCATAACGGTTTTGATTGATAGGTAGGTTCTTTGAGCACCCAGTAGTTATTCAGCTCACCTCCCACTATCCACATCTTTACCAATTTTTGCATTAGCCACAAGGTGGTGGAAGGAGGACTGCCAAGATGGTGACATCATGTAGACTACATCTGTGTTTCATACAGTCTATGGTAGCTGCACAGGTGGACTCACATCCATGGTGCTTGTATGTTCAAAACAACACTACAAAAGTGTTCTTGGATGCTGCTATGGTAGATAAAACATTATAATGTGCCCTCTAGGGTGCCCTTCCAGTGAAATAGTTACAAATATAATAAAACATTTTAAAATCTTATACAGAGTTTGTAACTTTTTCACCATAAATGCATTACAGCTTTCTTTGCATTGGTGCCCAACCACATACAGCTGCTGCCCTTCTTATTTATCTTGCACCCACCCCTCAAACAGCCTCCATCCTGTCTGAATATGGGCTGAGTCTGCCATGGTGTGTGTGTCAGCAGAGGTGCACTCAGACAGTCCGGGTCAAACAAAGAAAATGGGATACCTCTCATATTAATTTCTGGCCTGACACACCTGATCAAAAACAGGGCACTAAACTGATCACAGCAGATGCAGACTCATGGACCTCTCTGCAGGTGAACACAGTGATGCTTCGCTCGTTCCAACAGTAATTGAAGCTGCCTGTCTGACATTGGGACGTGCGTCTGCATTTCTTTGCCTCAGAACAAATTTAAATCAGTGAGGAAGTTCAGTCATGTCCAACTAAGACGTTCCTTCATCTGACACTATAAGGGCTTTCAAACTGTCTGAATCAGGAGTGAAAAGGTTGAGGCTGAGGATGTGATCAGTGACTGTTTTTGCTGCAAGCTGTGTGTGTAATTGTGACATCTACTTAGGCTTAGACTGTTATTATACAGCATAATTAGTATTTGGACATCAGTCTTCCTGAATGAGCTGAGATGAACTGGGAAAAAGAGGAAGAAGAAAACGTTACATTTTTGAAGATCAATTTGTGATTTGACATAATATGTAATAATTGTTGTTGTTTCTTCTGATGACATTTCACTGGATAGAAGCAACATAAGAGTTGACTGTGAAAACTCAATTAAGTTTTTTCCCCAACATCACATCTCAGAAGTACGGAAGCCCTAAGCAGTCATGCATTCATACATTTTATTTCTTGTTTTCTCATGATAACATGTTAATTTAATTTGTTTTCTTGAGAACTCAAGTTATTTATATCATTTTCTCTCTCTCTCTCTCTCTCTCTCTCTCTCTCTCTCTCTCTCTCTCTATATATATATATATATATATATATATATATATATATATATATATATATATATATATATATATATATATATATATATACACGACTTAATTTTCCTGAGATAACAACATAATTAATTGGCGATCTTAAGATAATTAATCAGATGTGACTGATGGATGTGACATGCTGATCCATAAAGTCCTTCTCTTCTGACATTCTCACATTGAATGATGTTTCCTGCAATTATACTAGATTAACCTTTTGATTTCTCGAGATCTTGTATTAACTATGCCATTATCCCGGTGTTATAAGAGCATATATGGGGAATAGAGAAGTGCGTAAGGTGTGAGTGGTCAAGTGAGAATGAGTGAGCAGCAGGGACAAGCAGCATGAATGTGTATGTATGCTGAAGCAACAGAGCCAGTTAGTGGTAGAAGTTTGGTTAGAAAGAAATGCAGTGTAGGTTGCAGTATTTGATTGAATAAAAGCATACTGTGTCTCAAAGTCAACTCCAGAGTTCTCGTGTGTCATTTCACTGCTGTGGGAAGTGAAAGTGGTTAACCCCGTATGCAAACTTTGACCCAGGAAGACGGCGTCTCCCCTGTCTGAAATTGCAGGAAAGCCCAGTTTTCATTGATAAAATTATATTTAATAGCATCACCTTCCAGGTGGATGGTTAAACAATTGAAATCATAGCCTCTTCATCACTGTGGGGTCGTTCATCTTTTAAGTTTGAAACTCACAGGGCAGCAGGCCAAACTCCTCTCCCTCGTACAGCTCCACAGACAAGGCATGCATGGGAAACTGTGAAGTCACAGAAGCACACAGAGAAAGATATTCATAGCAGTCTTATTTCATCTCTTATCGTCCTCCTGGATCCTCTTCATTCTGATCGTGTTCGTGATCAGGCTGTTCAGGTTTTGTGGTTGAACAGGTGTTCAATGACTGTAACGAAGTGGATGTCCTCTGCAGCGTGTGCAGCCTGTAAACACTGCTACTAAAGCTCAAATCAAACTTTGTCTGAATGAAGCCCAACATTTAGATTCACGTGATGCTGCCGCCAGCAAAGGATTACTGTTATTTTTGGTAATATAATCTAGAACAGTGTTTCTCAAACTTTTTTCACCAAGTACCACCATCATGACAGACATTAAAATCCAGCATTGTAGGCTGACCCTGTTAAAGTACATACAGTTTACATGGGAGGCAGATTTACTCATGTTAAAAAATTGATTATTGTTGACTGGACCGGTTCAAGAACGAGAGATCATGTGATAGAAAAGTGGTACTCCTGATTTGCCCTCTTTTCCCTAACATTTTCTGCTTGGAGCCATGATTGCAGTCCTTTTGAGATGTTAATTTTACTTCCACTTAACTATCTTACATTTTAGTTCATAAGTAAATGAACGTGACGGCGTATCAGGCTGATATTGAAACAAGCTATTTCAGGAAATTCAAAACTTATTTGAAATTACATTTCAGCTACACCTTAGTTTAATTTTATTCAAACTGTTGTTAATTTGTTTAACTCGAAGGTCGTGTGCCACCAGTGGTACTCATACCACAGTTTAAGAACCAGTGACCTAGAAGAATGTGACCTACCTGCTGTGTAATTCTGAAGTACAGAACTGGCGACAGTGCCAAAAGAGAAGAAAGAAAAGAAAAACAATTAATATTATCTGATTTCATTTTGCACTGTCGGGAAAATTAGCTCTGTTCTGGGGGAAAGTAAGCTTATTTGTTTCTAATATAATTTCAGGGTCAGCATAATAAACTCACAAACCATTTCTTGGATCAATAAAGAGTGTTGATAAGGCAAAATGTTTTTAATTAATTGCAAATAGAACAAAGAAAAGGGAATTGCATACATACACACATATAGTACATAATGTGACTGAATGCAAGCTACAGAGACTTTATATTTTATGAAATGAGTCTTCGACAGGGGCTCTGCAACCCCTAAGGGGACCTCAGAGGTACTAACCGGGATTGATGGCTTTAATTTGCATGAAGAAACAGCTGAAGGAGTACTCTAAGTCTAATTACGCTGGATGGGACTGAAAAGTTGAGTAGAAATCTCATCACATATGCACAATGTGCAACATTATAAAGCCTGAAGTGAGTTTAAGGCTTGAAAAAGTGAATATGTTTAAGATCTGAGTGTGTGTGTGTGTCAAATAGGGCTGCACAACTTGATAATTTTGATTTGATTATTTGATCAATGTTAAGATCACAGTTACTTTTCACTTTTATTTATTGATTTTAGGGACAACATTTTTATATTGCACTTTCACATTTAAAATAAATTGAGGGCCGCTTTCACTGCCAAATTTGTGCCACCGCTAATGTACAAATCTTTGTATCAAAATAAGACTGTATGTATTTTGCTTCTAGGAGATGCACTTTGATTAAGCACCAAAGTATACAAAAACTTTCACCTAAAAAGAAATCAACAGAGCTTTCAGCGTTTTGAGGGGAGGTCTCTTCACCTAACAGTGTGAAACGTGAGCACAGGAACAGGTATGAAAAGTGTGTGTCTAATTCTTCCCTAATATTTGTGCTCTCAGTCAATATGTGCATCATTGAGGAAGTTGGTCTCGCTTCTGTCACTTTACGGGTCATGGAGCTATGGTCTGTTGGCATCCGTAACTACATGTCTGCATCCAGCATGCATTTAAGTTTTAAAATGATGTATGTGGAGTAGTGTTGCACAGTATACTAACATTTAGGTATGTTTTCAAAATGTTTCTAAAAGGTTTGGCAGTAGATGTATAAATAAGAAAATGTATCATACTGTGAGGACTGGACTAATTATCAAGCAGCAGAGACAGTTACTGTAGACAGGAGACTGCACTTACAGAAAGATTTTATTCTCATCAACTGTAGCTTAGCGTTTTAGTGTTCAGAGCAGAGGGTTGTCTCACCTTGTTATATTGCATCTACACTTTGTCAAATATCAGATTTGTAATTTTTAACAGAAAACACACATTTTATGTTGTGATATTTAGATGTTTCTTTGCTAAAAATGACATCTAGCCAACAGCAAGTTATGGTATAAGCAATGTTTTTGTTTGTTTGTTTTCTTTACCAGAAACCTCCAGCTCCTTTGTGATCTCCCCCAGTCAATCACCACCTTAATGAGGTGTTTTATGCATTTTTCTTTTTCTTTTTTTTTTAATGAGGAGGTTTTTTATGAATACCTCCTCAATCATGAAACAACCATTCCTCATCTATATGCAGTGCTTCCAACACAACAAGCTCAAAATGGTAACCCAACGCTGCACTGTGTAGCTTTGCTCACGGCCAGTTGGGACTTTCAAATATAAAACAATGCAATTAGACTGCTTCTGTTGCTGATGCTTGCTTGCATCATGTGTACTTATCGCAGACAGTCTGAGAATTGCATGAATTTTTAAGTGTGATTGGGTAAAAAGTGTGAAAGTTAAAAAAGGTAATGTCAGAAAGTCCCAAGTGTCATGAATGTTTGAAGGTTTGAATGAGGTTTCAAAATAAAAAATATGAACTCTTGGTAGACGCTTAATTGTCCTAATTGATCTGAATGTTTTGACTGAATTAAGTTTCTATTTTACGGAGGGGCTCACTCTCTATGTGGTCTTTCCCAAAATGTCTTCCCCTTTTTCTCTTTCCACTTTTGAGTTTTTTCTTGCTGCTATGAAGATTTAAGTCAGGGGATGTTGTCCTGTTTTTGTTTGTTGTCGTGGGCCTGCAAAGCCCACTGAGACTGGAAACAGTGGTTGTTTTTAATTTATTTCATGAAAATGCTTGTTAAATGTACATTGCTCTGATTGCTGCAGGGAGAAACTATTGTTTTATGTTTCTTAGGTGTTATTTGAGGGCAAGAAAGCTTTCCTTAAGCACCACTTCTATTCAGCAGTCCTTTCCATGATTGTGCTTTTTCAAACAAAGGACCCAAAGGTTAATAAACAGGAAAGACCTGCTTCATCAAGCCAGAGGACCTGATTGACAGCGAGGGTAGGAATCTGTCTAGGCCCAAGATGAAGTTGCTCAGCCTCGACCAACTGAGGGAATACTTTCAAAACTAAGGTATGGTATGGCTTTATTTAGGTAAAAAATAAAGATGGTTTCACAAGATGTACAATGTCCACTCAGACGTAATTCCCAACATTCCCAACGGTCCTCAATGTTAGACAAGACAGAATTACATAAAAAACATAACCAAACACATTTAATTTGATAAAAATAAATCAATAATGCAAAAAAGCCTAAAGGTTGTGAGGGAATTTTCTATTTTAGCATGCCATGGGGTTACACAGGGTGAAGCATATGTCTTGAGGTCATGGTAGGGATAGGTTTAAATCTTAGATTGCCTAGGAGGACACTGGCTCTTCTCCTTGATATACAGAGCTGATGTATGCCTGTGTTTAGAAAAATAGCTAACCTGACCTGCCAACACTTTCATGTTTCTCCCGTATTTCAAGGTCAGCCAGAAGCCAGAAGAGTTTGCTTGATGCTAGCTGCTGATCAAATCTCAGGGCAGCCATGTCTTTTGCAAAGTCTGTAAGGCACAATCCATTAACTACGACTGCAAATCAGTGGTAGGTTTTAAAATTCAAACAGTACACAAATTATTGTTGTTGTTTTATTTTATTAAGATGCTTGTTAAATTTACATTGCTGTGATAGCTGTAGAGAACAAATTCTACATTTTCTTTGTTTTGGCAGGTCATTGAATAGGCTCCATATCTACAGTAGTCTTTACTTGTTTCTTAAAACGCCCCCAATCCTTCAAGCAAAACTGCTTCAACAGGCCAACCCAAAGGACCCTGTAGTGCTTGGACCGGACAAACGGAGAAGTCGTGACATTCATCCTCATCTTTAGAAAAACGTGTTTCCAGGTGTGAAGCTGAAATGAACTGAACAGAGCTGGGTTTCGACATGAAATACATGTATGTGTATGTGTAATTGTTGGAAGATGTTATTTACACTGATAAAATTAGTGTAATTATGATGGCTACACCCAATTAAGTAATACTTTAATTATTTTGATAGTAATTAATTTAGCCTGTTGTTTGTAAGAAATTATTTTATTGTCAAATATAATGAGCTTAATCTGTTGTTTCTAATCTTGGATATGTGAGTCTCCACTGCTTCAGATAACTGATAATAATAATAATAATAACAGGAGAGAGGACAGAAAGTTGATTTATGATGGATTGTTGTGAGTATTCCCAAAGGCTGCGCTGTGCTCTGTGCTTTGAGTATTTTCTTTATTTCTTGTGCTAATCATATACCTGTATATCTCATAAAATATGTTATGCACATTGATGCACTGTGTTCAAGGCTGACTGTTACTATCGTAGGATTCTAAGATCTAATATCTATCTTTATGGATATGTTTGCTTTAAATATTCTTTCCTGTGTGACAGCTCATTCCCGGAGGAAGAAGAGGAGGAGTCTTATTTAAAAACAAAACATGATCATAGATTTATAATTAAACTTGAACCTTAAAATGATTTCATTTATAATTTATACACCTGTAATCTATAAATCTCAAAGTAACTTAGAATCAGTGATTTTATTTCATTTGTTTCTTAAATTATAGAGACTCGCCACACCTTTTGCTTTCAAACCATCTTGCATCTGGGAATTACTTCCTCACACCTTTGATTAATTATCCTTATATATTATAAAGCCAATTCAATATCCCTTCATAACCAGCACAAAAATCACTTACATCAAGTCTAGACTTTGCTTAGAGATAAACATAATTTCCACATCAGATTAAGGTTTTATGAATAAATATTTATACGTGTTTTTCTGCACAACAGCCTAAAAACATGAGACGAAGACTCGACATGTTCTGTGTGATGGAGCAGGCATTTTACCTGCCACACAGGCCCTGTCTTGTGTGGTTTCATGCCAGCTTCATTGTGTGCATATTGAATTTTGCCAAGTGATAATGCAGCTGGTTATGCAAGGTTTGTGAGAGTATGCCAAATCAGTGGTACTGGAATGTTTTAACTCTGTAATCATGGATATGAAATGTAAAAACACCAACAAGGTTGCTCTGCTGTACCACATTGCCTCTGGTACAAGTACTTTGTGTCGTGGTTGAGGCTTCTGCCTCCTCCATTAGTGTTCCCTGTCATTTTCCACTTTTTTCTATGTATCTGTCTGTCTGTCTCTGTGTGTGTGTGTGTGTGTGTGTGTGTGTGTGTGTGTGTGTGTTGCTGGCCTTGGCCACCAGTTTTCACATTCTCCTGCCTGATCAACTCACCACCTGCTCCTCGTCATCTAATCAACCCATGCAGCACAAAAGCGCTCAGACACATTGTTCAGTTTCTCTTGTGGACAATGCTACAGCCAACTTTCTGACTTTTGAAAACTTGTTTTTGTGATGACAAGTTTAACCCTGATTTCCCTGTGCTCCAGGAACCCTGCTCAATCCAGCTCTGTTTTGTCTCTGCACCTACCTTCTGGAGTTTTGCCACTATCTGCCATACATACTACCCCTCACCACCAATCTGCATGCTACCTTCTGGATTCTCCCACTGCAAGACCTCAACCTGCCACATTTGCATCTTGTTCAATAAGCTGTCTGGCTTGTGTTTTTGTGTCACTGAGCACTTTTGAACTCCACCTTACCTTACAGGGGTGCAAAATTTACTGTTTTGTTTACTAGCCAAATGACTAAGGAATATTTGAATTTTAAGATTTAAAATAAATAGACTTTTGGCTGGTGTGAAACGAATCCATCAGACTCTTACATATTTTACCATTGGCTTGTGCTAATTGTATATGCTGCTGACACAACACAAGCAAACATATAAAGAGGTCTCTCGAAATAAGTCATACATGTCACATGTACGGTGGAATGTATGCTGCATACACATTAACCGGCTAAATTATGAAAACCTTATTATGGAAAGGGGACAAGTGCGAATAACTAAAATGTTATTAATATAAACTTTTTTTTTTTTTTTTTTAATAATCTTCAGTGAAACCCAGTCTTGACGTTATATATGTGACATTAATTGGATAATAAAACTGGAGGTTCATGAGGGAATCATGAGGAAACAAAACTGTTGGAATTACATGTGTGTATTTCTGAAAAACACCTAACATTAAGATATTCTCAGTTATTACAGTGGATGGGAAAAGAAAACAATTCACACTTTAGCATCAACAGCTAATATGACTCCACTAAAAATGCTTGTGACTGCCATAACAAGAATTATTAAATTATTTTTTTTAAACTTTTTTTTTAGAATCTTTCAGCGTTTATGGAAAACTCTGGAACAGATTTGGCTTTGTACCTATACAATTTTAATTTTCTCATTTATGCCACAGACCCTAATCCAATAAACAAACTATCAAAATGTGTAGAGACCCCTTTTTAAATGGTTTCCATGCTTCAATCATGCAGAAAGCTAATGACTTTGAAGAGGTGTTTGTTAAATTGCATCTGAAAACTTTTCTTTAAAATCATCCCTCACATCTTCAGAGGAGGAAAAGGAGACAAAGAAGACAAAGAAATAACTCTGAAATGCTCTAATTGTTTTGGATCTTTTGTTTGTCAAGTTATTCATAGATGTTTCAACTTGCAAAAAGTTGGTAGAGGATCACACTGATGCGGGTGATGCACAGCCAATCCGCCAGTCTGTGTCAGAGGAAAAACGTAATAGTAATGGAAAAAGAGTCGAAATGTATGCTCAATAATAATACTTTCATCTTCCAGTTGGGCCTCTCCTGTTTTTTGTGGATACAGTCCTAGGTTTTGTACAGGTCATGGAATGGAGAAACTAAATGAAATGTTTATTCACTGCCATGCATTGAAGATTGTGTGGATCAGGTGGGCTCAGCTCACATTGCCAGTAACTTTGATTTACTCAACAGATATTGGGAAGTTTCAGAAATATTTCAGCTTCCATAAGGTCAATTTGTTTTTTTTATCCTATTCTGTGATGAGGTTTGGATCGTGGAATGCACCAGTGACTTTTCAGCATCTAATGAATACGACTGTGTCTGTGTAGGACAGCGACTGACAACTTATCTGGGTGAACCCCACCTCTTACCACAATCCAGCTGGAAGTGGCCCTCACGATACCTACAGATGCTGCAGGTCCTCTTCCACAGGGTCCACCATGTTGAAGCTCTGTTTCTACAAACTAAACTAAACCTTCACATTTTGAACAGGTCGGTGAGGTGAGATGGTGGCAATCAACAACTACACCACTAGCAAGTTGAAGTGGCTTTTGCAGTTGCTGGTTTGCTAGGTACAGCTTGGAGATTAGCTGACTGATCGAGTGGGCGAAAGGTGGCTCATTTCTGAATTGTTGTGTATGGTATGAATGTAAATGAATAAATGTGTGTGGATGTAAAATGGTTGTACAACAAAGGAAGAATTATTTACAGTCCTAACTTAGGCATTATTAAAACGACTTACACAAACTTTCAGCCTGGAAGCAGTAACTCAGAAGTGCTTGCAAAGTTTTCCTGATACCGGCTAGATGGTATCAGTGCTGTCACAGAGTTACTGCTTCTGCTGTGCCCCCACAAATGATATGAAAGAGCAGCAAAGCTTCCACTGCCACATCCAGTTTGAATGAGTGACAAATGTGACCTTTTTATTTCTAGTAATTCCTATGCTCACTCATCTCAAGAGGAAAATTATTTTAGTTATGGAGAGTGCAGACTCAATTAGCTATCAAGTGCCTATGACAGGCTCAGCCCTTCATCTCCTAGATCATGGGATATATAACGTTTTGTGGAGGAGGACTAACATTTTGGGGTTGGTTGGTATGGTCTGCACATGGCCACAAATCATGTAATTTTAACACTTATCTCATTGTGTGCTACAGCATGGTTGTAATGTTGTGGTGCCCACATAGTGTTGATACACTATTTATCAGTAGTTACAAAACTACTGATTTTTTCCTGTTGACAATGTCCTAAATAGACGGATCAGGATGCCATGTTAACTGGCCAGTGGGGTCTTACTTGTATGCACTGGATCACCCATAGTGCACCTGTTGCTGGTCTACAATTATAGTGGCTTAAGTAGTTCCCAGATATACTCCACAAAAAATTCAGTTAAAGCTCTTGACCCCGGTACTTTACTGATACAGTCTTGTTGTGCTGACCCAAGTGGTTGATCCAACATTTGCCAACTGGGGAAAAAAAGATTTTATGTTCTTTTTCTTTCAAATACAACATGCTTTATTGAGATACCCTGAAAAAACGGACTCAACATTCAATTGCTTTCACCTGTCACAATGTTTGTGAGCCATTTATTAAGTGGCAGTCTAAACACTATCCTAATACATCAAACATAGTGTATACTTTCTCAGACAGACCTTTTCATTTACACCTACAGTACATTTCACACCTATCAAAGCTATCTCTTCTTTGTTTATATTTCCATAACAGATAAAACGTGGTCATCAAACTATAAATATGATATATCATGGGTTTTAGAGTGGAAAAATACATAAAATAAGCCTTGATGTAATCACATCTCATTGATTACAGTCTCACGGTTTACAGTTCACAGCAACATGTTTATTTTAATAATTGTAACAATAATTTTGACTGCTTTGTAAACAGGTCAGCTGACAATCTATCTGCTCAAAGACTGTTTGCTGTATTAAACCTCACATGCTGTCACTTTAATAATCAGGGATGTTGCCAAATCAGTCCGTCAGTCTTTCGGATTTATATTTCCTACTCTCTATTAATTCATGGCCATTTTGCACATGTAAGGTAATCTAAATTCTAATTATTTAATGCCTCTAATATACTTAGTGTCTAAGTATTCTTTATGCATCCTGAGTAAGGTCAGTTGGAACAAAACATAAATATGAATAAATATATTTTCAAAATAAACATTTCAACACACATTCATGCCAGCAATGTACAGGATAATAATTTATCATACCATATCCATAAGGAAGAAGAGCATACTCTGGCTTTCCAGTAGGGAACACGAAGGGAATAACAAACATGAATAAATGAGCATGTAGATATGAGCGCATGCAAAATATTCAACACACAAACTTACATAAATTTAATGGTATGTTTCTAGAGGTTTACTGAGCTGTCAGTGGAAAAAATGTTTATATCAGTTGAGGAACTGTTAATGATGTTTTTGCTGTTATTGAGGGTAAGGTCACTATCTCCCTTCACATCCGACCCCGGGGTGTCTTTTGTGTTTTTATACCTGATCCCGAAAAGATTGAAGATTTTCATCAGCATCAAGTCGACAATCTCCTCCTCGTCTGAGGGCTGAGTGGGAGAGCACAGATGACAAAGAAACATTGAAGAGATGCTAGCACTACTCACTGCAAAAGACATCATGTTAGGGTTCGATCAGTGATCTCAGTTTGTATCTGTTTGTTGTATTTGAGGGAGTGTGAAATACAGACATCACAAAATGGGAATTTGTATTTCCTCTACTACAGTGACAACAAAAGATAAATAAATAAATATATATATATATATATATATATATATATATATATATATATATATATATATAAAATGACATTTATAAATAATGAGAAATGAGTTTGGGCACAAAACTAAATTTATTGCACCCAGGATAGATAGTTCTGGAGACACTGATCTGTTATGACTACTGCTGAGCGAGTAAAACTTGATCTGTAGCTGTTCAGACAGCTAAATTATCTAGCTAGTGCTACCAAACTAACATCATGATATTAGTAACACCTTTGCTCCTCTTACTGTGGCAATTCAAAATATCTGGACTCAAATTTGCAATGAAATCGATTTCTGCATGCCCCTTTTCAAAAGCCTGTTCATATTCCATGGTGACATTTTTCCTTTCCCAGTCACACACACTTCTATTTCATAATCCGGGTTCCTACACATTTTCAAGTAAAATAATTGGTGCTACCTCACTTTCCCTTAACATATAATATAAATAGTATTATATTAGATAAGAAAATTTTTTTGCAAAAAGCAATGTGCAGCCTTGTTTATTCATTGTGCCCATGGAAATGATGAACGTAGCCAAAAAGTTTACTTGTCTGATAACTACATGTTCAGGCAAACTAATATTTTGTTATTTGTGATGCTATGTAAATGTGAAATTAAAAGATGTTGCTGAATTTTCTTTCAAACTCTTTTGGTGTCTGGGTGTCTGCCTTGTATGTCTTGAAAATGTACCAAATACAGAGGCTGTAAAATACAGGCATAGAGGCAGCTCTGTGGAGGATTGTGCATTCATTCATATGCTGGACTTCTAATCTAGATTTCCACATCAGGCTCCCTCTAGTCTGTGCTTTCCCACACAGTGCCAATGCCATGAAAAACACTGTTTATATGATCAATTTATATTTTTTCAGAAATTCCACACCTTCTCATTCAATGTTTTTTTTCTTTTATTACTTTCTTACTTATTACTTTGAAAATATGTTTTAATATGGCAGCTTTGCACACTCTTGTCATTCTCTCAGTCAGCTTCATGAGGTTGTCACCTGGAATGATTTTCAATTAACAGGTTTGCCCTCTCAGAAGTTAATTAGTTCTTGCCTTCTTAATGTGTTTGAGACGATCAGTTGTGTTAGTACAGACCAGAGGTAGTGTTGGCATGCACTGAATAACCAAATTCGACTACTGTAGTAATGCATATTATGGCAACTGTCCAGCCTCAGTAAAGAGAAACCAATCAGTCATTACTTTAAGCCATGATGGTCAACCAGTCCAGAAAATTTCAAGAACTTTGAATGTGTCTTCAAGTGTAGTCAGAAAAACCATGAAACACTTGATGAAACTTTTCCTGAGGCAAGCCACAGGAAAGGACAACCAAGAGATACCTCTGCTGCATAGGATAAGTTCAATAACCAGAAATCATCAATTATCAACACCTCAGATTAGAGCCAACGTAAATGTCTCAAAGAGTTCAAGTAGCAGACATATACAACAACATCGATTGTAATGATGATACTGTGTAAATCAGGCCTTCATGGTACAATTGCTGCAAATAAACCAGTAGTGAGGGAGACCAACAAGAAGAGGAGAACTGCCTGGGGCCAAAAATCACAAGGAATGGACATAGACATAGACCGGTGGAAATCTGTAATTTGGTCTGATGAGTCAAATTTCAAATCTTTGGTTCCAACCTCTGTGTCCTTGTAAGATGTAGATAAGGTAAACTGATGGTATCTGAATGTGTTTCCATATTCTAAATGTGTTATATAATAGTTTTTATGTTTTCAGTGTTAATCTGAAATGTAGAATAAATGAGTAGGTGTGTCAAAACTTTTGACTGGTACTGTATATTTATCTATAATGTGTAACCCTTTATTTAATCAAAGTTAAGTACTTTGCAGCTCCATACAGCACCTCTCCATGGATCTCATTAATTAAAATTGCAGCTTCACTGTTCACTGCACATAATATGTAATGTGCTACTACAACAAACATTAAGGAATAATTCTCAGTAGTTTTGCTAATACTTGACCACTAGGGTTGCATATTTCTCCAGTATTTTATTACAAGAACAATTATATATGATTTGGCATGACACAGAAGCTAGCTGTTATGCAGTGTTGAGTTTTTAATTAGAAAAACAACCTCAAAGATGCTTGTATAATTTCAGAGTTTTTTACTGTAGAAAAAGAGGCGAGAAACTAATATCCAAAGATAAAATTAGTCCAAGGACATGCTGACAGTTTCAACTTTGTCTTTTTCAGTGATTAAGCCAACCTCGCATGGAATATTGAATGACATTTCAAACTGAAGGAGTCGGATCAATTGTTCTGTGAAAGTGAGGCTTCCTGTATGTGTCAGAATTGACAAGTGACTTGGGAGCAGCTGTACATGAAGCGTGAAGAAGCAGTAGGTAAAATTATGATTCCCCTTAGAGTTTTTGACAACTTATAATTTCAGTCTTGAACCTTGTGCCAGAAGCTGGTGTTTAGAGAGCATAATGAGGCATCTGGCAGTTCAATTGGGCAAATTTGTGAAGCTGGTGCATGCATTTTAGAATATAATTCCTCTTTAAATAGAGTCAAATACACCTCTGTCTCCCTATGAGCCTTAATATGTGAAAGCTAACTGAATTTTCAAAGGAGGTCTGGTGGCTCTCTCCATTGGCGACAAAGAAGTAGCCTACATTGGTTATTGTTTACTTTATTTGTCATTAATTTAGTGTAAATGGTGCTGACACTGTATTCAAACACCTAGTGTTAGCTGATGATATAAAATGTTGGCACAGAATAACAAACAAACAATGTTTTTTACAAGGACATTTTTTTAAGGGAGTCTGGGATTGCTTTTCAATGGTGAATACAGTTGAAATAGTGTGTTCACAAACATCTGCTGTCTGTCTTGATGAAACATGTAATTTGCATGACAGTGAACCATCTCAGACCACCTCGATAAGTGGTTTGAGTGATCTCATCACAATGCTTCTTGGTGCTTGATTACACTCGTATTTAGAGTTGTCCACTTGTGATCAGATCACCCAAGGTGTAAACAAGCACCATGTTCTGTCACTCTGAATACATTTTCACCAATTCCATACCTATAATATGACTGTATGTGACTTGCCTAGTTATACACCCAACAGACGTGGATCAGCATTAGCGTGTATCTGGAGTCCGATACTGGCCACGTGATGAATGTATGATGAACACCAACTCTCCTTTTAGCTCTGATTACGTCTCCTGATCGATATATCTGTGTCTTTAGCTTATTTTCTGTTATTATCACTGTCTAGGTTCTTGCACACTCTTAATGCATGCCATGTAACTTTGAGCTCAATTTGAATATTTTTTATTATGTGCAAACCTCAATAAAATTGTCTATTTTGTTGAGCTGTCTGCCTCTTGTCCCATTTATTCTATGTGGTGAACCAAATTGGGAATTAACAGTTATATTACAGTTATACGTTTTTTCACTATTACCCCTAGAATAAAAGAACAGTAACTAAATATTACCTTGTGATATATTTGCTCCTGGTTGAATGCCACAAGGATCACTGAGATGAGGAGATTGAGTACCACAAACGTCATGAACACAATACAGGAACCAAAGAGTAATCCACCGAGCAGGGGAGTGCCGTTCAAGACCTGGCAAACAGTGAGACACCAGTATCAGTTTGACTGACACTTACCACATCAGAAAAAAGAGGAGAGGGAAAATCCTTAAACATGCACATAACATTATTTTTAGATTCTACAGTATGTTCTGCAATTAATCCAGAAAATCTCATAATCAAGTATTTTTCACAAGAAATCTGCGAAGAGTGGAAGATCTCACATACCTCGTCATAGTTAAAGATGCCTATCTGCAAACTGATGATGGTCACGAGAGCATCCGCTAAAGTTTTGTATGAGGAAATCTTCCAACCATAAATCACGTTGGACTAGAAGGTTGATTAAAAGATAATGAGTTTAGGTCATTAGTATTTCACATTCTTCATTCATATATTGCCATTTTAATCAATAGAGACATGTACTGTAAACTAGAAGATTAAAATTCTTGAATATATTAAAGACAACCTTCCACAGTACCATTACCATCACTGCACAGTAATCCCATTACATACAGTCATCATTGGCTTGCAGCAAAAACACTTTTTTTTATAAATATATTGATATTCATTTTATTTAAAACGTCTGTATCCCCGATGATACCATCTTGTAATAGCAAGCGGAAAGATTTAACTAATTTTACTCTTCCTGCTATTCTGCAAATTTTGAATTCAACTTTAAATTAAAGTGAAGTTTAGGATTAAACCTCATTAACTTTTTTTTTTTTTTAAAGTGCTTTAATTGAGAAACATGTAGAGGAGAAAACAAAAGCCCACAACAATGATTCGAGCCCCAATGACTAAATAGCAAAGACTTTTTTTATATATTATGAAAATATTATTTCATGTCCTGTATAAGAACTGAAAAGCAGGATACTCACTGCAATCGAATATGCCACAAGCATGATCACTATGACCACAAGGAAACTGGATATGTCACTCCAGGCTCGCTGCAGTGTAGCAGTGATCATGTTCATCTTGGGGTTCAGTCTGAGCAGGTGCCACAGTTTGATGGTGGAGAGCAGGACCAAGAAGGCGATCAGATACTGGAGCAATGAGTCTGCTGTGGCTGTTTCATAAAAACTGGGAAATCTATGTACACAGTAAAGAAAAACAGAAGAAATACTTTAAATTGCATAATGATTTCAGAAGGAGAGTTTGGAGGGCAGCCTGAAGTGGGGCAGATGGGCCAAAGTTGTATACAGTTAGCTACTTTAGCAAGTCAGCTAGTTGTAGTTTTTAAAACTATTTGTCCATCAGAAAACTCTGTATATCACATGGAACTGAACCTTAGCAGACAGAGAACCAGAGGACAGAAAACCAGAACACATTCTACATAAAATATGATCCAGTTTCAGTAAAATCAGTGAATAAAGTTATATTTTTGACAGCAAAGGTCAAGCAGCATAGACAATGATATAAGAGAGGAAGTGCTGGTTAAACCTTATGTTCTGTTTCAGAGTGGTTACGTTCTACACAAACAAACACGCCTAACAACCTTGCTTAATTTGGACGTGAATATGTCTTTAGAAAACAAAAGCCTAATTGCAACATAAAGCCTACTGCACATCTCATACCCTTGTGAAGGTTGGGTATAGACTCTTTTTCATGCCCTACAAACTAAAGATAAAACATAAGGTAAGTATACAGTAGTATTGTCTCACTGGTCTTTGTGGTTTTGGTAATAGGTCATATCACGGTTCCCAAGCAGGGTCCTCTGGATGAAAACAGCCACAGCGCTCCAGGTCAGTAGGATGATGGTCAGCTCAAGAAGGTTCCACTTGCTTCTGAAGTAAGCCCACCGCTGCTGCTTCATTAATTTGCCCTTTCAGGAAAAGAGAATGGATTATTATTTTTTCACACTAGAGAATATATAATATATCAAAAGAATAAATATACAGTATCATCTTTATATCTTTAATGAAAAACAGTCTTAAGACACTCATAAGACAAATTTATTTGTGAATCCTCGCATCACAGTCTCAAAGGGCTGCAAGGAAGGACATACAATGGGCCCTCACTACCTCAGAAATTACAGTTAATGACCCCAGAACATAAACCAAAATGGACCTGGAGAAAGTAGAAAAACTTAATGGAGGTATGACTCAGTGCTGTACTAAAGAAAACTATGCTATAGTAGGAGGAGCAGTGATTATGCCCTGAGTATGGGCTACTATATTGGGATAAAATTACAAATGACAGGAAAGATTAATGCTATTACATCCCCACAATACCGTCATCAACACACTCCGGTTCATGTCCTTGGACATTTCTTTCTCATTTTTCACAATCAAAATTGGATATTTAAAGTCTGTTTAATGTATAAGGTAAAAGATAACTAAGTATAACCAATTGAAGTAAATTGAGCTAATCACACGCATACATTTTGAATACAATAGCTCCTTCAGCATCTCAAACTGAGTCAATCTCTCTGTTAATAATCCCCTTACTCCTTGAGATTGTTTCTCACCAGTGGCAGTGGTTATTATCAAGAAAAAAATGTTTTAAACTAAAAAAAAATCTAAAGGAAGTAAGCTCCCCTCAAAGCCAAGGTGACAGGGTTTATGTGGACAGACTAATAAGCCCTGAATGAATATTATGAAGTCAGTCAGAGTTTGTGACGCCCTCAGTAAATAAAGAAACCACCGTGAGTCGTATTAAATATCTGAATTCACACATATATACACATATATAACAAAGAACCTAGCAATTAGGTTGGAGAGAGTGGAACCATGTACTGTGTGTTTACCTGTAGGAACATGTAATAGAGAATGAAAAGCAGGTATATGAGCTCAGCAATCATAACGAAGATGTGAAGACCACCTGTCGATGGGTAAAGCCGTACACTCTGCAGGTCACTGTTGAACTGAAACGCTCCTATAAAATCAACAGGAGCAGTTTTTTTAAACACACGCAGTGCAGCATGAACTCATTCATGTACAGTACTCAAGGGTATAACATTGTGAAACAATACAATTTGACAACAGGGTCTAAGATACACAACCTGGCACAAAACAATATTATTTATCCTCCTGTATCCACTGTAACAAAGCTGCATTCACATCTGTGTCTCTAGCAAAACTATAATTGCATTATGATTCACAATTTTCAGAGTAAAACACTAAACCTTACCTACGCCTGTTGACTCCAACAAGAGTGTGACGATGCAGAAGAGGTTCACATTAGCATTATAGACAGTGAACTCTACAAAGATCGCCCTAGTGTACATATCCAGCCATTTGTTCCTGAACAGATACTCAAGGATGCTATTGATGAAGAACACAAGAATATTTTAACTGTAAACACTGCACATTTATATAACAGCTTTGTTTGACAACTAAATATTGTGTTCGCGGAAAGTTTTACCAATTACTGCACAAAGATTGCACAAAAACATTACAGCACGAAGTAATATGTGTGTGACTATTTCTACACACATGCACACACAATTTTTTTTTATTGATTGCTTTGTTTTATCTGAGAAAGACTGAACACTGAACTTACTTATCCCCCTGAGGATATATAAACTCTCACTCTAGTTAAACAAAAAAGAATATCTTCGGTTTACCATATGCTCATGTACATACCTACTGGCATTTTGTAAATCCGGCCCAAGCTCTGTGAGAAAGCCACCTCCCCTGTATAGCGCTATTTTGCCCCAGACAGGGTAAGCCCTGAGCTGAGACTGTGTCTGGTACTCCCACGGGCTGGAGGTGCTTGTACTGTTATTATCCCTTGCAGAGTGGTTCCACCCAGGGTCATAGGAGCCCATGTCCTCCACCTCCCATGAATAGGGAGCGTGACAGTCTGGTATAAGCTGCAGCATGGACCCGGCAATCCGACAGGAGTTTTTCTGCACTCTCAATTGTCGAAGACGGGCATTACCAACTAGCTTGGAGTTTCCATCAGTGATGAATCCTGGAACACAAAGTTTTACAGTTTCTTTGTTTGTTTGTTTTTCTCAGGAAGCGTTGAATGAAAGTAATTTAAGGTTTGTGGTCTCTGTGCATCACACATTTAAACATTATGGCCAGTTAGTTCAGTGTGAACCAATGATCAGTTCAGTGCTGTTTAATGTTCATTTGTGTACAACATATTCACAATTGTCACTATTTGCCAGTTGTAACTTTACCTTAAGGTTTTAGCACAGATACACATTGTGTGCTTAAATTATACAATAAGAGCAAAGTAAAAGTAACCAAACCATTTTTAGTCAATGTGGCATTAGCAGAATACACTACTTTAACTTTACCCTGTTCCAACAGGCTGACCAATGTTTTGATGTAGTTTAAATGTGATTTTTAAAAATATATTATTGCTCGGTTATTTAACCAAAATAAAATATTTTGAACAAACTGTGTTACCTTAACAAAAAGTGCTACCTTAAAACTGTCACATATTTATTGTTAGTTGGACAAATTGATTAAGCTGTGCATGGAAGTGTTACCCAGTGTTTTTCCCATCAATCTCCCGTCACCTTGTGTTTCTATCTTGTCTGCTTCAATTTCACTCTCACCTGCCTTATTCCCTCCCAACCGCTGCCAGGTTGTTCTGCTTCCATAGTGGTAACGCGCTACGTCCAAGTCTGTTCTTTACTCTTTTTACCTTTGAACTATCTGTGATTATCTTTGTGCCTCAGGAAAACATGCCATCATCGTGCTACATCCAGCTCTGTTTGTTCCCATGACTGCAGATTCCTTTCACCACCCCTGTGACCCCCTTCTCTGGATTGCCCACTCACCTGCACATTCTCCTTTTTTTAAAAACACAATCACATTGATTAAGTGTTTTGTGTCTCCGTGCTTGCATGACCCTCCTCAAATTACAACTGATCAAAAAGCCTATCTGACAGAAATTCTCTATTAGTCAGGGCACTTAACTAATTTTGTCTGCATAGTTTTAGCATTCAAAACTGCAAAGTATGCACACATTAAACGTGTTCCAAATTATTATGCAAATTGGATTAAAGTGTCATAAACATTTTTGTTATTGTTTTTCAATTAAACTCATGGATGGTATTGTGTCTCAGGGCTCTTTGGAGCATTGAAATCAATCTCAGACACCTGTGATAATTAGTTTGCCAGGTGAGCCCAATCAAAGGAAAACTACTTAAGAAGGATGTTCCACATTATTAAGCATGCTACAGGTTTCAAGCAATATGGGAAAGAAAAAGGATCTCTCTGCTGCTGAAAAGCGTGAAATTGTGCACTACCTTGGACAAGGTATGAAAACATTGGATATTTCCCGAAAACTTATGCACGATCATCGTACTGTGAAGAAATTTGTCGCTGATTCAGAGCACAAGCGGGTTCGTGCAGACAAAGGCATAATAAGGAAGGTTTCTGCCAGACAAATTCATAGGATTAAGAGAGCAGCTGCTAAAATGCCATTGCAAAGCAGCAAGCAGGTATTTGAAGCCGCTCGTGCCTCTGGAGTCCCGCGAACCTCAAGGTGTAGGATCCTCAAGAAGTTTGCAAGTGTGCCTAAACCTACTATTCGGCCAGCCCTAAACAATGCTCACAAGCAGAAATGGTTGCAGTGGGCTCAGGAATACATCAAGACTAATTTTCAAATAGTTTTGTTTATGGATGAGTGCCGCGCAACCCCAGATGGTCCAGACGGATGGAGTAATGGATGGTTGGTGAATGGCCACCATGTCCCAACAAGGCTGAGATGTCAGCAAGGAGGTGGCGGAGTCATGTTTTGGGCCGGAATCATGGGGAGAGAGCTGGTAGGCCCCTTTAGGGTCCCTGACGGCATGAAAATGACCTCAGCAAAGTATGTAGAGTTTTTGACTGACCACTTTCTTCCGTGGTGCAAAAAGAAGAACCGTGCCTTCCATAGCAAAATCATCTTTATGCATGACAATGCACCATCTCGTGCTGCAAAGAATACCTCTGGGTCATGCTATGGGCATAAAAGGATAGAAACTCATGGTGTGGCCCCCATCTTCCCCTGACCTCAACCCTATTGAGAACCTTTGGAGCATCTAGCAAACCATCTATGAGGGTGGGAGGCAGTTCAGATCCAAGCAGCAACTCTGGGAGGCTATTCTGACATCCTGCAAAGACATTAAAGCAGAAACTCTCCAAGAACTCACAAGTTCAATGGATGCAAGAATTGTGAAGGTGCTATCAATGAAGGGGTCCTATGTTAACCTGTAACTTGGCCTGTTAAGATGTTTTTGATTTAATTTATGACCTCCTAATGCTGCAAATTTAACAAATGACCATTTTTAATTCTTTACAACCTATAAAATGTCTTGAAACTCTGTTGTGCATAATAATTGCAGTGCTTTTTGAGTTTTCTTTTATTTTTCTAATTGTTATCATTGGGAGGTTTGTTCAATAAAATTCAAATTATACTGTAACGGTTGATGACTTAAATTATACTGACTGTCATTTGCATCAACTATTTAGGAAAATCTGAGAAAAATGTAATTTGCATAATAATACCTTAACCTCCAGTAGTACTGTACTGAGTAAGTTGAGTAAAGTTATCCAAGTCCTTTTGACCCAGTATGGTTAATTTGAACTTGTGTTTTTGGGTGTGAATTAATTGTACTTAGGTGCAAATAAAGTTGTGTTGTCAATTCTTTAAAGACACACAGTTATCACAGAATCATCTGGCACTTTACTTGTTCCTTTTTGCATTAGCCTGCCTAAAGGACTATTGGCTAAAACACAGTTTGATACTAAAAAGATGCAAACAATAAAAAAATAACAATGCCTATATGAAAAACTTCCCTGTTTAACTACACAGCATGACAGCTGAAAAGTCTGCTTTTCTGGACAGCACCCAACAGCTTTTCACACACAACAGACTTTTGGCACAAGATGATGATGGTCTTACAAAAAAGCCCAGAAAAAAAACCCCAAACATACAGGAAAAAAAGTTGCTTTGGCACAAGGCTGTATAAACAGTTTTGCTTCACTAAGCAACCTTATTAAACTTTTATGTGAAAAGAAATGGGAACAAAGAGATTTTGGCAAAACATCTGTATAAATCAATAATATGCTGCAATTTTGGCTTTGTATCATTAATCATAAGAAATTATCTCCTACAAGTGGGTTAATTCAAAAGAGATCAGCCTGACTGTCATCTATCAAGATGAAGAGTGTTTTTCCCTCCTTTTCTCAAAAACATCAGGTCAAGAGTCCACTGTACCAAGCCGTGCAAGCTGAGGAAGCCCTGTCCTGTCTGAGAGACAGAGAAGGAACTATTGATATTTTATAGATGTAATGGTGCAGATACATTCTTACCTGGATAAACTCCAAAAAGGTTACTCAGTAGAGATGTTTTGGCCCAAATGAACACATCTCCAAGATCCATGCTGTCCGAAATCTGTCCACTGAAGCTGTTCCGGATGTGCTGGTTCAGGAAAAAAGCATTGGGGTCTCTCTCGCTGTATGCCACCAACAGCAACATCCACATAAACCCCATGTAGGCTGCAACAAATGGGCACATTGAGTTTTCCAATTTAAACATGCAATAACAGTGCTGGGGATCAGATGCAATTGCAATGCAATTTCTGTTGATTTTTTTTTTCTCTTCAGTAGTAGTAATAATAATAATAATAATAATAAAGCAGGCTAAGAGAGGCTTGACTCTTGAGGCTTGTTCGGTTTATGCCATGTTCATTTGAAGAGACAGCTTCACACAAAACAGCATATATTAACTCGATAGAAAACGAGAGAAAAATAAATAAATAAAAGAAGATGGAAATATGGTGTGAGGAAGGTTACATTATTTGTGTGGAGAAATCATCACAACAGAACTTTTTTTCCCCATCTTCCATTAAAACCATCGACTCTAGTGAAACAGGATTTTTTTTAAATTTAATTTTGTCAACCTTTGATGCAATACTTATACACAACAACAACACAATATACAATACTGTGTTGATTAATTGCAACATGGCTATGATTTTTTTTTTTTCTAATTTCATTGTTTTATGGACATAAGTCAGAGATTAATTTCTACGAATATGTTTCAGTCTGGACAGATGATAATAACATCTGTTAAGCACTGTTGTTGAATTTTAGAGCAGTTGGTAAATTATCGATAGCAAAGCTGTCATGCATGTTTCCACATGGTAAACTGGACTTATAAAAGCTACTTTATTATTTTAGATTTAAATCAGTGTGATCAAGGCTATAGCCTATTTGACGTTGACATGCATACATCAGTCTGACTTCAGAGACAGTTCAGAGAGCTAGCCTCCTTCTATCTATACTACATACATGATATAACAAAACATCTTTTCATTGGTCAAATTTTGACTATGGACAGAAGAGAATATGCGCATTCCATATATAGATCGTTCTCTCTATAGATAACCCCAATGAAACAAACAACTAAAAAAAAAAGATAAAAAAATTAATGTTTCTACTTACTCAAAATCTCTCGAAGAAGAGCAAAAGCTTTCTGTTCGAGGATTTTTTTCCTTCTCATCTTCTCAACGTCTGTTGGAGCAGGAGGCTCATAGAGGCTGTTATTCTCTCTGGTTGTTTGTTGGACTTTACAATCACCTGTGGGTTCAGAGTTAAGAGTATATTTCTAGTTATGAATGAGTCCAAATTTGAGAACAACAAAATGCACTTTTTTAAAATGTATCTTCTACCTTGATTATTGTCATTTCCTACAGTTACCACATTTTGGAAATCTTCTTCGTCCACTTTTTTTATTACAAGTGCAAAGAATAGTGCAAGACATAGCACCTGTGGTGAAAGGCATGAACATAAGTTATACAGTTCTTTCCAGTGAATATTAAACATGTGCTCATAAAGAATGATCTATGTGAGTTTAAACTAAGAGAGAACTATACAATTAAGTTTTCTCAAACATAGAATTTATGATGTTGCAAAAAATGAGGTACTGTTAAGAGGAGCATCTTCTCACCTTTAATGGCTGAGTGATGAGGATACTCTGAAAAAAGGAGATAATCATGGATACCAACCAGCTTATGGAGCGTTGCTTCCCAAACTTCAACCCATAAAGCATCGTAAAATATCCTGCTACACAACTGGTTGCAATCACAAGCAGCCAACCGACAAAAATAAACCACCATGGTAGCCCTCCATGACAGCACGCCCTTTTCTTCTGACTATCATGGCCATCAGTGCTGTCTGTTGGGCTCAATCTGGATGTAAAAGAAGTAAAATAATACTGTTACAATTTACTCAAATACAGTATAATAATTGAAATCACATTTTGAATTTAAATCAAATTTCCTACATGCACTTTTAAAACTTCACATTACTAGTTATGATGTACACTAAGGTTTCATATTTTATATAAAACCTATATACATATATGTAACTGATATAACAAAATAAAATGAAAAATAGATCAAAAGATAATACCACACCAAAATTTAGTTTTGCAAGTTTTAGCCCGTTATCCACAGGCTGTGTATTCCTCAATGAATTGTTCAACATTTTAGGCTCATTCAATGAGGAAAATTTGATGAGGAAATCATTATCAGCCTCTGTTTGTATGCTCAGAATAAAACTACAGATAGCAGCTGGTTAGCATATATGAGGGAATTTTCTGTTCTACAGTAGCATGCCACATATGGGGGTTACACAGGGTCCGGGGACAGGAAGATACAGATCTGCTGTATGTTTGTTGTTTAGGAAAGCAGTTCTGATCATTATGATTATAACTGAAGATATGACTGTGTACCTATCTGCTGTGTCTAGGGAGTCAGGCAGACTCAAATAACAATGTGAGGTAAACATATTTCCTTGTTTGTTATAATCAATTGGCAAATGCCTTATACTGTTGATGCATTGAGTATGAAAATGTGTGGAGTAGTTGTGGCACTATCCTGAGGGTATATCGATGAGCCAGAGAGGACTGATGTGGCATCATGCAACGATAGGTGTATTGATGAATTCTCCTTAATCAAGCTTCAATAAACCTTTCAGCATAAGACATCTTAGAGTCATGTGCACTTTTCTCCATGAATAAATAAAATTCTCCACGTCAGCTTAGCTTAGCATAAAGCCTGGAAACAGAGTGAAACAGCTAGCCTGGATCTGTCCAAAGGTAACATCCAGCACATCTAAATTTTACAATTTACATATTTTATGATTTGTTTAATCATTACAAAAACAAGTTGTGACCTGAGAACAGCTGCCGGATCGGTAAATCACTGCACTTGTCCAACAAATATTACAACACATAAACCATGTATGACATCTCATTGTGTTTTTGTTTTTAAGTTTGGACGGCTTAGACGGTCAGGCTAGTGGTTTTCCCCTGTGACAGGTCTTTATGCCAAAGCAAGCTAACTATCTAAGTCTATTTCACAAAATGTACACTATTTTCTATTTTCCAGTCAGCAATTGGATTCCATTCATGTTGATGCACAGAAAAACCTCTTTTGCAGACACTTCAGCCATGTGTAATACAAGTACTCCATCACAGTGAACAACTGAACTACTCCCGATTAAGTTAAGTTTCAATGCCTGCCTATCAACAGCTTTGAACAGCTGTTCTATTATCTTAGAAGTCCTTGAAGTGTTCCAAGTGGTTCAAAGTGGTGCCCAGTAGCAACTGCACTATTCTGTTGTGATAAATAATAATGATGATGATATATATATATATATATATATATATATATATATATATATATATACATACACAGTTTGTAGATGACGGGCTAACACATGCAAGAGCACCAGTGTTTTTCTTTTTAATGAGTGACTTCTGTACTTCTTCTGGGTGACTTCATCTTGGTTGACACAGCTGAATGTGAAGAGCTGATCTTCAAGAAAGCCCTTCATGCCCTGGACCTGCTGCAGAGCCTGGCTGTAGCTGTGTGGGGTGGGGAAGCCAGAGGGTCCAAGCTGATTCAGCTCTTTGTCAATATGACACAGCTGCCGATATAGATACTGGGTTTTGTTGCTCTTCTTTTGAATCGCCTCCACTGGTGACCCTGGATGCTTACTAGCACTGCCTTCTGAAAATGTATATAATTACTAACTTTGTAAACTCTGGTAACCTTGGTGTTGGAGGTAATTCTTAAGAATTCATGCATGTTGCATGCGTAAAGGTATGTTCAGACAGAAAGCAAAGTGAAGTTTAGGTTTAGGTTTCTGTGGGGAGTGTGCCGGTGTGTTATATCTCACACAGGCTTCTCCCTCTACTGGACTCTATGGGTATAAACCCTCCTCCAATCGCGTACACGTGATGGCCCACTGAAAATTAGCATGTACGTAGCCAGCCCATAGGGTGTGCTTACTTGACGCGCCCAGCAGGTGCATCTGCCCTCATTCCTTCTACTTTCAGCGTCGGCGAGTGCCCATTGACACAACATCTCCTAGGGTGGAGTCGCCGCTACAAGAATAATGCAACTGTGCGGCCTGTCCCAGCGGTATCATCGCTCCGACAGACCTGCATCTATTCTGCTTCGAGTGTCTCGGAATGGATACACACAAACAAGACACAAAAGTTGAAAGATTTTCAACTTACACTGACAGATATTTGCATCAATTTGTGCTGCACTTTCATCGACTTTATATGCAATTGAGACTCCTCTCCTCTTTGCACTGTCTGAACACACAATGAATTGTACCAAACTCTATGTGATTAGAGAATGAAGTCCAGCCTTAAAAAGATATATTATGCTATTCTGGGAAGTAAATTTTGTGCACCTCATTATTTTCATACTGATGATTAATGCAGTACTTCCAAGCATTTAACGGAATAACAATGTGGCTTTGTTCTAAAATGTTAAATATGACAACTGAAAAGTATGAACACTGTGAATTAAGTCAGAAAAAAGTAAGAATAAATATGTGTTATGAGTTTGTCAGACCCAAGAAGAAAGTGTTATTAACCTACCAGCCAAATTTAAATGATTAAAAGTATCTACAAGTTTATGAAATTAGGTGTCAAAATCAAGTAAAAATGAGCTCCAGGACTGTGGGGCACACTAAATGTGCTGAAGCCATGCCCACTCGTGGGAGCAGTCAAGCAGCAATTTTGAAGCGACTGAAACATGTCAGATGAGCTCAGAAAATGACATGACTAACTTTGAAACACTCTGAGCGAGATTAATTAATCTCTATCTTTCTGCTCGGGGTGCAGGGGTATGCTCAGGGTGGCCTCAGTGTGTCATCGAGCCACCCTTTTGGACCGCCCAAAAAATCCTGGACTGAAAACTGGTGGAAAACTGTTTTAACCTCTAACTCCACATTTCAGTAATATATCGGTCAAAGTCTATTTTCCAACGTATTTTATGTATTTTGAAAGAAATCTCAGAATTGGCTTTACACAGACTTTAATGCCAGTGTATCAATTTATTTTATTTTTAAGTCACAGTATGTAGACATTTTCAGTTGTCTTATTTGTCACTTTTAAAGTACTAGTCCCAGTGCACAGCATGCCATTCAAGATAAGAAAAAGATGAGTGCTTGCATTTCTGTTCCTAATTTGCAGGAAATCTGTGTGAGTCAACTAGAATAGATGCTAGCTTGGAAAGGTTACAGCACTTTAGCTCTCAATTACATCCACCTCACCCCATACTGTACAATCTGTGTAAATAATAAAAATAGTCTTGTATAAAATGTCAGAGTATTCACTATTCACAGCAGGTACATACCTGGAAGCTGAGACTGAACGAGGTTATGAAAGCTCTGAGTTTTTGTCTGGGCAGTGTCATTGCTTTTGTTTTTGTGTTTGATGAAGTCCTCCACCACAGAAAGGACAGTGTTGATATCAACTTGTTGTCCAGGGCCAAACTCGGGCTCTATGCATGGTATGTTGCTTTTGACGGTCTTGGAGAGTGAATGGGCAATTCTTGTGATATCCTGAGGGGGAAAATGTTCAAAAACGTATTAAACGACAAAATATTAGGCATTTCCAACCTACTACAGTATATTCTTTGACACTCTTTACATAAAAGTAATGCACTTTTAGCATTAGTAAGACTAAGACTAACTTTTGGTTCTCTCTCTTTTTTAGCCCACAGATACTGCAAAACATGTTTCTATATTTGAATTGGGAATACATGTGAATGTTTTTTCCATGAACTCCAGTTTACCCAGTAGTTTGTAGTAGTGTAAGTAAGTGACCTAAGCTACAGAAGCTCTAAACGGTCATGCATTCATACATTTTATTTCCACCGTTTTCTCATGATAAGTTAATTTTCTATTTTTCTATAAGTTAATTTTCTATTTTCTATATCTTTCTGTATCTTTTCTTGAGCCATAGTAAAGTGAGTAAAAGTGCTAAAATGTTATATTTGAGTTAGTTTCACATTTCCAGTCACTTGCTAACGTGGTGCGCCATCTTGTAAGTGCTGCAGTGAGGTGCAAGTGTGCAAGAGAATATGATGTGTAAGAATGTGCTAGAGAGGTTTGCACGTTATGACAATGCTGGGTGAGTGTTAATGTGTGAGTAACTGTATGTATTAGAGTTAAGTGAATGTGTGTTTTGAGTTCTATTTTGCTACTTATTTAATATCTGGAATATCTGTTAAATCATTTTGAATACATAAAAACTGGCTGGTTTGTTTAATTTATTTTCGTATTGACTTAACATGCACTTTCATCAGAGAGTTTAGAGATAGGGTGGCTGTGAATTGTATAGAATTATGTGTTCAGTAATAAACAAGCTTTTGGTCCTCTCTCTATCAGTCCACAGACACGTTTATATTTTGACTACACAGTGCTTCCTAGTCTGTGTAACTCTTGCTGCCAGATTTCCCCTTAGGTTTGGTGCCGGTAACATATGAAGCTGTAATTTACACATATATAAATCTGAAATGAGTTATTTACACCATTCTGAACACATACATGGAGTGTCATAGTCCATGAAAAACGTGAATCACCTACCTTAATGACAGTTTCTAAAGTGACATTGACATTTATGTTGTTAGTGGCACTCTTTGGGGAGGAAGTCTGTTCAAGGCCATCTGGCTTTTCTGTTTTGCGCCTACAACAAGCAGTCTCCCAGGGACGAGTGTTTCTGAATACACTGACAATCAGTATATTCACTGGAAACATGATGAGGGAACTCTGAACTCCAATCATGAACTGTTGCCAGGTAAACTCAAATTGACCTAGAAACGAAGAGAGGTAAATGGATTGTATTCTATGTGCACCTTTAAATGTCATTATGGTTCTTATAGTAGTTTTGTGAATAAAAGTGTACAGCAAGGTCGTAAAGCAGAGTGCTACAGAGGTTTGAAAATTAAAAGCACAGAAACATCATTACAAATGCTACAGATAAAATAGCTTG
Organism: Miichthys miiuy; assembly: GCA_036365135.1. NCBI lineage: Eukaryota > Metazoa > Chordata > Actinopteri > Sciaenidae > Miichthys > Miichthys miiuy. The sequence goes on from CM071612.1 coordinate 14,477,729, forward strand.
TGATCAATAACCAATTTGTCTTTTTTTCTTAAATAGAAATAAATTTAACAGGAACAAAAATGTGCTGTACCCAGGTCCATGGTCTGCTCAGAGGGATCTGCTGGGATGCCATAAAACATGATGCTGGTCAGCATAGTGCAGAGCAGCAGGGAAAAGCAGCAGGAAACTCTCTGAACACAAGTGAAGGTGCTGCTAGGTGGTCGACTGATCACAGAGTACCAGAGGTGTCCATCACGGAAATCCTTAGTTGTCTTCATGAAGAACAAATTACTGGAGCAACAAAATCAACAAAAACATAATCCTGTGAAACAAAGACGTTTTAAAACTTCATGAACTGCCAATTAGTGATGGATTGGCATAACATTTTAATCTTTTTCAGTAATTAGCACTGTTAAACCTCGACATAGCTCTGCAGCTAATACATGTGTTCCTAAAAAAAAAAAAAAGCTATAAATCCTCTGTTAATTACCACCTCGCTGTCTAGGCTGAATATTTAGGGGCTTAATAGGGATTAGAGGTAAGTGATGGTTTTAATTTAATTTCAATCCAGTTCAACTCACATTTAATTGAATTTCTATTAATTAGAAATCTGCCTGTAGCCAGATATAAAATATTTAAAAAAAACACCACTACTACATGCTGCCTGCTTAGCTCGGTTGAGTTGTTACTGTAAGTAATATGATTGGGTATATTGTTGACTGTTAATTTTGTCTTTTCCTGTAACCATTAGCACAGGGAGTGAGAGATTTTGCCCATGGTAATTGTATATAATTGTAAATAGAAGGAAAGTATACAGCAATATTTAAAACAAGCAACTGTAACCCAGGCCACTCTGAAATTTCTATGTGTTTCTCATATGTGTTGACAGCCACATCCTGCCTGCTGCTTTCTTATGTGACTTGCAATAAACACTGAAAACAATAATTTCCTTACATTTGCATCTGAAATGTGCTCTCATCATTCAAATTCAAATGAAGTGGTGTGTATAATTTTGCTGCCCAGTAGATCACTGCTTCTGCCTTACCTGAACCTCTTCAAATCCATCTCTGTTGAAACAGGAAAAACCTTATCCAGGGAACAATCACCCATGTCTATAGCCAGCCAGGAGTTACAGAGAAAATGCCATTTCTGCTCCGTCTGTAAATCCTGAACCATGACATTGCCTACATACCTGGAAAAATGTATACATGTGAAGATAATTTTTTAATTACAAATTATCCTTTTTTTCAAATGGCAGTTTGTCTAAAAGTTCATAGTTACACCATAGCTGACCTGGGAGCTGACAAATTACACTAAAATTACAAAATTGTTTGCTAAACAGACCTCAAACAGGGTAAAATACTTTATCACTCTGTAGGAGCACCAAAAATGACAAAATCATATTGATGACTGTGTTCTCCTGAAAAGGCAGCAGGTAATCATATGTGGCAGGATAATTGCGAACCACGACATACTGTTTTCACATTAATTTCATGTTCATGGTGTCCTAGGTCATAACAACTATATTAGAAGAATGACAAAGTTTCTAATGAGGTAGAAAATGCATAGCTTACAATTCATTTCTCACAATTTATTTATTTGCCTACCAGTCAGGGTGACTCCCTGAGTTGTTGTGCCACAGTCTGATGCCCTGCAGGTCTCCCATGGAGTACGGTGCAGTGAGCAGGAACATATCCACTGCACCTCTTTCAAACACACATTTCTTTGGATCTGTCAGGTGGTGTGGCTCGCTGTTTCCCTCTGAACCCAGTAGAGTTATGGTCACCTAAAAAAGTTTGGTACTCTTTATTTTAAAAGGGCTAGTTCTGCGCTGTTTACACTACCAATTAGCCAGAACTCTGCTTTGACTAATAAATCAAAAGAAGCCTTGACAGATATTGCAACACACACTTTTGCCTAATTAGTGCAATTACATTTAAATGGCAGAACTGACAAGTAATAATAAGTCTCTCATCCAGTCTCATGAAATGCCTTTGAAAAGCAAAGTTCAAGAGACTGTGTGTGATGTACAACTAAAACATAAAACATTTTGTCAGAATTTAATTGATTGTAATCAAAATATATTTCAGACTGCAGAGATGTAAAAAAGCCAAATACAAACATTCGGCAAAGTGAGCTTTAATTATGGTTTTGACTAAAAAACATTAGCAAAAAACTAAAGCAAAATAGGAGTTGAAAAGCTTGAATGAACTACTGGTAAAAACACCTCTCAAAGGGTTCAACAAATAAAAGCAGCCCAAGTCACCTGTGAAAACAACCCTCTGATTAAAACCAAAATAAAAATGTATCTATTGTTCATTAAAGCTCTAATTATTCTGTCTGCCTCTTCAGCTGCACTATGCTCACCAGCTGGTTGCACATGAATGAAATCAATTGAAAGCATTAAAGCAAATCGATGAGTAGCCACCTGTTTTCCGGGTTTCGAGGACTGACATTGCACTTGTATTGGCTGATCGATGTTAACTGTGTCATGTATGTGTCACAATCAATGGCTCATTCACAGCTGTTAACATCCAGTCATTGGTCAAATATATCTATTTGCTTCCCCTTTCACCTCTACCACAATAACAACATCAAAGAGCACAGCCTTTTCTGCCAAATCTTAACAATTTAATCTAACTGAATTCCTATGTGTGTCTCTAACTGAAGTGATATATTTACCTGAGAGGAAGTGGAGGCTCCTCTCCTATACCCAGTGCTGATACTCAACAAGTAGCAGTAATCATCCATGGGGTCGTTGTCCTCCAGCACAGTCACCTTCACCTGCCAACCAACCAACACATAAAGCATCCTTTTTTAATGTGCTTTTTAACTGGGAAACTGACTACATTTTGTGTGACTTTATTTCTGAATTATAGTCCGGTGCTGGAGTTAAACCATACCTTGGCCACGTCTTTAACGTCTTTTCGTCGTGCCCACACAACTACCAAGAGATAGACCACAAAGAGTGCCCCCACGAAGCAGACAACCACGGGATTCTCAGCAAAAGTTGCAAACAGCTCAGCAGTGCGTGAGGGGTCGACCAGGTTGGGAGTCACAAAAAAAGAGCTCCCAAAGAAAGTGAGGTGGTTGCAGAGGCACTGGGTGACTGAATCTGTGGTGTTAACACCAACCTTAGAAAAAAAAACCTTTAGTGTCATTAAAGTTTGGGGAAAATGTTACCCATAACAGCCAGAATTAATTGATTACTGCACTTACCCTGCATCCATGGTTGTTCCAATCCAATGTTGTTTCATTCCAAAATTGACACGCGGTATTGATGGAGGTAATTGATAGATTGGCTTCGATTGATTTTATACCCGGACCAACTATGGGCCTCACCAAAAGATAGTGCTCTCCAGTGTTTCCCTTCAACTTCTCAGGTTCTACTAGCCAAGTGTACCTCTCCTCTGTATTAGACACACACACAAAACTACTCTAAGTAATGTATCAAAAATCAAACTTAAAAGGCAGAGTCAAAAACATGCCATGCCCACTGCTTAGCAAAGAGGTTTATTACCTTGTGTTGCTCCCTGGTGAGGCATCTCTGTCATTACTATATAATTGGTGTCAGTAGGGTAGTCCATATAACCAAGGAACAGTTTGAAGGGTAAAGGATCCTTTGAAGGCACCATCTGTAAAAGACAACAATCATTATTTAAAAAGTTTTCTGATTTCTTTTTTTTTCTCTTGTGATATCAATATTAAGACAGAAATGGCACAGTCATCAAACATATAATTACAAATAGACGAATGGATAATATTATTGTGGATAATGGCTATGTTGCTATTAATATAATATATTATCTATAGTGTCAAAGCAGACGTTTGTATGGAGTTAGGTTTTTTCTAAGTGCTCATTACACGTCTCAGAAATTGAGGTAAAAACATCTTATTGGACCTTTAACACCAGTGTAGTGTCCGCTGAAGAAATATTTATGACTGTTGTACTGTAGTTTGCCAGGTCCAAAACAGAGGTGGTCACCTCCTCTCCAACAGGTCTTGGCATGAGAATCTGTGGATCAGACAAAATTCAAGAAAATGTAATGTCCAAATGTAAGATTTTGCTTGCAAATGTTTGTAACCTAATAAAACATTTTAACAAGCAGTTAGCATAAAAAACAATAGAACATGGTTTGTAGTGTCCCCAGTGTGAAATGACTGATTCACAGCCTCCAAACACTTAACACCTGGACATTATTGCTCTATTCTTGTCAATGAGGGTTGATGACACATAACGTACTGAAGGATTTTTGAGCTCAGAGCCTGCAGCACACCGAGGGTGCTCTGGATACAGAGTGGGATGAGTAAGCATCTCTTCAGATGCATTACAGGCGACTATCATAGCCGAAAACATCAGCTCCTTAAATTGTCTTTGGGAAGGGAGCAATGAGTTTATGTGTACTGAGATGCGTGGAGTTGCTGTCCTGACCAACGCTTCTTCAGGGAACATTTTCTCTTATGATTCTGCACATCACGTTGGTCTTTGCAGCCACAGGTACCTCTTGTGAAGCAAAAAAAAAAAAATTGGCGGACTAAGAACATGGTGTACACTGTTGTCGCCATGGTAGCAGGTACAAAAAAACTAAGTGAAGATAAAAAAGTAAAAGATCTTACACTTATTCATGGAGCTATGGAGACTGTTTCCAGATCAGTGCATTACTTTCTCCATCAGTTAATTTGCACCTTTTAATCATAACCCCTCTGATATGCAAAATAGCAGTTCTGCGTGCGAATATTTTGTGTTTAATCAAACTTTGATGTGACTTGACTCCAATTAGAGGCAGCAGGTTGAGCACATACACTGCCTGCTGCACTAGTTATTTAAATGTAGCCATAAATAAACTCATAACCAGATTTGTTTTACTTACTAACTTACTTTTTTATGAAAAACGCATGAAGTGAGTATACTAAATATTCACATAATATATGTACCATCAGACATCCTTGACAGCATCACTCAAATGAAAACCTAGTATTCATTTCAAAGAGTGCTCCTTCAAGTACAAGCTCTCTCGGGTTATTGTCTTGTTGAAATTGAAGTCTTCTTAAAAGAAGGGTATAGATTTATCCCCACAGAGAACATGCTCCACAGGAGAGCACAGTATAGAACAGCCTGTGCAGCTGCTGCAGCTGCTCTGTTGCTTCACTGACCTCAATATCCTCACTCAAGTTCACCACAGGAATATCAGAGCCATCTTTTGTTGTGAGGGATAGAGCACCAATCAGGCCACTGATGTTCCCTTGATCATTCCAGGAAAATGGGTTTTTATCTAAACTCAGCATCTGTAAATGTATTTAACAAACAAAACCCCATTAGCACGTGAGACACTCGTGGGCTCTAACATGTACACCAACTCTGTCAAACACTGGAACAATGCGGTTGCCCATTAAAAGTGGATTATTTGAGGTAGAGCCATAATAATGTTCCATGACGAGATGAATCACATGAGAGATACTATGCTCAAATCAATGGATTATGGAATATGAAGGGCACACACACATACATACATACACAGAATCAACTCCTACTGACTTACGCGTACATCCACTGTTCTATGTGAAAGAATATTAGATGGTAACTTTGGGAGAAAAAATGAGGAGCTGGAGTTGTTGGGAAGATTTATAGGCTTTGTTTGCACACTCCCCGGTGCCACTCTGAGGAAAAAGACATAAAGAAACTTATATCAGTTATTTATTAGGCAGTTTTCTTTGATTTTAGTTTGCTTATGCTGCTTGGGTGTTCGAAACAACCTTCAAGGATCTTGCTCTTTGATGTTTTGAGCACAGACCTAAATTACCTCAATAGTGGAATTTTACTCTGCAGTTTGAGTGTATGTCACTTGGGTGTTGTTTGATATTGTTCCATTTAGTTACTGTATGAGTTATGTCGAACAAAGTCAAGAGGATTAAATTGTAGATTGTTTTAGAACTGTGATTGGCTAAGAATAACATTAGCCACGTAAGAACAGAAGCACCCACGCTTGCTCATCAGAACGTCTAGAAATGACAAGTTGTGGTGTGACAGACTGTTTCTTGCCTGGATGAGGTAGTTTCTTGAAGTCTTGTCACCACTGTTTGTTTGCCAAGCAACCAGCAGACACTTTAAGAAGTTACTGTTCTGGGCCAATAAAAAGTCAGCACATTAACCCCCTGCTTTTAGATATAAAGTGTTAATTAGTGCTTTGGGACACACTGTTTCCTCCTGTTTTTAGTCTTTATGCTAAGCTACATCAACCAGGTTCTGGCTGTAGCCTTATATCTACCGTTCCTACATGAGAGATGTATATATCTAAACATCTAACTCTCTGCCAGAAAATCCTGAATTATTGTTTTAAGTCGCAGCTTGTGGCTTAAGAGGAACTTACCTATTAACCAACATTCCAATATGAGCTTGTTGGATGACAGTTGGCTCCTCATTATCACCTTTAAATGTTAACAATGCACTCTGTGTATTGTGTAGAGCAAGGAGAAGGGCATCGGAGATGCTTTTCTGGAAAGGATAACACACAGCATTTATGACAACGGAGAGGTTGTTCAAGAAAATTGCACGCATACACTTACAGTTACTGTTGAGCACATGCAATATACAAATCACCCAACCTTCCCAAGACAAGTAAATCCCATCAGGATGAGCCTGTAAGTTAAACACTCACACTGGAAGAATAGTCCAGGATATTGCTTGCTGCTTCCACAATGGAGCTGGCTGCTAACTGTATTTCTCCACTATCATTCACTTGCATGTGGAGGAGAGATAAGCTGATGTTTGCGAAGAATAATGAAGCCTCTTCCTAGATGTGGGAATCAACTCACACAATCACAGAAATATTTTTGGTAGGTATTAAGTATCTTATATACATTATAACATGCTCCTGATGTCCTACCCTTATTATCCTTCCTCAGTTACACTGTCAAGTTACAGGGCTGAGCTGAGGCATACTTTTAGTAGTCATTCACTGACATAATGAGGTGAACCTTAGCAAAAACAGCTCTTAATGATTTACAATACAATGACTGGGCAAGGACAAAACTTTGAGTTGTTATCAAGGAACAAAGAGGAATGGAAAAGGAGAAACTAACTGGTTGTGAACTGGTAAATTTTATAGACCAGCTGATGATTAGTTAAATAAAAAATGAGGAATGAATCAGTAATGATTCAATAATTGATGGATACTTGATTAGCAATACGTTCCTAATGTAGGCCTATAGGAGTAGATAGTAGTTCATGAATATCTGTAAATCGACCATACTGACTGTGGTGGAGAATTCTACTGATCAATGGTCAGTTCAGTCAGTGGAGAGAAAGTGCACAGGAGTCCAAGATGTCCTACTGTATGTGGAAAAGTTTATTGAAACTGGATCAAAAAGAATGAATGATTTATCAATACACTTGTCATGAGATGATGCCGCTTCAACTCTGAAGAAGCTGTCCTCTCTGGCCCGTCTTTCTGCTTTCAGAAAAGTGACACGACTTCTCCAAGTCTCTAAATAGTCATTAGTCTACAAACAAGGTAATATGTTTACCCTTAGTGGTCCGACATTGTTATCTGATTCTGTACAGGCTTCTCCATTATTTACCTACCCTTATCTGCTGTGTCTAGGGACTGAGACTGCTCTATCCTCTGACCTCAGTAACCGTAGTAATCAATCAAAATGGTGCGCAAAATGGTTCTTTCCGAAAAACAAACATACAGCTGCTCTGTATTTCAAGGAGAAGAAGTCAGTGTCCCCATAAGAATCTAAGATTATACACTATCCTTACAGTGAGAGTTACTGTTATTGTGCACTCCAAGTAAAGTGATAAAGTATATTGAGTAGTTAATAAGCAGGTCCTGTTTACTTCATCATTTTCTTATGGTTACTGACTCTTTTTGTGGCCAATAAATTAAAGTGGTGCATTAAGTATTGAATCATTATTTCATCATTATCTGCTATAACTTTTAAAAATGCCCTTGAGAAGACAAACCCATCTCTATCATGGTTTGTTTTTTCATAAAACAGTTAGGATGACATGCTTAATCTACATAAACATTATACATAAACTATTCATAAATTCATAGATTTTATTAAATGAATAATTTCTTTGGTATTTTTGCAACTTGCAAAGTTTCTCAACCAACGCTTCACTAGCAGTAAGTTCCGCAGTCGGTCCTTATTTGTTCCTTGGTAATTACTCGGAATCCTCTTTCCCCTTATTATAAAGTGCTACCGATGACTCCTATCTCATTTAAAAAAAAATGTATTTTAATTAGTGTGCCGTTCACTGTATATACCTGAGCAGAAGAGTTAAGTTCAGTGCCTTTTAGAATGACAGCAGAAAGTCCTCTTGATGCCACCTGAACTTCTTCTGGCGCCTTGGTAGGAACTTCATTTACTGTCTCAATCATTGTATCAAGCATCTGCTCACGAAGCTGTAACAGAGAAAAGCATTACCCCATGATTTATTTAATTGCTCCGTTTAGTATTTGGGAATACAAAATACAATATCTAGAGAGTGTAGAAAAAAAATCTAAAGTAAAATTTATCTTTAAATTGCATTGTGTATGGTAAATAAATTACACTTGATTGTAACTCTGGCAACTAGCATTAAGGTGCATTACCACTACTTAAGATGTTGCAGTGTGGTTTACAAAATGGGAACAGAAAGAAATTAAAATGATTTAAAGCAACATTGTGTAACTTTTCTACCATACTCCACCCTATGATGACCCTGATGAGGAATAGCAGTTACAGATAATGGATAGATGGATAGATCATATTGTATAGAGAAAATATTTTCTGCTTGTCCTTTGATATCCTCCAACTGCATCCGATTTACAGAGTTCCCTGATGGGCAGTAAAGTGACTGCCGTGAACTATAGCCCGCGACTGTGAGACCAGAGTACCTGGGGAGTGTTAGTGTTTGTGACTGTGACTTAGCGTTTCTGACTCTTGATCGCATTCATCCATCTATAGTAAGACAGCAAACAATCAAAAATCACAAAATGTATTACGTCGAAGACTCTGATTACTGATTTTCACTACTACACACTGATTGTTACTGGGAAAATAATTTGGTAAAAACTGACAACACTATTCACCATTCTTCCCCATTGTACTTATATAGTAGGGTAGTAGGGTTCCTTAGGGTTGAAGGAGTAACTATGCCCTAACATCTGGACCACACCCAGGATCAAAGCTAGGTGTGGTCAGGTCTGACCCAACCATGTTTTGTCAGTTTGGTTGTAAATGCAGTTACCTTTTGCCTCTTCTCTTTCGTCTCTTTATCAGATTGGCCGTTCAGTTCATTGCCCACAGAATGGAACATCTGTCCCAAGGTTTCTCCTGACAGTATACCGAGTTTGTTCATCTTAGCCACAGCATCCTCCACTACAATCTTAAGACGATCTACTGAAGAGTCAGAGTTTTCTGTTTTATCCAGCACCTGAGGAGAAAAAGCCATTTTATTACAGTCATGCACTGGTTCACAAACTATGGTACGTGTACCACTAGTGGTACGCAACCTCCCCCTAGTATTATTATTATTATTATTATTAAGTAAAATTTTGATCAGATTTTTAAATTAATTTATAACAGGCTGTTGTGTAGTCATGTTCATGGACATAGCACACACATACATCAATGATTAGTTATGAGCTAAATGTGATGGTAAGAGAGTAAGCAGAGGTAAAATGAGAGAAGTGTGGATCAGGCGTATCAACTTTCCACCAAATTAGCTCTAGTTCTTTAACCAGTTCCATTCAGTCAACAGTAAATAATTTTATTATTAGGAATAAACCTCTTGTGCAGTACCTATAGCTGAACAGAGTTGGCCTATGCCATACTGTATTTTAATGTCTGTCATAATGGTGGTACTTGAATAGCTTAATAGTTTATGCGACGCTACACAGTGTAAAACATTGCAGAAACACTGCAGTAGGGTAAAACATTAGATCATTTCCAGGTCTTGTTCCATTAAATCCCAATATTTTCATCATGCTTTTGACAAACCTGTGCAGTTATAGTGGTGTGAGCCACAAAGCTTTCGTCTTTTGCAGTTGCTTTGATAATCAGACTGTGGTTGGAGCTGCTGTCGCCAAGAGGAAGGAAGACAGACTCCAATACTTTGTCTTTACTGCAACGCAGATGCTGACCTGACGATTTTCAAACAGGAAAAGAAAAGGTAAGATGAAATAGACTTTAATGATCTCACACAGCTGGTTGTATACACACGGTGGATAAGAAAATACTCATGAATAAGAAGAAGCTGAAGAAAGTCATTAAGTAATGCTGCCACAGCTGTTGGAATGAAGGACCTGTGGTAGCGCTCCTTCTTACGTGATGGACTATGTTAGATTTATAGATTTACCGGAGAGTTCTCTAAAATTCTACAACAAGTAGTTACGACCAAGCAATCTGATTAGCCAACTAGACATTTAGAATGTGTTCAAAACTAGAAAGTGTGTCCATTGCTAAGTTGTTACTAAGACTACTTGCTGGAGTAGTAAACTGGATTCCATTACATATAGGAATCTACTGCTGTGATTGATTGTTTTCCAGGTATTAGTCAGATCTAGTGTCTTTCCATGGAAGCAGATCAGAACGGAAAAGTCGAGCAAAAAAACTGCCACAACATACAAATATCTTTCGATTATATATTTTACTTAAGTTGGTAATTGTTGTATAATCGCAATATTACATTGGAAAACTTTTACTTATTATTGGCACTTTGGTGAGGAGGTCGGACCAAGGCATTTGCATGGTCAGGACCGAGGCGCTTGCACCAGTAATGATGTTCTCATGTAATATTGCTTATTTATGTGATAACTTAACTATTACTGAATTACTTACCATCATGAGTCTTAAAACAATACCGACACTTAGAACAAGGAGTTGTGGTATTGCAAATTATTTTGAAAACATCAAAGATCGTTCCACTTTCTGGTGATATTTCGCACGTAAAGCCACCAGAACTGCTGCTTGTTGCTGATGATGAAGCTGATGATGAAGATGATGGAGTGGCAGGACCATTAGAAGGTTTAGAAGGTTTAGAAGGTTTAGAAGGATCTTTTGTAACTTTGGTAACCAGGCTTTTGGTGGTAGGATCAGATTTGTCTGGAGACGATGATGTCTTTATGGTGTGTTTTTTATAAAGAGGTGTGTCATCCCCTTTGGTTAAAAGAAAAGAACAATGCGTTATATATATTTTCAAGAAGTAAAGGTTTGTTTTGCAAATACATATTTGATAATCTTGATTAAATAGTCAGTCTATAGTCACCAGTTAAATACAACAGTGACTAATTCCTGTAAATGGAAATAGTATTTATGATTCTACAATAGTGTGGAATTAATTCAACTCTCTCAACTCTTAAACCCAAACCCAAAATATTTAAGATACCACGGCAAGATAATACTCACCAGAAAGTAGCACCACTGTGACATCCTGACGTTTAGTCTTGGCTGCTGTGAGAATTGAATGACTCACAGTGTATTCAGTCCCACCATCCATTCTCTGTACAAGTGGCCTTTGCTCTGCATGTTTGTAGCAATGCTTTGTCTCATCCTGTGAATAAATTAACATGCAAATTAATTAAGTCAGTGTCAAATTGTTTTTACAACAGTATCTGATCTTTCAATTCTCATCAATTCAGAATTAATTTCATTAGACTTACTGGCCAGCTGGTTTCATCATCTGGGTTCTCAATGTACCACCTAACGTTTGGACACTCTGTGTTCCCTGTACAATTCATTCTAATTTTTGCATCCGTGTTCTGCTTTATTGGGTGACAGCCTTCAACACAAATGAGACTGTGGTACAACAAATACAACAATAATTTGGTTAATATATAACTAGAATGTTTACATCCAAAAATGCTGTCCAGTAAAACCAGGAAGTTTATTCTAAAATAACAATCTATTTTTGCTGCCATGCTAAATAATTCAGTTTTAGTTCACAGCTTGATCTGGTAATCTATAGGATTGTTTACAATGCAGAAATATCTTTAAAAAACTGTTTTTGTTGCGCTCCTTTACAAAGCAGTTTTATTTGTTTCAGTCAATGACAGTAAAAAGAATGGACAGTGCACCCATAGGTTTTAGAAGCGCTGTGTTGGGTCTATGCTGGCTGTACTGTCTCTTCTGCCTCCCCCAAAAAGACATGGATCATCAGCAGACCTAAGATGAACTGAATGATGCCTGGGTGCTCAAACAAGTCATCTGTAATGGCACATACCTGTCTATCAAAGTGGCTACGCTGTTATTTATGTGTAACTTTAAGCTTTATTATGATTTGGATGGGTAAGTTGTAAAGAAATTCAGACTCACTACAGTTGTCGTGAATAGTGAAATTAGGCTGTAAAACATGTTTATATCTGCTGTGAAGCTGGGCATTTTAATACAGGCACTTATGGATGTTAAAATGTTCTGTAGCCAGCCTTAAGCAGCCGCTTGAAGAATTACAGTTTTTGGTACTTCTACATTGGCGTCCTTTACCAGCCATGGAGGCTGCCACTTGGTTCCAGTACCTATACTTAGCCAAGTAATATAACTTATTTCAGTTGCTTTCCAGCTATTTGCCACCTAACTACATGTGCAAGCTACATATTTAGTTAACATAGGAATATTGTCCTGTCCTGAAACACTCACGCTCATGACTACAAGTCTCAGTTTAGGTGGTCTACAACACAGCAGTTTCAAAAACATCAAGTACCTTATGTGTGGGATCTTTGTCTGAGGTGTAACAGTGATGCATACGGATTTAGACTCCTCCACTGAGTTGCCACTTTTAGTTATCACACTAAAATGATACATATTAAATTCAAATGGATCTGGTAGACAGCTTTTTATAATGGTGTGAGTCAGTCCCTCCACATATCCAGAGCATTTACAGGGATTCACTGTGAATCAACAAGGAAAGTCATTATACTACTGCAATAACAATTGATATGCTATTTTAAAACACTTAAGACAAACAGGCATTGTTGGAACAAAACAACAATTTGACATTTTTCTTTATACTCATAATACTAGAACTTTAAATAGTATAATAATACTATAAAACTACAACTGTAATACAATATATCAAATTTGAGAACAAAGCTGAAATCCACCTCTGTAAGATCCTGTAACCCATGTCATGTGAGAATGAAAAGCTTTTAACACATACATCAATGTTTATGAAACTAAATGTTAATAAAAAGAAACAAGAAGCTTACAAAATAATTATTAATACTTAATATTTGAGTTGAAAGACAGTAGGAAAAACAGTTCTTACTGCATGACCACTGATAACGTTTGCTTGGGTCATTGTAGTCTTGATTAATTGTAAGCACAATATCTTCATTTTTGTCATTTACTGATGCTGAAGGCGTTGCAGTGATTTCCAGTGAACTTCTGACAACCCTTACACGTTTCTTTCTCTGAAAAAGAAAACAAACAAAGGATTTATAAATGCACAGAGTAAAATGGAGAAAAAATCCCATAATTAATTAGCGGATCTGGAGGGTATTCTTCTCTATTAAATATAAAACACCACTCCTGGTTAATTTAAAAAGAAAACATTTACCTGTTTAAGAGCTGAATCCTTGCCACAGGAACCAAACATATCCACATCCACTTCCAAAGAGGAGAAGATGTTCCATGCTCTGAGTTTTACTTGTACAGATCCTGTAGCAGAATATTTAGTTATGAAAACATGCTCATAAAGAACAAATAAAATCTGCACATATAAGCAGCTGAATGTAGATACCCATTTCAGATTCTAGTGTTTCAGAAGTGCACATTGCACTTGTTTTTAATATATCATCCATACCTTGAATCTGGTGTCCAATATGAAATATTTGCTTCCTTGTTTTCATTTTTCTGGTCTCAGAGAATGAAATATTCTCTCCGGTCAAAGTGAAGAGGAGCAGCACCGGTGCCCCCCCTTTGAGGGAAACACCAACAGTAGTATCTGGAGAGCCTAGACAATCATCCCTCTCTGTCAACACAGAGGCCTGAAGCCCGGCTACTTTCTCTAACACACACATCTGTCGTAAATGAAGAATTACAAAACAGAAAAACACATGAGTTTATGTCACTCATCTCTAAAATATATCACAACAGATAATACACTGATTGATGTAGTAATTAGATATAATGGCATGTTGGCGCAGTTTACCCACACTATCAGCCCTGAAACTTATCTTTGTGCTTCCAGTGCATTTTATTTTGTTTTATGCATGTAACTAGAGTGTGTTGGGGGCTCTAAGCACTTGCAATATGTGTGGGATAAATGTGTGTACAATACTGGGTATGAACACATTCCACACATACGGTAACCAGACATCCTGGTTTGTTTGGATTTATCCAAGATCGTCCCAGTTTCATGCTGGGTGTCCCAAGTCCCTCTGTAAAACACTAAAATGTCTCACTTTTTATCACTGACTACCAAACTGTCCCCTTTGTCACCCCATTCAAAATAATTTGATTCTAGCTTTGCATAGACAGTCATGATGCTCTGTCCCACTCATTATTTCCTAATCCAATATAAAAAAACATTAACAATGCATCACATGTCTGACAGTATCTGTATTTGTGTCAATCAATCAATGTGTCATTATCAAGGCTGTTGCTAACCTATGAGTCATAGGCATATGAGTAATAGGCATCAATGGCGGTGACGCTTTCGGTCCTATACAGCGTCCATGGTGTTGAAAACTGTGTTCAGAAGTGTGTTTGGGTGACGTGCAAGGCCCCAAAATAACTGACCCCACCCTGATGAAAATGCCTGTGGCGCATGCATGAACGTGCGGTATATTTAAGGTTCCCGGTTGGGGGGTTTATTTGTCATTACCTGTAATGACAAATAAACAAAAAAATTACTTAATTGAAGTATGTCCTGGCAAAGTGCTACTGGTGGTTCATAATAATTGATTTATGAACAGGAAATGCATTCAACTCATTTGTTACAGACACAGAATCCAATGAGGATACACATGGATGCAGAGAACCACTGAAAACTTCAGTCGGTGGATAATGATTCTGTTAGTTGGGTAGTGCTTAGATTCAGATGGTCCAATTTCAACATGGTGGCTGGGTTAAAAGTTTTTATCATATTTTTTATCGTATTACAGCACATCAAAACATGTTTCTGAAAATAACTGAGGTGAGAAATAGTCACTGCAGTAAAATAATCTTGATTGATATGTGATCTGAGTTTTGTGAGCCTGCTGCATTTGCGTTGGATGGTCTACATTTGCATTAAGATGAAGGTAAGTTGTGTTTATGCAAATTCAGATACAAGAAAGGGTCTTTCAACTTGCTGTGGCATACCCTATCATGCACCATGCGGCTGGCTCTCCTGCTCTCCGTAGAAAATTAATAGGTCTAGTAATACCGATAATGAGTTTTGGTGTGAACCAAGAAAACTTCACAGCGTTCCCTTAGTGTTTATTTATTCATGTGAAATAAATTTCTCCTCACGTTTGTTCCAACATATTTTATTTCTGAAATAGCACGAGCATGGTAAACACATTTTTTTAATCACTATTCTGAAACTGTGACTAAAGTTTAGGTAAACAACTATATTACTCTGTATATTCTCTTTATTGTTTAAATCTGATTCTATTCCTTGTTCCACCATTAGATACCTGAAGTCTAACACTGATTAAACATTGATCCATTATACATTTTCACACCATATTCCAGTGTTTAAACGATAACACTGGTTAACCAAAGATTTCACTCAGGATCAAAACTTTAAACTATATCTGATATCACAGGATGCTGATTTGGATGAATTTCATAGGGGTAATGCATCCACTGTGTTCCGGTGTTAATTAGCTGATTTCATAATTAAAGGTTAAATTTAATTTCTAATTCCGTGAGGTCTCATCAATCAACCCCTCAATCAAATGATGTAAATGTTACCTTTAAGTCTTACATGTCAAACACCATCATTACAATCATAACAAAAACATTAATTGAAGATGCATCATGTTGATTGTTACTGCTTTACTGATAGAAGATGACTAGTTTACTTGATTAATGCTGATTTACCTGCAGGTCTGCAGCCACTTCAGGGAACGTGACCATGTTAGATGCATAAAGGGTCAGCTGGTGGCAGCCAGGCCCAAGCAGCTTCACCATTTCTGGAGTCACTGTGGCATTCTGGGGAATATTTCCTCTGACAACAGATAAACCAGACAATACTGTTCCACCATGCTGGATTCTGTAGGTCACATTTGTACCTGCAGAAAGAAAAGGGGAAAAAAAAATAATACAATATGTTCAGAAATTTAAAAAAAACTGTAAACACCAAAACCGAATGCTTTCAAGCAGCAATATTACACTGCAGGATGAATTATGGTACATTATGGTGATCTTGGCACCAACCTGCTTTCACTTCCATTTGAATTTGGAATTGCTCTTCATAATAGGCTCTGCAGTTGGTTCCATGAAAAGACAGTTTTCCAGCATAGCATCTGATGACACCAAACTGTCTAATGGGCTCTTGAATGGTAATTATTTTCTGAGCTGTAATGCGAATGTCACGGCTGGTGCATTCAACTGCCACAGCAAATGTACCTGGATGAGTATATTTGTGCACCATGCTGCTCTCCAACCTGAGAACAAGCACATACACAGAATCAGCCAGCAGTGACTGCAGTAGAAAAATAAGTAATTCCACAAAGTAGTACCACAGTCATTAAAGGTAGCTCTAAGTTAACATCTTTTAAAAAGCCCACTCTTGATCTAGAGGTTTTAGCCATCTATAGACCTATATCTAACCTTCCCTTTATCTCTAGGATACTTCAGAAAGTTGTCACCAACCAGCTACGTAACAGCTTAAGGATGTCAGAAGATTTAGAGTGCATCTTAGCACAAAGGCAGCACTAGTGAAAGTTACAAAAATTAGCTTCTAATTGCATCAGACAAAGGACTGGTCTCTGTACTTGTCTTGCTAGAACGAAGTGCTGCATTCGACACCAGTGATCATCACACCCTATTACTTAGAGACTTGAACATCTGATTGGTATTAAAGGAACCGCACTAAGCTGGTTCTGTGCTTGGACCAATTCTCCTCACCTTATGGCAAAAGTATTAGGAATCACTCAATTAACTTTAATCGTTATGCCGATGATACCCAATTATATTTATTGATTGAGTTAAAGCATACCATAAGGACATAAAAACGTGGATGGTCAGTTTTCTGATTTTAAACTCTCTATCTAAAGATATAGTTAGATGGGATAGATGGGATTACTCTGACCTCCAGTTTTACAGTAAGGGATCTTGGATGTATCTTTGATCAGGATATGACATCCACATAAAACAAACTTTAAGGACTGCTTTTTTTTCACCAATGTAACATTGCAAAAATCTTGTCTCAAACAGATGCAGAAAAACTAGTCCCAAATAAATCTTTGAAGACTCTGCAGTTGATCAAGAATACTGACAGGAACCAAGACCAGAGAGCATGTTTGGCTACCTGTGAAATCCAGAATAAAAATTAAAATCCTTCTCCTCACTTACAAACCTCTTCATGGTCGGACATCATCATATCTAACCCCCAAATTCCAATGGGCATGGCTCTGTGATGATATAACGTCAATGCTGTTGGCCCATTCTCCATGTGGCTTCATACCCCACATTTAAAAAGCAAAGTGTTTGTTGGATATGTCAGAGAGTGAGGAAGGAAGTCGGTGAAGGTGACTAAACATAACGTGAATTAAATTGGACTATTTGAGTCATGTCAGATAGATCTTTATCAGCAATGGTGGTAGTTTAACAATAAAGACAACAACTCCCATAAATCCACATTATTTCACAACATCTTGAAACTACAGTATATCTTCGTTCTTGTTTTAATGTGAGATCTATATATGAGACCTATTGCAGCAGCAGTGACTTAATACACATTTATGTGGGGTTAAAGGAGTATTGCAAAGATTTAGTATTGTGCCTCCATAAATTTGGGGGACTTGTGGGAGACTCTGTTATAGATATCTGTTATAAATGAATCATCAATATTTTCTCAAACTTGACAAAGCTCCGCCAGCACCACATAAGACATTATATAAATGTGTATCAGTTATAGTCAGTGTCACTCTGTAAAAGGTACAACTCACCCCTCTGGACTGTGCAGATAAATAACAAGGCCATCTCCGGTACTCAGCTTGCAGTGAAGGTTTCCCTCTGGCAAATGTAAAAGCCACTTCACACTGATGGTGATGTCATCAAAAACAGCAGCCACAATGCTAACTGACAGTGTAAGTCCTACAGAAATGTAGAAAAGTACCACCCAGGCTTCTATGAAAACAGATCCAGAACAGATACTACAGGGATATTTAATATAGAAGAAACAAGACAACAGCATAGACCTTCTATGTGATTTATCTGTCATTTCAAGTTTTCAAGTAATGAGATATGATAGATTGAATGAATACACTGTTCTTACAGTATATAACCTTTCAGTTACTCAATGTAATTATGTATTATAAACATGTCTACCATCGTTGCAGTGGTAGTCCAAAGACAGGTAGCTCCCCAGTTGAGGACAGGGTTCACCAAAGGAGTCCACAACCTCAGTGATGTTGCAGACCCTACGGCCGTGACACTGAGCTGGGAAACACAATGTAATCAATTACTGATAAAATGATGTAAAGTTTTGCACATTACTACTTCATATTTAGCAGTTCTAGTGTTCCAGTGAGTTTGTGCTCTAACAACATGTTACTCAGCTAACAATCCTAACTACTCATAAAGTCATCAACATCCATCATCATTAAAACAGACTGCACCTGTGTGATGTTTTTACCATGAGCACTGACAAAGCACTTCACATGCACCCACACAGACACTATACAAGTACAAATGCTGTAACCACTGGAGATATGAACACCTCAAATCACCTTAATTAGTACAAAATGAGGTCTGTATTTGTAAATGTTATTTCTCTGATTGACGAGAGCATAAAAAAGGTGTGTGAGTATTCTGAGCTTTGAAAGGTCTGGGTACATCACCCGTGTAGCCATTTGAACACACTAGAGCCGAGCCAAGTATACTCACTCAATCCCAACAGGAAATTTACAGGCTAATATAAAAGTTAATGTTAAATGGTTTAGCAGAAACAATTTATGGTCTGATAAAGTGTTAACAGTTAATTATAGGTAATTTAGAATCAATCAAGCATGAAGTAAATGTAAACCAATCCCAGTAGTTTGTTCAGTGTTATTTTAGTCATGTGGAGGCTGTATGGCTGTATGTTTTTCCTGTTGATTTCCCTCCCTTGTGTTTCTTTCAGTCTTGTCTGTATCTGTGTGTCACTGGGCATTGTCTAATTTCTCACCTGCCTGATTGGCTCACCACCTGTTCCTCATTCACCAGTCAACCACTGGTCTACACCAGATCATTCAGTCTTTTTAGACGCTTTTGGCCTTTTCTGTATTCTTTTGTAACTTTGCTTCTCTGTGATTCCTGCCTGTGACTAATTGTGATGTTCCTCTGCTTCCTCTGCTCTGTTTGTTCAATACTGCACTCCATTGTGCCACCACCAGTCCTGCACTACCCCCTCCTATGGATCACCTACTCATCTGCATATTCTCCCTCGTGTATACAATAAACTGTGTTAAACTGGTGCACACACACACATACGCACACACACATGCACCATCAGCAGCTGCAATTGAAGTCTATGGCAGCCCCTAGAACGCCATGGTGAAAAGTTTTGAAACTTGGCACACGTATTCAGGACAGTCCTATGGTCAACCTCAAAAATTATCATGCCTGTACATTGAACTCTCTAGCGCCACCAACACGTCAAAGTTTGAAGTGCATTCAGCTTATTAACTTTGGACCCACTGGTCCAAATTTTACAAATGAGGTACCGTTGGAATCCTTGGATCAAGACGAGTTCAACGCACCCACATCAATTTCTGCCATATTGGATTTTCCGCCATTTTGAATTTTAGCAAAAACCTTCAAAAAGCATTTCAGGTCATGCAGATTGTCAAATTTCCACAGGACTTGACACATAGAATCTTCAGACCAAGCCACACAAAAGTTATCATGTGGATTTTTAAATTTCGCTTCCGTTTGCCCGTAGCAGCCAATCAAACTCAGTGGTGACGCTGCCAAACAGGAAGTGAGGCCATATCTCGGCAACAGTTTGATGTTTTGACTTCAAACTTCTAACACAGACTCATGACCACTTCTTTGAGAGGCCCAAGAATGTTGGTGACTTTTGATGTTTAGGGGGCGCTATAAGTAGCCAAAATGCATTTTTGCTCATATCTTCATATTGCCTTGGACTTTAACCTTGATTCCAGTGTTGACTGATACCCTCAGACATCCCAGTACATTTTCTAAAGGACTGTGTAATACATGCATAAAGATTTGGTGGCCATTTTGAATTTAGTCAAAAACACGTTTATGATTACAGAGGCCACACACTTTGTCTGATTTACATGAAACTTGATGGATATGGTCTTCAGACCATGGCTGGCTCATGGTTGAAGTTTCATGTCTGAATTTCAAACTCTTTTGCAGTAACAGCCAATCCAAATTGGCGCGGCCGCAAACAGGAAGTAGGCCAGTATCTCTGCGATGCCTTGATGTATTGACACGAAACTTGGTGTATGGACTTATGACGCCTTCCTAAGCAGGCATTGGGTTGCCTGCCATGCTGCTATGCTGCTAGGCACCCCCATTGCTGCTTGCTTCTATATTTTGATTTAAAGTAGCTAAGCTGATGTACGCTGTGTGTCAGATATGAATATAGTTGCTGTTTATGATCCTAAATGTGTTTGCAGAGGTAACCCCTGTAATTAAATATGTTGTACCAATAGTGTAAAAAAAGAAACTGTGAACTCTGTAAACAGCTGTGAGGGTTTCTTAAATGTGTGTGAGTTTACTTAATTACTCTAAATTATTATGAAATGTGTTTGTCTTGCTCTGTGGTAGACTTCCCCAAGGTGTAACTATCCAATGCACGCTGGGAAAGGCTGTACTACCTCAAGACCTTAAACAGGATGACCTGCATCAATTTAATGCATGAGTCAACATTTACTCTGAAATGGATATCATTGATGTATCTTTAAGGCTATTAAGCTTTTAAGCTATTGTTATGTGTTTTTTCTTCCTTGAGAAGTGCTGATGCACAATGTTTTTTGTTTTTTTGCAAATAATGTGTGAGACAATATGTGCATTGTGATGTCTTCCATTAGAAGTGGATTGAGTTTCATCACAGTTTCCATCCATGCAGAACCTTTTAATGAGGGATGAGTGTTTGTTTTCCTATTCAGATTTTTTTTTCCTTTATTGACTTCAGCAGAACTATTATGAAGCTGAGAGTGATTATTGTGTAGATCATATCAGCTAATGGCTTTGAATTGAATTATTTCGAAAATCAATTAGGCTATCATAACAAGATTAACAATTATATAATTTGGAAATACATTTTTTTATGAACACCTATCACTGACCTGTTAATGATTCCACAACATCCACCCAGCTGCACTGATGTTGTTTGTGTGTTGTTGGTGGGGAGAAGGTCGATCGACAGTAATAAATGTTCTCACGACCATAAAAGCCACCATCTATCATCAAAACTTGACCAGAACCACACTGCAGAGTGGTGTTACGACCTGCACATACAATGGATCTCCCTGACTCTGTGAAGAAAACAAAGGCAACACAAAGTGGTCATTCATCATAGAGTGGTTCAGTCTGCTGTCTGTTTTTGGCAATGATTGAGTCTACATGAAAATACATACCAAACTGACAGATAAAAGCCATTTCTCTGTTGCAGTGTATTGTTGCTTCCCATCGGAAGCCTGAGTCTCTCAGCATGTGTCCACAAGCTGCTCCTGGCTGTGGGCTGCTCGCCCAGTTTGAGTAGGTGATATATGAGCCATTCAGCCAAATGAAAGGACCTAAAGAGGAACAAATCACTGCTGAACATATGTAGGTTCATGAACAGTTTGAACTGATGTGCCTGAAAGTACAATGACCTTGCCTGTGGTGATAACGAATATAATATTTTTCCACCTTTGCATTCATGGTAGTTAAGTTAATTTGGTAGAATTCAGTGATAAATAATAAAGATATATTTTTACGTACCTTGGAATAAACATTTTTCACTCCCTTGCAAAAATATATGTAGTGTGTGGTGTGAAGTGATTTCTCACTCCACTGTGGGGAATCAGTGAAAAGACTAATTTAATAGAGTAAAAGTGAGATTTATTTCTCAGTTAGGAAGCAAAATAATGAGATTAAACTGGACACAGTTGTACCATAATTTACACATGATGCAGATCCATTAATACATTAATAATATTCTCTTCAATGTTGTGCACAATGAGATGAATTAAATTCAATGTAAAGAAGAAAAAAAAAGAAAACTCTAAGGTTTTGTATTCTTAGTCGTCATCTGTCCCAGCACTACAAGTAGATGAGAGTGACACCATTGTGCTATTTCTCTGTGGTAGTGTACTCATGTTTACAAGTATTAAGCAGTATGCATGTACACACAAGTTTTAGAAATTGTTAAATGAGACTTGCTCATGAGCACTCCAAAGTGGATAAAAACCTATGGGTATGTGCATGAAAATAGATTTTCCCGCTTTGTAATTTAGCCTAGCATTTTCCACATTTTGGGCTTCTTTACCTTCAACAGTTGGAGGAATTTGCAGGTCTGTAGAGGGTGTTGCTCCAAACCACATGTCCTTCTTGGGGTCCAAGTGTCTTTGAAGGAAGTACTGAGTGGCTTCATCTGGAATAAACGCAAGGTGTCCACCACGCTGCTCACACCAAGCCTGGGCACCGGAAAAAGTACGCTGAAGACTCACAAACTCATAGCAGGAGCCTCCAAAGGCCTTCTGCTGTTCTGGACAGGGAGCAGTAATCTTTGTTGTATTTTCAGCACAAAACGGACAGCTGAGTGTCACCAGGAACAGCAGGTGTAAATATATCTGGCACATCCTTTCTGTTTTCACTTCAGAAACAAAATGTGAATCTTACATCACTCTTTCCAGCTTCTCTGTGCCATTAGTGCAGTGGAGAAAATAATGCTGTCCCAATTTTTTCGTCAAGTGTCCTTACACACACACATCCTGCTTTTAAATGGATCTGACATGAGCCTCTCTCACACACTGTATTCTGGATTCACTGGAACTTTGTTTACTTAACAGCCAGGCTCTCTCAGAAACCACTGAGTGCATTACCTTTTTACACAGACAGAACTGAAACAAAGGAAAGTGGTATCAACCAGATGGCAAAGTAGCCTGAGGCTAGAGTTTACCAATAATTTGAACCATTTAATGAAAATGATTTATAGTTTTATATTTTAAAACTCTAATGGATAATTAATCATTTTTGTTGTGCTGGTTTGCAGCATGACAAACAACTTAAGTATCAAACTATGGTCAATATTCTTCAAACTATGGTCAATATTCTTTAACCATAAAAAAAGATCTGTATTTCTTTGTCACATAGCATGCAAGCACTAGTATGACAAAACATAACCATCCTCTCTTTCTCCACCAAAATAAACAAAATAAAGAGGAGCAGACTCACATTGGAGTCCACTTAATACAAAATTGCACTGGGGTGGCTGTCGCTTGGTGGTAGAGTGGGTTGTCCACTCATCAGAAGATTGGCAGTTCGATCCCCTCCAGTCTACAGAAAAATCATGAATCTTTAAGTTATTGGTTGACTTGAGTGTCACTTAATGTTACTACTCATATATCATACAAGCCTCCTCATTTAGCATCCAACAGATACCTTAAAGTATATCTACAGTTTATAAAAGGTGGGATACAAATAAATATTGTTATCTATTTGTTTAACTTGCAGGATCTGACATTTGGTGGTTTTGCTTTCTTGTCAAGCTGTTTTATGTCCATTCATGCAACTTGCATGACATCTTCTTTCTCAGTCCACCTCTCTGTTTAAATGGACTCTACTCACTTGCCATGTCTCTCTATTGGTGTATTTATAATATCCTTCTTTCAGTCCTTAATGGGTTATTATTATACTTAAAGTATATGTATGTCTGAAACCCTATACTACTGTACCAGTCTTGTTCATGGTGATTCAATATGCTGAGCAATAAAATAATAGGCCACATTTACGTCAGCAACCGCAGGCACCACTGTGCTTAGAACAAAAGGTGTTCAGAACATGAAAACAGGTTTGTCTGTCTCAGTGATTGGCTGTACAGAGAGAAAAATAGGCACAGGTCTCTAAGATGCTTAAACATTCTGGATTCTGGATTTATAGTGAAGCTTCTTTTTATTGCATTATGTTTAAATGACCGGCAAAATGATGAATGATGTTTTGTGAAGAGTGTCTGCTTATGAGAGAAACAAAAACAAAATAAAAACAAAAAGGATCTTACTCCACAACCAAAAGGTTTTCATAGGAATCCTATCCATAATTATTGAAGATATTTATAAAACAAACTTACAGATTGAGAAAGGACAATTTGATGTTAAGAAAATAAAAGAAGTTTCCAAGGAAGACAGCTCACAAGTTTCATGAATCAAAGATAATACTGAAGCTCTAAATTACCAATAATGTCATGTTGTTTAATATCATTTATACAGTAAAATAGGAAAACGCGTAAACGTTGTTACATCATGAGTAAATCTTCCACATAAGTTGACCGTGCCAAACTGGAAACAAGAAGCTTTTTCACACTTCCCATTAATGTGATCTTCAAACATTAAAGAGAGGCCTCTAGTGGACTCTGAGTAAAGTAAAGTAAAGCTGCCCTGTTAGTAGAAATGTGGCAGTGAAAGTGGGAAATGTTGGTTTCATGAATCCATTTCTTTTTTTTTATGTTTCAAATTTTGGGCAAAAGATAAAAATTCAGCTCGATTTCTTGTTTTCCATTCTTACAGGCAATGAGAATCATATGAAGCATCAACAACAGTAAGTCTATTTTGGACATTTCATCCAGGTATATCAGTTAGAATCAAGCACTCACTCTAGGCTGCATCAGCTATGGTCATGTGGAGACACTTATAACTGGCAAAACACATTCAGTATAATTCTGTGGGCTGGTTATAAATTCATCCTACCTGATATGGTCTAGTAAAAGAAGAGAGACAGAATTTTACAGTCCATCTATGGTATCAGGGCAGTATGACACTGGGCCATTACCTCAAAGTTATATCATAATATTACTCTATTTTTTTTATCTGTCCATTTGTCCATTTGGGAAAGTTCTTCTTCAGCTAAATGACATTGTTGGTGAATTTTACAATGCTTTCATGAGACTGAATAAACCCGACACAGTCTGAACTTCGTAGCCTTGGTACTCAAGAACAAAGACGTCTTTTCAATGTGGACACTGATGGGGTCACTTTTCTCTCTGGCTCCATTGTCTGGTAAAACCAAGACCACTTAACCTGTCATTGTCTTTTTTTGACAACGTGACATTAATCTAAACTACACAAAGTCATAAACATGCCATAGCAGGCCTAATTATCAAACTTCAAGAAGCTATTTATTTTTTACATTAAACTGTCATGAGACCATTATAACTTTTTCATGAATAATTCCCTCGACCTCCAGTAAAATTATACATTTTTGATGTTTCATGTGTCATGAGGATGTCATTAACCCTCCCTTCAATTCCCTATCAATTACTCTTGCAATTATGGAAGACTGCTAGGACCCCAGAGGGTTAAAATGTAATAAAGCCATTTGAGACAGATGTTGTGTTCCAGTAACGCTAAATGAGCTGATGTTTTTATTTATTTTATTTTTTTCATAAGTTGCCAAAACACTACCTACTACCACATGTTGTGTGAGATGATTTTATTTTGAAAACCTAGTATTATCCAGCCAGGGATCTGTTTTGTTGTCATGTTCTGAATGTTGACTACAGGAACCAAACAGAGAGAAAATGTTATGGAACACATATTTATTTAGTTTTTTTATTATTTGTTTGGTGTTGATGTGTTGAATCGAACTTTGTCTAAAAGACTACACCTACTATATTTGATAAACAGGTTATATCAGCAACGCTTAACCATGGCAGTGCTTCTGCTTCACGAGGTACCCAGTGTACAGATTATTTTTACCTAGGAGAACATTCTATAGGCAGGTGCTTTATTTTTTATATTTTAATGGAATGGGATTGTATAAATGTTTGAATATAAGGGAAGGACTGTCAAGGACACTCAAAAGGTGAGTGTTTGAGTTCTTTGATGTTACTGTGGACATTAGAACAATCAGACAGAGATCACAGCATACTGCTGTAAAGAAGGCCCATCATTTGTTTTGTTTGTACTGGCATAAAGCTCCCTCATGTGTGTGATTTTAGATAACATGCCAGCCTTCCAGAAGTGAGATAGGCGTGGCATGTAACACAACACCAGCATCCTGCCAGCTCACTCTTTTTACACAGGCATCGATTTGTCATTACCTCAACTGCTAACTTAACAATGACCCCCATTTTGTGTTTGTATGTTTTATACAAAATGCTGACATGGCATAGTAGTGCAACATTCCTACCTGGGTAAATGGGGTTAATGTCAGTGTGTTACAATGAATAAAAAAGAAAATGAGAAAAAAATAAAAAATAAAATAATTGCAGCTTAAACTCTTAATTCTACATATATAGATAAAGTCTAGCCTATTCATCATCATCGTCATCGTCGTCATCATCATCATACCTTCATAGCTTTTTATGTTCCTTGTATCTTTATGTCATAATTTGATATGGAATTTTAAAAGAAAAGCAACAACAACAGTTATCAGTCATCATCTACGGAGCTAAATTCCTATTTCCTCTCTGTCTCTCTCTTTCTCAGACACATTCCTCCACTCATGTTTCATCACTGAGCAACAAGAATTGTAAGAAATCATTGCATTTCATGTGAAATGACCTAGCTTTGTTTAAAAGTTGACATCCATCCCACTCAACATCTACCTCCATTGCATCAGGCTGAGCTCATTTTAACAATGAGAAAACTGACGCAGAACCTGGGAGGACTTTGTGTGTGCTGCTAGGCATCAGTTTCATCTCGTGTTTGTCATATTTTATCCTGGTCTTCATTCATTGGTTCAACTAACATTGCCAACCTACAGTGCACCTAACAACTCACCTATTTCTGAGGTACTAATAGGACACTAACACTTACTTTCTTTACTCGAATGTCCACCCACTAAAACTCTCTCATATAATAGACTAACAATGAATCGTGTCTTGGAAAGGAGTTACATTTAGAAGGTCACTACTATTATACTTACTTATACTGTTTTATACACATAAATCCATGTACTGTCCATCTACTCCAGCTTTTTGGTTTGTAATTCTGTGTCTTGCCTGTATAAACTGGTTTTAGAGCAATACTGCATGGCAAAGTGTGGATGGAAACAAGCAGGACTGAAGGTGAGAAGAGAGCGCAAATATATCAAGAGGAGGTAAGATTAAAAACGAGATGGTCATGATGGAGCAGCATATCACTGTACTTGTGCAGTCATTAAACAGTGAAGCTATTGTGGTAAACATGTTATTCATCCTGAGTAGTTATAATACCTTTATTTAGAGAAGTTGGCACCATTCACCAGTGGAGCTCATTTGAACAGAGAATAATTAAGCCTCCTTGTTTTTAATTATATATTGTAAATTAAGGGCATTCAAATATGAACATAAGAATGGATAGGAAGGAGCAGAAGGAGGTAATTAGTGGGTAAAATATTTTAATTTGAAGAGAAGTGGTGGGAAAAACATTCTGCTTTTGTGAAAAATGTTTTTTTTTCCAACCATGTCAGAACAGTTTCTTGCATCCACACATTCCCACTTTTATTTTTACACATCTGGTCATTAGGTTGGTCCACAAACATTTCCTCACGCTTTGGTTATAACCACAGGTAGCCTTTTTTCACCTCCCCTCTCCTAAAAACATGGAAGAGCGTTGTCAAGTTTGTGGATGGTCTCCTAAACATCATGGAGGCCTCTGGTGAACGTGAGCAAACACTCCAGACAAGATTTTTTGTTCTAGATATACATACTCTTTCAGTGAAGTAGCATTACCTCTAAAGCAGGAATGCCTTTGTAATATTTTATATTCTACAAATAATAATTGCTTAAGATGGTTGATTGCTTTTGTTGATTGCTCTTTTCAGATGCAAGCCTCTTGAAAATATGTTCAAAGCAGAGGAATAATTTGTCAAATTAACACTCCAAACTCTCTATTGCACTCTCCTCCTTCTCTTTTGAAGGATTATGATTATGAATTAAGAGCACTACAGATCAAAATGGAGGCAGAGAAAGGAAAAGGACAAATGATTGATGAGTTGGTTAAGGGGCTGCATTCTGATAAAGACTGATTGTAGCAACAGGTGGTGTGCTTAGAGGAACTCCTAAAGCTACAGATGGAGAAAGAAGACACAGTTCAACAAGTCAAACCTGGTAAAATGGCTCTTCATTAAATTGAATTAAATTTTAATAGAGAAACTCTATTACCATGAAGGATAGATATAGTATGAATAACTTACTGTCCCCTCCTCGCCCACTTCCCGACCTGCTCAGTGTCATGAGATAACTTTTGTTATGATATGGCGCTATATAAATAAAATTGTATTGAATTGAGTGATTACTTCAGATGAACTCTGTGTTGATCTTTTGATTAAAATGACCTTATTAACGTTGTACATGTGCATTTGTTCGAATTATAATACTTAGGATCAAAACTAGCGAGTTGAAAACTTTGCTAACAGTGAAACATTAATCGAAGTGCAGCAACAGTTAGCAGCATAGCAGCAAGCTAATATTACTTAGTCATCCAACAGGAAGAAGCCAAGCTCAGTGTCTGTCTTTCAACCTCAAAATCAAATGTGCTTCACACACATTATTAAGAATTAACCTAAAATGCAAAAATGAATTAGTGAGAGTAATGTGTTAAAACTCTAAAAGAATCTCGCTGACCAGGCATAGAACCATGAATCAGTAGTTACAGTTGATCTCCAGTGCTCTGCTCACACTTAGGGTGATGTCACAATGTCATTTGCAATGAACAATCAACATGTGGAGTAGAATATTTGATGACTTGATGTAAAACCTCTGCTTTTTTAATGACATTGTCGACTGTGAATCTTGCTCTGCTTCACCTACACTGATGAACTTAAGTTATTTATTTATTTAATTTTTTAGATATTTTTTTGGCTATTTCAAGCTTTATTTTCGATAGAGACAGTTGAAGAGTGACAGGAATGTGGGGAGAGAGAGATGGGGAATGACATGGGGGAAAGAGCCACAGGTTGGATTTGAACCTTGGACTTCCACGGCAAAGACTGAGCCTTCGTATATGGGGTGGTTGCTCTACCAACTGAGCTCAACGACACCCCATGAATGGTTATTTTTAATATAACAGAAAACACTCAGACTACAATAAGAATGGGTCAACTGCTTCAGTCGTTGGACTGCTGACTTACTGGAAGAATATGCTCATGAATAAACCACTATGCTTTTAGAGCTACAACCTATATACAAGATATATATATATATATATATATATATATATATATATATATATATATATATATATATATATATATATTATCAAATAGGAACTATAAAGCTACTCCTGTTAGCTGTTCATAAAAACTTGAAGGTTTGAATTTGAATGAAGACTTCTAATGAATGTACTTGTGCAGGAGAGTTCTCTTTTTCCATTCATTATTAATCATGAAATGAATAATAATGAATAGAGTGTATTTGAAGTCCTGCTGTTTGTGTGTTTGTTAGATCAAACCAAAGAGGGTGAAAATTATCCACTGCCAACCCTGAATGAATATCCAGACTGCAGGGGGGTATTGAAAGTAACCTATTTCTTTTTATTGTAATAGCAACCTGCAACCTGTTATTTTATATTTCTACAGCATTCCTGAGTGTTTTGTTCAGTTTCAAAATAGAGTTGTTCCCAGCAGTAAGTAGTGACTTTGTGCCCTGATCATCTTCCAGCTAAATGATGTATAAAGAGGATGTTGAGCAACCAAGATATCTGTATCTTTATTTGGGAAGAACAAGTTACCAGAATAAGTTGCAAAATGTGTCCACAGCATGTCAAACCATACAAAGAAGGGAAAGAGAGGTATAAAAAGGGACTGAGGTTAGTTAGAGGAGGTCTCTCATACCTGCAAGTCCAAGACGACACGTCATTTACATTTTGTATTATTCTGAGTTTGTAATAAACTTATATTATCTAAAAGAGTACAATATCACTGCAGCCTCTACAAAATCTCATTTGCACATATTCCTTTTATGATTATACAATCACTCAGTGATTGTATACTCAATTATATTATCAGAATGTGTAAAAATAAAATAAAAAACTGACATATTCGGTAGCACTATATAATGCAGCCCACAATTCAATCAATTCAATTTCATTGTAGGAATCTATTATGAACAAAATAAAAAAAATTAATTGTAGGTCCAGTGGGAGAAGGCAAGACAAGGGGATGAGGGAGTAGCTAGTATCATTTTAGTGAAAAGCAGCAATAAATTCTACACTTTTTCAGATACATTTTTAGATACATTTCAGCATCAAGACATCTTGTCCTCCTCCTGTGCTCTTTCTCGCCACTGACTGAACTGACCATTGAGGAATAAAACTCTCCACACCAATCTAACTATGTACATGCTGTTTGTTGTGACCCTGTGTTGTTTCTCCAGTGGATGAAAGAGATGTGGAAGTCTGATCCTTGCTACAGCAGTTATGGGATGAATGGGTCTCTGTGGTCCAGTCTTATCTACTTCAGTAAGGTACCAAAACTCTCATAACACTCAGTCACTCATAAGACCCCTCATCACATTCAAGTAATGGCTCAATTTTGAAATGTACAAAGATGAGTGTGTTTTGTGTTTGTGCTCATGTAACAGGTCCCTCTTTCTATCTATGTTCTGTTAAGAGTCCTGGTGCCCTGTGCTTCCAGGCCAAGTGATCAAAACTCAGAGGTAAATATGCATGCTGCTTTTGCGCATGTGTGTTTTGTGTGTGGTGTGTAAATAACCTTTGCAAACCTTGCTTCACCAAAATAGAGTAGTCTAGCAGCAGAAATCACCCTGAAACTGCAGATTTGAATTCCCTTAGTTCTTAGCATGTTTTCATTGTCCCCTGAGCTTATCCTTCTACATTAGTTGACTACATAACCAATTGGTTATGATGTCACTTAAATGCCCATAGTGTAAATTGTATTAATGATTCAAAAATCATTAAATCAGCAACAGATTTAAATTTGCACGTTCCCATTTTGAATTTTTAAATTGAATACTAAACAGGTTAGGGAGTACAGTACAATACAGTAATATCGAATAAGTCTTGTGTTTTTGTCATTTTTCTCTAGTCTGGCCATGCAGTGGTACGGGAAAGTCTAACAGGTCTGTATCTGCCTCTGGAAGAGTCCAGTTCAGTTGGAGTCTCAAAAGTATCAAAGCATGGAAGAGATTTTGGTTGAAGCTGGACATTCTTTCAGCCAAATACAACCACACAGAGCGTAAAAGCCCTCCACGTTGTTTTTATTGGGATAATGCAATTTACAACAATAAGAGGCACACAAAGTCAATTTTTTCCCTTCAAGTTTGTAGTAATCTGTGAAACAATGTGTGTCTGATTTTACAGAAGTAAACAAAAGCAGGCTTTAAAAAAAAAAAAAAAGCTTTAGTTTAGTTAACAATTGTTTATTTGGTCAAATGACGACCGTGTTAGCTAATGCTAATGCTCAAATTTTGTGATTTAATTGAACACTAGAATCCCCAGATGACTTTTTGTGTCTTAAATATGCATCATGGCTGCACGTGTGACAAACTAAATGCTAAATATCTGAGGATAACGCTACAGATCTCAGAGAAAAAGTCAGCATTCTTAACAGTCGATGCTTCATCACGTAGAAGACATGGAAATAAAGGAGCAGTGTTATTCTCATATTGCACTGTAAAACAGTTAGCTCTAGTGTTAGCATATCATCTATTCAACGTAACATAATTCATGGATGTATAATTATTATACAAAAACACATTTTGGGAATCAACACAGTGGTTTCATTTGAGGGATAGCCAATTCTCAAGAAAATCGCAGCCTTAGAGCTCAATGATGAGATCTGAAAAAACAGTACATTCAAAGGTATAGCAATTGCATTCAAAGAGCAGTCTTATGGTCTAAGTACAGCTTATTATTATTGCAGAGAGAATATGAAGTGTATGAAACATATTTTACTGTCTTCTGTTTCATAGTGGCTCAGGAGGTAGAGCAGGTCGTCCACAAATTAGATGATTGGCGGTTTGATCCCCGACTCCTCCAGTCTGCATGTCAAAGTGTCCATGGGCAAGATACTGAACCCTAAATTGCAGTAACAATTGAAGGCTGCGCTTTGAGTGGTCAGATTTACCACTGAGGCACATTATAAAAGGTAGACAGGCCTTCCATTACATCAGAAGAGAACTGATCGGATGCAGCCACTCCACATTATTTTCACATACCAAAAACGTTTTTGATAAAATACATAGTACATGGAAATCTTAAAAAGCTTCCGTCCTGCCTTCCATTGGGGGCCCCCTTGGTGAACTAGTCCAGTGGAGTGACCTCATCACCACACTTAACTTTCTGGGTCACCATCTTCACCTTTCTGCCTCTAAACCAGACCTCAAGAAGTGAGCAAAATAATCCTTTTGTTGTTGACTGCTTTCTATTAGGGCTGGTGTCATTGCCTGGAGGTATGGGAGGTGGAAATCTGACACTAAATGAATAATTATAGGTAAAAACAGCATCATAAAAATCACACGTTTGTATGAACAATATTAAAGTTACAACCGTGCAAGCTGATGCATACACCTACATACATGTCCACTCAATCCATAACTTTCCTTTAATTATTATATTAAGTCTTTTCTGGTGTATTCATCCTTTTGTTTATTGCTCTATAGTTTCCTAGGGAAGACAAGTTGCCCACCTCATCATTCTTTCGAAGCAAACCTGATCTATACAGACATTACCGGTTTTAAACAGATTCAGGTAGAACTACAGTCATCTTGGATCAAATACAAGTAAGATCCGGATCATGAGTAAGTATTAGTGAGTTATGTGTCCTCTTGTAGATTACTTTTACTAATGCTGCATGGTTCATAATTTTAACATAAAAGATTTTGATGACTCATAAAAGTGCCGACTTATCAAAAGGATTACATGTCATTCAGTTATGTTTTATTCTTTGTGGCCTGCCATGTTTAATTAAGCAGACGACACTGTATGACACCCTGTTTTTAGACCAGAATGGTTTAGTCATTTGCATAATCACAGTTGAGTCATTTGGCCATTCATTATTAGCTTGAAATTACCAAGAGTTGAAATATGTAATTTTCAAAATTTTGCCTGCTGTACAATATAATGCAAATGGCGCTTGTATGTGACAGCACAGAATGCTGAGATATGGCAAAAAAAGAAGCAATGCACTCACTCACTCACAATATTTGGTCAGGAATATGAATTAGTGTCAGCAATATAAGGGTTTAAAATATAGTCAAGAGAAGTCAAGAGAGAAGGCCTGGAGAAAATAGAGTGTGTATTGTTTAAAATATAGAAAGTAGTGATTTAGCTACAATTTTCAGGAAAAGAGGACACTATATGATTCAGAGTGCAAACCCTGGGTGCAGTTACACAAAATGTAAAATGAAGCATCTCCTGGTATGAGACATTTTCTTTTAAATCAGTGGAATAACAAAAGGCCAGTGTCTGAGATCTGAAATGACAGAGTGGGTTGGAGATAAATCTCATGTTAAAATACGTCAAAAAAGGTGAAAAAGAGAGAGAAGGGTAAGAAAGGATTCAAAGAAGGTTCACCAAGAAGGTTTCCTGACAGAGAAGCAGTACAGAAAGGATGTGAGGGAGTTTAGATGGAAATTAAATTAGTTTTTAAAAAAGGAATAGTGAGAAACAGTCTAGATTCCCCCTACATCAAATTATAATTCATAGAAAATACCCTATATGCTTATATTGTATTTGGCTGTTCGAATGATTTCAATCAAGTAACTAATTTGGCACGTATGGGTGGGGAGCAGCATGCAGTTACACATCAGTGTGAATCTATGCTTGCACCTTAAATATACCTTTTAAAATACCTTTTTAATCCCTGAGAAAGTGTGCAGCAAGAGGAACTGTAAAATTTTTGCTTTGGGAACATTCAAGTATACTGGTGCCAATATAGTTTGAACTAGCTAATTGGGTCTGTCTTTCCCTTTAAATGTATCTGCATTTTGTTAGCCTCTGGGGACATTAGCCAATGTGTCTGGGCTTCCGGTGTAGCCAGCAGATATCTGGAAAACAGATAATGGATATGCGGGCCTTGACTTCCACTGCTAATCCCTATAAACAGATATCTGCATATGAATGCATATGGAATGCTAAATCGTCAACCAAAACCCCCTCAAATGTGATTGGTCAATACTACTCAGACTACAAATGGAATAGTCTCTTGCCAACTGAATTTACATTCATATGCACATATCTGTTTATTAAATTAGCCATCGTGCTTCCATATTTTCCACATACGGAAACATTCAAGATCAGGAGGCACTATATGATGAAATGTATGGATACTTATTCAGAGTGTGGCTAAATATGTGGCTTAGTTTGTATGGTTGAGCTTACAATTTAGTGAGGTGAGGGGGGTGAATTGGAACACCGACACATCCAGGCCTTATCACCCAACATCAGTGTCCGACATTACTAATTCTTTCGTGGCTGAATGGGAGGAAATCTCCTGCATCTGGACTCTTGTGATCTGTATTCAAGATCATTGAGTTATATGTTTTTTGTTTTTTTTTTCATCTGGAGTTTAAATAACTGTTTTAAACTGTTTAGTTTTAGAGCATGCAAGTGTGTGGGCATTTTGCCATCAAATTATGTGAGCACAACTGTAAATCTGTCAGTCAATCAGGTGTATGATTCGAAAGCACAAACTAAATACTGCGTTTGGCAGACTGAACCTGATCCCAATGCAGTTCAACACCATGTTTCGTCCGTTTATGTATCTTTATCCTTTCCAATATATAATTTCGACATATGCTTCTTTATCTAACAGAAATGGCAACTTTTAAAAAGACAAATATAAACAATGGATTTTAATCAATGAAAAGATTTTTAAACACACTTCAGAAGTCTAGATCAGGGGTCCTGGCACTACATATATTGTATAAAACTGTGTTGTATATTAAACTTGGTTTCCAATAACTAAAATGAATAACTAAAAAGCAGAGACAAAACTTTTGCCCCTTGATTGGAACATGTCTTGGTCTAGTCATCTAAATAAAGCTTTAACTACAAAGAACAGTGTGATACACACTACTAAAAGGTATTACTCCTAAAGCAGCTTGTTCAATGGAATACAGCTTCAGATTGTTCCGATTTGAGGGGCACACTGACCCTGAGCTTTTCATCTAGGCAGGAAGTTGAGTGAATACATGCTGAATACACCCATGAATCCTTATGCAATCATGTGAGCTATAGCTCAGAAAATATCATCAATGCTGTGTAAATTATTATTGTTTTTATTACGAATTAGCCGATTTATTTAATATGTTTCATTCATGTTAATGTGTATTTTCAGATATGTAATTTTTTAAAACAATAATTTGTAAATATGAGGACCCCTAGTTGACATACCGATCTTAAATAAATGTTTATTTTCTTTTTGTGAGCAGCTCATACACTAGACAGCACATTTCTGGGATTTGTGGTGCAGCACCATCTGAACTCTATAGGAGCTAACAACAGAAATACATTATAATAGTGCAAAAAAACATTTTGTATCTTATGGAAATATTTATTTCTTAATGCACCATTTTGATTCGTGAAAGGCTTACAGGTTAGTGGTGACTCTGGAAAAAAAACATTTTTTTTTATTTTTGGGGGACAGAGTTCTGATTATTACATGCCATAAATACATTTTGTCACCTCACTGGTACTCACTGGTGATATTTTACCTTTTAGGTGTTTTGTCTGTTGTTCCCTCATCCTTGTCATTCTGACATCCCCACAAAATACACAGCTTGCAATGGAGAGCTGTAATTTGTACCGTGTCCATTGATCTTCCAGCAAGTCACCCATTGTTTCCTTTGCTGTTACACTGCAGGGTGGTGAGGTTTATTTGGACTTTATCCACAAGTACACTGACATCCATGGGATGGTTGATAACAGTGCTCCAATTCCAAGCTATGTGATGGCATTATCAAAGGCACTGAGGTACAGACCCTGCTGAGACAAAGCAAGGTCAGCATGTGAGGGATCAAAGGGTCAGTCAGTTCACACAAATCCTCATCTTCCACATATTAAGGCCGGACGCCTTAACATGACACATGTGTTTTGTTGACTTGGGCTTTATTTCCTCATTCTAAATCCATTTATTGTGGATGTAAAAAACGTTCTTTCCTTATTTATTAATTCTTAATATGTAGCATTAAAATGGTAACTTCTTTTTACCACAAACTGTCTTTTAAATGTGACAAAGTAGATGAATAACTAAAAAGCAGAGACTAAACGTTTGCCCCTTGATTGCAACATGTCTTGGTCTAGTCATCTAAGGCAAAGCTTTAACTAAAAAGAACAGTGTCATACACACAATTAAAAGGTGTTACTCCTAAAGCAGCTTGTTCAATGGAATACAGCTTCAGATTGTTCCCATTTGAGGAGCACACTGACCCTGAGCTTTTCATTTAGGCAGGAAGTTGAGTGAATACATGCTGGCCTGGCGTACATTCTTCTGGGGCCAAACAGATTTTTTCTATTTTCAAGGAGAGCCTTCACCAAGAATAAGCAGTAACACAGAACTAACGCTTTGAAGCAATATTATGAGATTTGTGCAATTTGTCACCTCCAGTTCAAGAGTGCAATTCACTTACATGCCACTGTCAGCTGTGCATTTGTTATGATTACATTACTAAGAATCAAAATCTAGTCAGTCCATAACTTTTCTAACACAGCCAAACATCAAGCAAGTGCAACAACACAAGACATAGCAGCCAGTTAATATCACTTACTTGTCCTACAGCAAGAAGCCCAGCTCGATGTCTTTCAGTCTTTTATTTCACAAAGTTCTCCCCAACAACCAAAAGTTAGTACTAGATTCATTCTTGTCCAACGTTCATTCTTGCTTAGCCATCCTCTCTTTTTCTCTTCTTATCTTCCTCTGTCAATGTCCTCTTTGGTCCCACTCATCCGCCTCCATCAGCATTGTTTTTAGTCAGTAGGCATTTGATTACAATGTGCCTGCTGCAGTATTGTTAATTATATTCCACTCAAAGGATGGACAGACATGCAATAGATGCTGAGTGTACCGAATAAATCCCAAAAATGTATACATATTATAATAACAGAAATGTCTGATAGATGAGAGAGCATAAAATATAGGGAAAGAGTGTGGATCATTGTATGTACTATTACTTTTACTTTTGTTTCATTTACATAATAACATGCTGTAATATTAGTATTTGTTGTATTTTTTTTTCTCCAGGGGAGCAGAGGAAGAGTAGCGAGACTTACTTGGGTTTTGCGAGGTAGTGCTGCCTAAAACGTACTGTCAGCATCAGTCACAGACATAAATAATGAAATGAAAATATGTTGTAGTTAACCATGTTTTACTGCTGAGAACCCAAACACAAGGAATATAGTGAACATGTCCTCATGTTTATAAGCAATTCTCATAAAATTAGAAAAAGGGATGAAGTGATGATGAAGTGAAACAGTGTTAAATGGTTAAATGTTAATTTGTTTTGTCTCCCATATTCTTTATCTGTTTAAACACTGTCAGCAGCTTCACACTTAAGTTTTTCCTGTTATTCAGCCTGTCATGTTTGATGTTTGAAAATACTGGGATCTGGACTCTGGAATTTGTCATTTAATGTCTTAGTGTTGGCTGACATCATGTGGTGACAGTAAAGAAGTGTAAGTGTTTGTAACTTCTAAACTGTTATTATCATTATTATTATTATTTGTGGTTTTTGTTGGATCGTCTTTCCCATATGAAGGCCACACTATTGATCTTCAATAAAATTTTCAGGAGCCCCAGATTACATCCTCAGTCAAATTTCCCAGAGGCCCACACTATTGATCTTCAAATCTTTATTATTATTTTCTGCATGTTTTGGAACCTAACTAGTCCTACAATTTTGTCCTACAAATTATATCACTAGATTCAGGCATGGGTTTGTATACAACTTTTTCACTATTAATATTTTACAAATTATCAACTTTTTCTACAGATTTTTCATTAAAATTGCACATTGTGCAAACTTCAAATCTTTCTACAAACCTTCTACAAATCTTCTACTTCACCACACACACACACACATTTAAATTACAAATTGACACAAGATCTTAAACTATTAAACTTGCATTTAACTTTTTCAAACTTTGTTTTAAACTCTCAAGGCCAAAGTTGAGCAGGTTTTACACACATTCTGCGTTTATAATGGGTGTGTATTGGGCTAAGAGTATATGTATATATATATGTATATATATATATATATATATATATATATATATATATATATATATATATATATATATAATATATACATAAAAACAGGTTGGATTTGTAAGGTTCTTCTTAACACTTATTAAGGTGTCAGCCTTATAGTTTTTTTTGGGACACAAAGATTCGCAGCAGGAGCTACTGCCACTGAGCACTCCCAGGTTGTAATTTGAGTAGCACTTCCAGAAGCAGGGGCTGTTCTGTCAAACTCCTCACCACAGTTTAACAGCACCAAGAATCTTACTAAATGGTCCACGAGATGAGGATGCTGATGGTTACACATGGTTTGTGGCACACCTTTCATTTTTGGCCACCTGTTGAGGGAGTCATTTGGAGATTTTATACCTATAGGGTCAGAATAGATGCAGAGATCTGACCAGAATTTCTGTGCCATCGTTTTTATGAAGGTACACACACACACACAAATGAATGACTGTGTCTGTAAAGTCAGTGTCTTTGTAAAATACTTTGTGAAACTCTCTCCTTAACAGACATAAGCACACACACACACATATATACACACACACACACACACATAGTAGTGAATGTTGCAGTTAAAAATAATTTCTCCATAAAAGAAAAAGAAAACACAAGCAAGAGTTTGTAATCCAGTGTAAACCACTGTTATTTCAAATTAAAAGTCAGATATTGACTTATGTCAGCAGTATTTTTTAGGCTCATAAAAGAAAGTCACTTTTTTTTTCGAATTAAATTACTTTTCAGTCTTTTGGATTTTTTTCTGGGTTCATGTTCAAAATTACTATGAAATAAGTCTCTAAAACTCTCACACAAGAAGTCATTTTACTACCACTAAAATACCATGAGCCAATTTTGCCAATTTTAGTCAGTTTCAGAGCCCAAGTTGAAAAGAACATGAACAAAAACTATTTTAGTTAGTTGCCCCTGAGTTCAGCCTGTCAGGTAAATTCTCCTCCACAGCCTTGTACAGGTACTCATTGCTATGGTTGGCAGACCCTAACCAAGCATTGGCTCCGATCCTAACCACCCATACCTAAATACGGTACTTTGAATAGTGGAGTTGGCTGAAGATGGTACACAACTTGTATGTTAGTGTAGCCTTGCAGGTTCTGATACTGAGCATTTTTTTTTTTTTTTTACAGGTATAGCGTAGATACATCAGAGTTGTCTGATGGGTTTACCACTGGACTGGAAATGAAAACATTATGGCAAATTAAACTGTACTTGCCAACTAACTAATGGGAGTGAGCATCAGTGCGTGAAGCCCTGATCCAGGATATAAGTATTCAGCCACTGCTTGTCCATCAGCGATGTGAACTGTCCAGAGGGTTTCACAGTCTCCTGTAAACCCACAAAGAAGTAATCTAAAGGGAATGGATTCTTATTTTCCAGCCATCTCCTTGCGGTGCACTTTTCAGAGCAGTGAGACCGCAGGGCTGTGAAAATGGTGCAAAAGTTTCAAATTGAATCAGTGCAGGTGAGAAAACATACTGAAGTGAAAAAAGCTTTTCTGTTATAATGTGTTAATCTTGACTAGCCTTTGA
Organism: Miichthys miiuy; assembly: GCA_036365135.1. Taxonomy (NCBI): domain Eukaryota; kingdom Metazoa; phylum Chordata; class Actinopteri; family Sciaenidae; genus Miichthys; species Miichthys miiuy. The sequence continues at coordinate 14,517,730 of CM071612.1, forward strand.
GATTGTGAAGGCACAGAGTATTATTCATGTGTGCTCTACACAGATTTATGACATGAATGATGGATACAAACACGTAGTACGAGTGAAAAGTAACAACTTTCTACAGGATGAGCTTCAGCTCATTTTCACTCTATGTAAATATTTTATTTAATGATCACACTCTACTGATGTTCATATTTGTTCCTGCTGGTGATTATAGAGGTGTGAAAAAGAGCCTCTGTGAACACAATACTATAGAGGTCAAAGGAGCTCATTTGCTTGCTGATGAGAAGATTGGTACCATTCTCATATATTGCCAGTTAGGCTTAGCTTATCACAAAGACTGCAAACATGCAAATATATTACATCACATTTGTTCAATCCAAAAAAAAAAAGTAACTTACCATGCAGCCCGTGGGAACTCCATGCAGTCACCAAGATGTGTCCTAGTGTGTAAACTCCCATAAAATCACAATGTGTTGTTTTTGAGCTTTAGAGGTTCTTGTATGTGGATTTTACTTTTGGAGAGAACTACGTCAACTGTGTCCTCTGGCTTTCCTTCTCTGTGCACTGCTATGCTAGCTGGCTGCTGGGTGTGGCTTCATATTTACCATACAAAGGAGAACAGAGGTGTAACTTTCATCTAGAAAGCAAGTACGAATATTTCTCAAAATGCCAAATTATTCTTTGAAAAAGGACACCATTTGTCATGTTTATGCTTGTTTTGTTTTTTCTTTCTGCCTTTCTCCTCCTCGTTCTGTTTCTCTCCCTGGCAGTGTGTGTGGCGGAAAACATGGTTGGCTGTTGTGGTCTTAGCAACAAGGCTGACCTGTGTCTTGTCCAACGATTACTCCTGCTATAGAAGCTTGGTCAAGATGCCGTTCATTGGCCAGATTATCCTGTAACTCGTTACAGTTGGTAACTTTTTGACGTCGAGACTTATTCCAAGTTGTTTTCCCTGCATGCAGTTTTGTGTATCCTTACCTCCCTTTGTTCAGCCAATGTTCTCCAATGAATATTCTGAACTGTTTGCCTTACTTCAACTGTTAAGCCAACAAGCCTTCAGCCACCACCTCCTGCTTTTTGTGTTAATTGTCATAATAAACTACTTGGTCCTGCACTGGCCCTGCATGACGTCCACTGCATATATTATTACTGTCATTATTGCTACCATATCTCCATTACAGTTTATAGTTAGTTTATAGTTAATTAATGACTTGCTGCTGCTGTGCATCTGTGTCTCTCTATCTCTATCACACTGCTACTGTAATCATTTTATCATTTATTGTAATTCATTGTCATTTTATCATTCATTGTAATTGTACAATATGTTTGTGTTGATTTGTTCCGTACACGTGACATCTATTGCACGTCTGTCCGTCCTGGGAGAGGGATCCCTCCTCTGTGGCTCTTCCTGAGGTTTCTTCCACCTTTTTTCCCTGTTAAAAGGGTTTTTTGTGGGCAAGTTTTTCCTCACTCAAACTGAGGGTCTAAGGACAGAGGGTGTCACTCCCTGTACAGATTGTAAAGCCCTCAGAGGCAAATGTACTTTGTGACTTTGGGCTATAGAAATAACATTTGATTTGATTTGATTTGATTTAATTTGATTTGATTTGATACTTAAAACTGAATTGGCCTCCATCTCTGTATTTTTGGTCCAAACACAAACTGGAAATTAACAGCATTAGGGCAAATCAAACACTTTTTTCTTAGTAGTAGTTTTAAAAAAAAATTCTTTTTCGTCTTCTTTCTATTTTTTTGCACTCATATAACTTAACTTATTGTAACAACTTGCAACAGCAGGTTGACAAATTATTGAACAAATACCTTATTAATTCCTTCTGATAATCTGACTACATGTGTGGAGCTTGGTGTCTTTGTTTACATAGTACTGACTGTCAATGAGTTATGCTATACAGATATCCGTGTCCATGTGCATGTTAGTTGCAGGAAAGCCCTCCATGACACACACACACACAAAAAGACCCCATGTCTCAGCATTTTTGATGAATAAGCAGGATAAAACTTTATTAATCAATAAAACTTTGCTCTTTGACAAAGAGATACGTCATAGTTCTTTTACATAAATAAATGGTGTTTACATCATCTGTAACACCACTGATGACAATACTGTACAAACAGACAAATAATAATTCTCTTACATCATCAGACTTATTGGATATTCAGTTACATCCTTTCATGTATGTTTTGTGTGTGTGTGTGTGTGTGTGGCTGCAATTCATCTGTAACCACTGAAGCTATAAGGGTTTTTACAAGCCCATGCAAAGCCTATAGCAACTGAGAAGTGGTTTGTATTGCTATTATAACTTTGTGAAATTAAGTCAAAAGAAGGTTTTGTTGCCTCTTCTGTGTCGGTAACAATGAGCCATTTCATCACTACAAGTACAACTGAATGATACACACACGTCAGAAGAATGGACAGATGTTTTCAATGATTTGGCACGGTTCATCAAGCTGCAGAATTTGACATATCTCTGAGCTATTTCAATGAAACACTGAAATATTATACCACCTGGTAAATGAATAGAGGTTTAACGTTGCGATGTTCAGAGGTCATTTTGTCACAAACCTCTCAGCAGTCTATTAGTGACATGGACTTTGAGTGTTGAAATATTTCATGGGGCAGTGGAAAAATCACATCATAGATGAATGAAATGCATCTTGATCATAGAATTACAGTTTACAATATATATATATATATATTTTTTTTTTTGGTATCCAGCTATTGCACCTATCCTGTGATTTCCAGGGAGTGTAACAGCTTCAAAGATGACTTATTACTAAGGAGTATAAGGGGGCAAGGGCTACAATCACAGCACCCGGCCTAAATTTTCTATAGAATTAATGTGCAATTAACAGAAGTGGCATGAAAACAAAACAAAGTGCAAAGAAGAGAGGTAGAACAGATTTTGTCACCATCAAAATAACACAACATAATTAACCATATGAGCAATAACACAAGCAAACAGTTACTAACTGAGTTATTATGAGTTTGTTCTGTGCTGTATGTGGTGGCCACTGGCATGTAAAAACTGTGCTTTGCTGATAAAAGTCATTGTAAGATTGTCTTCTATGCATCAGAGAAAGTGGGGAAACATTACAAATCAGTGTGCTGTTGGTGAGTCGAAGAGGTGTGAGCTGATTCACGCCTTCAGTTTACAGCTAATCCTTATTCTTCACACAATAGAACTAAAGATAACACCAGTAATTTTGCACCTTGTCCAGTATGTCGATTCAGAGTTGATAATTACAGAGTGGAGTGGATGTTGGCCATTTCAGAATCACTGTTCAAGGCTTTGTAACCATCTTCAGTCTGGGTTAAATTTAGACTCTCTGCCATGGATCCAGTGCACTGAATACTAATTAAAACTCTTGTCATATGGACACTGACCACAAGGGGGCTCACATGCACTGTAGATCCACATTCACAGGGAGCATCCAGGCCACAAACAGATTTTGGTCATGGGTAGTGAGCTCTTTCATTATCTGTTTGTGCATAACATAACACCGCATCTATTCGTTATTTATAACATTTTCTTATTGAATTCATCTCAATGCATTTCTATAAAATCTATCTCTGATTCATTTTGGGGCGCTTCTGTTCCTCCAATAGAATAACACTGAAGTTATTCCTCTTGTTTTAATTGCATCCACATGAATAAAAATATTCTAATAATCTTATTTTTAAGCTCATGCCACCCACTTAAGTTCAGTAAAATAATACTGATTTGTGCCGGTGGGTAAATTGTGTCTGTGGTTTGTGATATAAAAAGAAATTTTTCTCTTGACAGCTTCTAATAAGTGATAAAGGAGCCTTGGACAGTGCTGTCAGATCACGCCTACATCCAATCTGAGATTTTCACTTACAGTGCAAATACTTACAGTAAGACTTGTCATTTCATTTCACCAATAATCTACAATAGTATGTAAAACAACATTTACAATATAAGCACTATAGAGTAAACATTTTTAACTATATGCAACACTGATCATCCTGTACTTTAACTATATGCAGCCTACTCCAAAAAGCCTAGTATGTCAGCCATAAAGTACTATTTTGTGACTTTTTTGTTACTTATGCACCATAACAGTGTAATAAACATATTTACAGACTGTGTGCTTTGTATTTACATTCTGTTCATTGCACATAATAATGAATGATAACAATGGGAACATGCAGAACAAATGGGTAATACGCAGGTAAGCAGACACAGGAGAAAACGCTGTCTCTGCAAATGATATGCAATGAAAATGATATTCCCACTTTATCTTTGTGCTTTGCTTCATTTTTCTTCTTATCCAACTTTCCATATGAACTCTGCAGTCAGAATGACAGGAGAAAATATGAATAAAATAATATTAATACATGTAATAGATACGCCGACTGATTTCACTTCAGCAGTCCATAGAGAAAATGATAAATAGCAGGATTATAGCAAATGGTACAGGAAATATTCCCACAGAATTTAGTGCTTTTGCATCTGAGCATTTGAGAACAAAAACAAGATAAATATTGATGTTTTTGTTTGTTTGTTTGTTTGTTTGTTTCTTTTTCCCCATAATAAAACCTTGGATTTTATTACTATTCTTCAGTTGTTGCCTGGTTACTTTGTAAAACTAGTTTCAAGTAAAAAAACACAAGATACTGAATGTATTTCAGTAACTAACTGAGTAAGGTATGTGTGTCTGTAAACAAATCAAACGATATGTACAACATATGGCAATGAAACATATGTAAAGTCAGATACAGCAGTTAAGACAAAACAGGCTAAATGCCCTCAAATCATTTCCTAGTTTGTAATGAAAAAGAGCACTGTGCTAAACTGTCCGCAACAAACACCAGTGCATGAAATGTTTGCTGATTTGTGCTTGGATACATTACACACAGTACAGCAGGCTATGCAATGTAATATAAACTGGTTAAATGGCTTGAGCACTTAGGTTTACAGCCATCGTATGGCAAATGTTTGTCCTTAGTGTCTCCTGTCCTCTTAACTGCTGTTTGCTTTTAGTTGTAGAGTTTTTAGATCAACAACGCCATAAACGCTGATGCTTTTCACCTTTTTAGAGAAAGCCGTGTTTGTTGACTCAGTGCTGTCTGTATGCTTTCTGTCTGAGTCCCCTTTTCTCCACTTTGCACCTGTCTTTCTCTCTCAGTAACAGATTAGGATGTATAGCAGCTGTCTTGAAGAAAGGAGGCTGGTGAGGTTTTGGCCCCAAAGGAAAAAACAACCCAAAAAATGTAGTGGGTAAAGAAATCTTTAAAAGGTCTTCAAAAGGTAAATTAGATGGGAATACATACTGTATTTTTGTGTATGCCTTCATTTTACATTTTAAGTTTCCACAATTTGATAAATGTTGATCCCCATTATGCCCACTGTGACAATACCTGTGCCCACTAGGACAAATCAATACACTGTAGTGTAGACACTGCAGTGTGACAGCTGTGATGATGTGAATAGTGTCTTCTAAGCAGCAACTATTGTATGTTGAGGTTGAACAAAGTCTCAGTTCTTCGGCCTGTTTCTTCATTCTTGGTGTAATTCTTAAACTGGTGGTTTCACGGACAGAAGAGCGGAAAAGATCAATCTTCTTTTCAGGAGGTGGTCTTCAATCCTTTTCCCTCAAAGTCTCTTAAATGTTTGTGTGTGCATGCATGTCTGTTTATGTCTGAATGTATGTATGCATCATGTACAGTATATACAGCATATGTATATATATTCATATGTATGAGAACATGGGCGTGTTGAGTCTTTATGTGCTGCATGTGCAGGTGAAATGTGTATTAAAGTGTGTATGAAAGACAGAGAGAAGAGGGAGGAGGGCAGGAGGCAGCCAGGTGTGCGGGTGTGCGCACGCATGTGAACCTGCTCGTCTGGTCAACACACATGCCTCTCACTCAAAACGCTCGTAGTTCCTCGTCTGTCTCACACGGGGCACCATGTCCTTCAGGAGTCTGCGAAGACAGACACAAGTTCTAATTGGAAATTATATGTAAACATGCAGAAATTTGTGAGTCTCAGCGGACACGAATCTGGCATTGATACAACACATTTTATTTATATACATTTTAAATCCGTAGGTCAAAAAAGAAAGAAACAGAAACAGAGGACTGCTGTTGGTTTATCTCTTACTTCACGCCGTATGCCAAAATGATTAGCCCAATGACAACTCCCATGGTGCCATCCAGAAACCAGACGTCAGTGTGGTGCTTGAAGACTTCAGCGCTGATCAGAATAGAAAATCCCATAATAGCACCGACTAGAGAGTTAAACCCTGAAAAACACAAACATGGGGAAAATGTCACATCTTTTTATGTATTGTATGTCTGAGTAATCGAGTAGTTTCAGTTGCCTAAATTGAAATATGCTGTAGTAATCTGTCCTGTAATCTTCTGGTGTTAGGGGAATATTTGATATTTTGATTCATTCACTTTCTTGCTGAGAGTTGGATAATAATATTGATACCTCATTAGGAAACAGCTAGTCTGGCTCTGTCTATAACAAAATCTGTCTACGAACACCTCTGAAGTTCACTAAATGACATGTTATATCACATTTGTCATTTCTACACTTCAGTGTTTTGTAGTTTTTGTGGTTTAATGAGGCGTTAGGTCCAGCATTATTTTTTTAGTTGAGCGCAGTGACCTCCTGGAGTTCTAGCTGTTTCCCTCTCTTTCTAGTCTTTATGCTAAGCTGAGATAGCTGACAGCGGGTTGATATTTAGCGTACAGACATGATATTGGTATTGATCCTCTCATACAGCCCTTTATAAGAAATCAAAAAAAGCATACTTCCAAAAATGTAGGATTAGGTGTTAAAACTAAACTTTACCACAAGGGGCGGTAAATGAGTAGTTTTGAAACTCTCAGATATAATGGCTACAGCATACATAATTGTTGACTACACCTACTGTAGCTGAGTTGTATAGCGGCTGATGCTTTTTTATAATTACATTTCACCTTTTGTGAAAGCTAGCACACTGGGTTATTGTCTAGCCTGCAGTAAGTGTATAGTCTTGTGGGAAATAAATCCAGGCTCTGAGAACAGCAACCTCAGGTTTATTGGATTGATGCCCTGTGCGTTCTGAGACCTGGGGATAGCAGTGTGCAGTGTGTATGTGTGTGTGTGGTGCTTTTGTCCACATCTGCACGTGTCTATGAGCAGCCACTGGGTCATAACCTATTAAAGCTTTCAATTCAGTTATTTTAGCAACTTTCTCTCTCACACTGAGACATACACATATATACTTCGGATTATGGTTTTAGTTTCCTTTTGGTTGTCACACTTGCATCATGTTTGATGTTACTGCACCCTTTGCATGACCCTTTACACTTTGTTAAGAGGTAGGAAAGTTTATACTTCTACTTCACTACATTTTAGTACTTTTGTACTTTTAACTCCACCACATTTATTTGAATTATTGCTTCTGGTGGCAGATTAACACTTTGGAGGCCTTTAATGACCATACAGAATATAATATGTTGTTATAAAGTAAATTAAACTACCCAACAGTAAATAAAGTTAGAAAATTAGCTCACTCTGGACCACCTAAAAGTACCATTTAGTTGTTTCCCTCTATATTCAGTATCATTCAACACTACCTCCCTCTCTCCTGTGCATGCAAAAATAACCTAGAACAGGAGAGAGACACAAACATTAATTATCAACACAAATCTTAAAGAAATAGCTAACGAGTTAGAGAAAACAAGGTCATTTTCATGAGCATTTATCTGCACTGTGAGAGTTAAATACTTTTTTTCCTCTTGTCATTCTGTGGCCACTTGAAAGCTTTGCAAAGACCTCTTGGTGTGCTATTCATTTATTTACATTTAACAATGTGTGTGTGTGTGTGTGTGTGTTTACCCTACCGTCAGTAATAAGTGCCCGGCTAGTCAGCACTCTTCCCAGCATGAACTTGGCCACAGCCAGCAGAGCACATGTAAGCCCACTCACTATAGATACACTGAAGAGGAAGTCATCCTAAAGAAAGACAGTATGGAGAAGACAAAGAAGCAGGTTATTTCTATCAGAGGTTGTGTGTGTCATGTTGGATGTCATAAAAAGAGAAAGAGAAAAAGCTCTACAACGTCTGAAAAGCAAACACTAAAAGCACCAACATATTTCATCAGACAGAATGACCCACAAAGCTTTTGTCAGAGCAACCATTAATATTACATACACAAGCTTGACTTGGTGCATCAGCCCAAGGTCACACAGATGATGCCTCTAAGTGATGTGAAAGACAACTTAAGTCTCTAACAGACTCAGCAAAAACCAAACACTTGACCCCCAGAGTGTCTCTCGATCAGATTTAATTGGCCCAACAGGGGGAAAGAAAGACAGAGACAGGGGGAGAGAAACAGAAAGAGGAAACTGGGACAATAGGAGACATTTGTGCAAAACATCCAACTCTATTCAGTCTCTACTTAGAGTTATTTATAACATAAACCAGAGCATAAAACATTGTTGGTTAGTGTGGGCCTGTACTCACACAACCTGTGTAGCATGTCTCACAGCAGACATTTCGACTGACTCGTAGAAGGAAACACGCAGGCGTAACATTAACGATGGCATCATTCTATTCAAATAGAAGCAGTGTGACAGTATATGCCAGCACACACAATACCAGGACCAAAGAACTAATGTAGCTAAATAAAAAGTCAGGTATGTGTTTTTCCAATGGTGACATGTCAAATGTCTAAATAGTCTAATGTACCCTGAGAGCTACTTACTGCAACGTAAGAAAACACATGCAAAAAGACAAAACACAAATAGATTAAATAGTTTACTATTGTTGTCTCTCCTGGTTTACTGTAGTAGACAAAACTCTCAATTTGCCAATAAATTTGACTTCAACTATACATGGACAGAGCTCAAAGCGTCTGTGTCTGTGAAGTGAAACCAATGTGAAAGTGTCTTCAACCTGCATTCTTTCTAATGTCCAGCAGGGGCAACTCAATTGGTTGCAAAAAAGTCAGATTGTATTGAGCTTTAAGCGAAATGACCCTACATCTTCCATTGATTTATCATTCAACAGCATCATCATGAGTGTGTGCTCTCAATAGCAAGTTTGAAGTCTTTTCCGACAGCATGATGTTCAATTTGTAAATGATGGTCCCATTTAGAGTAAAACAGACAATAAAATAGGGCATGATTTAGGGCGTGGCTACCTTGTAACATGAGTGAGTCTGTCCAGCACAACACACTGGGTTCACAAAACTCAGATCAAACTGCAAATTAAATATGAACCAAGATTACTGCCTTGCCTTTTTCTTGCTTCAAATGCCCAAAAACTAAACTCAACCCAACTCGCAGCATATCACCCACCAGCTCCACTTTCTTGTCCAAATATGGTCATTTCTGGTTCCCACAAGCCAAGATGGCAGTCCAAAATGGGTAAGAAATGGGTGGTATCCCAGTAGTTTTGGACTTGATTTACATGCACATAAATAAAAAAGAAAAACAAAAATGTTACATATTGGCCACACTAAAACTGGAGTCCCAATTCCGTACTGCTGTGACATTAAACTTGTGCAGTCTACAAGTTTTTTCTTTTCAACTTCACAATGTCCTCTTTGCACAAAGTTCTAATTTTAGCCTCACCTGCCAGTATTCTTCTCTTCACACCCATACGTCACACATTTTGGCCATCTGTTTAACTGAATAATGATGATGTAGACATGAATTACTAACATCAGACCTAATAATGGTACATATTTGTTAAAGGCTACACACTACTACACACCCATGGCCTATCCACACAGGTGTTTTCACTTAATTCGCCTGATTAGACTCATTCTTATAGGTTTGTGAGTTTTTTTGACTTTGTATAACTACAGCATGAAGTGTCGGTCTGTGCACACAAAAGACATTTTAACATATCGCAGCAGGACAATCACAGGTGCAAATAATAAAATTAACGTTGGGCAAATTCCAATTAGCTTCTTAGTTGGGCAAATTCCAATTAGCTTCTTAGGTTTCATGCTGTTATCATCACAATGTCCAGGCTTACAGTTGAATAAAACATAATTATGATTAATATTAGTAACGCCAGTGCTTTTGCTACTATTACATGTTAACATGTCCTTACATAATAAAATATAGCTTGATGAATCATCATCAAGTGAACGCCATCAACACTACTATTGTATACTGCAAAAATTTCACACTCAAGCTAAATACAGTGAACTGTATAGTTAATAGGAAGTGGTTTCAGATGTAGCCTTTGAGTCTTTGTATTTCTCTCTCTCTCTCTATGGTATATACTGTGATGGTTTTGGGTTTCTTGTTTAGTGTTTCATTTGTTTATTTTGTAACTCTCCCCTCTCCTTGTGTCTGTAACTTTACTTCCTGTTTCCACCAGTTTCGGTTGTCTGTTCCAGCCTGATTGGTTTTCACCTGTGTCTTGTTGTCCTGCATTCAGTTGTGTATTTAGTCAGTGTTCCTTTGTTTCATAGTAAGTCAGTTTTTTCTTGAAATAAACCAACACTAGCTTACATGGATCTTGAGCTCTTGGTTGCTACACCCTTTTTACTCACATTTACTTGAACTAGATAGCCTAGTGGCAGAAGAAGGAATATGTCTTTGCAGTTGGCTGGCTGGTGCTTACGTGTGTTTGGTATCAGCTATTAACAATATTCTCTCTATTTTACAGGTTTCAATCTTATGTAATACTCTATTGCTCCTCTATTTTGCTATAAATATAGTGTATGTTTCCAATATAGGCCGAAGGAGGCAACAAAGTTTGGTTCTATATGGTTGATTCCTTATTTCTCTATCCAGAAAGATGTATGTATTTATTGCATCAGTGTGCTTTTTATCCATCCAGCACAGAGGCAGAGAGAGCCAATCTTAGCTCTCTGTGTTTAATCAGGCACTAGACACAGACAGTCTGCCATGAGACCATCAACCCAAGACGTGATGCGAATCAGGATTCCTGATTTCCTTCAGCCTTTGTCCACTCAATGTGATTTTACAGCCCAATACTTCAAGGTAGCAACATTTTACAGTATTCACGCTGTATTGCTGCTGTTTATCTTTACCTGAACAAGAAAATCCCTCAGGAGACGAAATCGGAGAACCAAGCTGAATTGATGACACCATCAAGTTAGAATCATACTCAGACTGCAGATTCTCCTTTCCGTCTTAACCTTTTCATTTTTTCCCTGTGCATGATTTCTATCTGGATCTTTCAGTCACACATTCTGTCCTGCAGACACATACATACAGTGCACATAAACAGATCATTGCTGGTGTGATGAATCACCTCTGACTGCTGTTTGATGAAGATTTCAGTGAACAAATCTGCTTCTGTCCCCTCAAAAAAGCCCAAAGGTGGATACAGAGAAAGACAGGCAATGAATGATAAAAATAAGAAAATAATAAAGCGCTGAAGACAGACATGGTAATGAAGGGAGACAGACTAGGTGAACTCGCAGGGAGAGGTTAGAGAAAAAGATGAGTATAATGATGAAAGAGGGCAAGAGAAACAATAAAAACAATGGGATATGGAGGGAAGGGAGAGAGAGTAACAAACTATAATAGATGTGGCAGTGAGGGAAGCGAGTGGAGGCTGAATAAATGAGACAGAGAATGAGATGAACCTATCCTTCTCATATCTACAAAGCCAGCCAAGCCAAGTAGCCAGTGAAAGTAGTCGAGTCAGATGGCTGAAATCATAACAAAATGATAATCAATTAGTTGTAGTTTACATGCCGAGAATAATCCAGGACTGTACATGATCAGTAGTTGCCCTGATCTTTCACAACACTGAATAAAGGCAAAAGATATAATTCTGTAGATGTATACACTATGTTCAGAGAAACATCTATTTTATTTCAAAATATAAAAGAAGCAGAGCTAGGTAAGGCTGAGAGTGTTGGAGCCCAGATTGAAGGTACAAAGAAGGGAGCGAGATGGTGAAGCAAAGAGGGAGAATGTCAAAGAGAAAGACAGTGGTAATAGGCTCTTGCTAGTGTCAGGAAGCTCCTCTGAGACCCAACACCCACAGTTTCTATTAACATAATGGCACTGGAGCATCAAAAAGTGTCTGCAGACTAGCTGCTGCCCTCAACCTGCTTCTCTGCTGGCTTCAGCCTCTTGTCTTGTTTGATTTGTGGTCAAAGGGGTTTCAGTGACTCCATTTTTACACCATCAAACATGCACTACAGTGAAGTAAAATGAATTCTACACATTTGTTAGGCCTCAAGAATGTAGACAACACACTTTTGTTATACAAGAAAAATCCACATGTACTCCCTGTTTTTGTTAAAGGCCCCAGTCGTGCCTCCAAGTCACAGTCTTTGCGCTGTTTTAAAATTCAAGTGTGAGTTTAGTAAGTGCTGTGCATCTTAAACCTTTCAAACAACCTAATAGGAAACTTAAAGAGAACTATGTGGGGTTTTTTGGAGAGTAAAAATCTGGCTTTCCTCTCTGTCTTGGATTCACTGGTTGGTGACATGAACAGATGGTAAGGGTTAAATCATTTACAAACCAAGTAGGGAGGTTCAGAACTGGAAAGGATGCGATGGGCAGTCCCCAAACAGTGTGATGATGGAAGAGTTGGGCCGTGCCCCAGCAACAGAGAGATAAGACTATTTTTGGGACCTTATTCATAGTCTTAACACCCCCAGAGAGTGGTGGGGGGTTGTTGGGGTGGGGAGCGATGTTGACATTAAAAAGAAAGTGTGTGTGTGCATGTCTGTGTCGAAGAAAGAAAAAACGGAACAAAAGTCAGGTGGAGAGAGACAAAAACTCTGACGTCAGAAGAGCCACAGCAGAGGGCTATAAAAAGATACCTCGCTCACAATGATGAATTTGTGTGTGTGTGTGTGTGTGTGTGTGTGTGTGTGTGTGTGTGTGCTCTGTGTGTACATGTACATAATGTGTGTGTATTGATTTAAATAGACCCTGGGCTCATGGAAATTTTCATTCATTACATCAGTTGTGGGTGTGGTGTGTGTACGCATGTGAACGTGTGCACAGTATGTGAATGCTCAGATGCACACACATGCACCTGTGTTTGCTGCTTTTCTCATAAACACGTTGTTTATATTGGCAGGGGAAATTAGATCAGCTAATTAGAAGTGTCTATTTTTTTATGAAATAAGGAAAAAAAAGGTAAAGTTTAAACAGCTGCACTGGCAATCCTTTAAAACAATGTTTTAACCTTTAATTAAAGAGAACTAAAATAACTACCCTAAGCAGGATCCAACCTGCCAGATGCAACACTTTGCCTCTGCAGTACATATATGTAATGTGCAATACATATGCATACAATAAAGTATGAATATTATAAACCATAGGATGGTCAAAGGATTGCTTTTTTAACAGTCTGATGTGAGTCAACACAAAGTTTGAAAACATAACCCAGATCTTTCAAAAAATACAGGCCAGGTGATTGGATGAACCATCTGTCTGTCACTGTCTATGGAGAAATTAAACCAATCAGATCAATGAACCAAATAATGTACTCAAACTCTGAGTGAAGTTAGTTGGGAGAAGAGCAAACATATATTCATATAGTGAAATGTTCATAGCATGTACACTACATTTTGCTGGCAATCCAACAATGCAATGCACCTACATTTACATTTTCAGTCAGCATGGGCAACCTGACTTGTCTGCAGCTACATGGCCCCATATGCAGCAAACTGCGATGCACTGTGTGTGTGATCAGAATCGGCATGAACTTTTTCAGCAGTTAGAGCTACAGTAGCTTGTCTGTTGGATCAGACCACATAGGCCAGCCTTAGCTCCCCATGTGCATCAATGAGCCTTGCTCGTCCATGACCCTGTCACCAGTTCACTGCTTTTCCGTCCTTGGACCACTTTTAATAGTTACTGACCAGTGCAGACTGGGAACACCTCACAAGAGCTGCAGTTTTTGGAGACCCAGTCGTCTAGCCACCACCCTGACAGGTGCCATGATAATCAGTGTTATTCACTTCACCTGTCAGTGGTCATAATGTTATAGCTGATCCAGTACAGCTGATACTGTGTACATGATTGGTGTATATATGTTCAGTTTATAAATGCTTGTATGTATATATATATATATATATATATATATATATATATATATATATATATATATATATATATATATATATATATATATATATATATATATATATATATATATATATGTGTGTGTGTGGTCTTACCACTTCTGGGGGAACCCTGGTAGCCAGATCATGGATGGCTTTTCCAAGGATGCACAAGGAGGAGAGACAGAACACAATCCCAAGGACTACACATGCTCTGCAGAAAGACAAACAGACAAAAAGCAGTTAGCTTTCAGCGACTGTGAGCTCTTTGCTAAATCTGCCATGAAGAAGCCACATAAGGTTGAGTCAAAGCAATGACCCAACAAGCTGATACTTTATCCTAGATCTCGTATCTTTCTTTGGCATTTGAATCAAGATAATTCATCATTTTCCTGCTGCAGCAAAGACCCAAACAAATGTCCAAAGTATCCTAACATAAACAGTTACAAATGATACTGGCAGTGGCCTTTAGCAGTCTGGAAAACAAGGAAAAGGTATGAAATATTAAAGGAATAGTTGAACTAAGATAAAACAAATCAGCTATTATTCCTGCCCACTGGCTTGAATTACAGCCAGTGTGTCCCTAAATCTGGAAATAACATGTTTCAGTAACAACATTTGGCCTTGATGCATCATTTCCCTTCAATTACACTAAATGTTGAAGTTAATTTCAGAGGATAATGATACAATTAGCCGTGCACTGTGACACTGTGTCAGTTACACTTCATGATGGATAATGTTACATCAGCTGCAGCTTGATTTGAGGAATAATCTCAAAACCAAATTTTCTCAAACAACACAATGTCAGTGTTTGGCAGAAGACTGTTTGCAGTCTATTTGAGGCACTGTGTGCTACCAGAATAAACAATCCCCCAACTCCCGTCAAAGCACTTGAGGGTGGCACAACTTGTTAGTTTATTAAAAAATATATCGGGCATAACGAGGTGAATGTTTTTTGGAGGTTGGGATACATTATGCCCGCATATACACACTCCTTTGCTCGAGCTGGCAGCAATGGAACAAGATATGGTTATTCAATACCTCTCCATTGCTTGATTTACAGTCTCACTTCTACTGACACATCTTCTGGATCTGAATTACAATATCTGCATCCCATCCATCTCACTACAGAACAGAGACACAGTATCTGGTGCAGTGAAGTAGTGTTTATCCTTTACTGATGCAGAGACTGAAGCAACTTTTTGTGAAATGGTAAGATGCACTTCACTAAGAGTACTAAGACATGCATGCATTAACAAGGAACTGGTATATTAACAACACTATAATCATTGGTTGCAGATCCCACAGCCAAAAATATAATGGGGAAAAGATGATAATATTAAAATAGCTAGTGAATACAAATGTAGCCTGAATACACAATAAAGTTGTTGTTTACTCTCACCCAAGAATGTCTTTATCTATCCGCCCCAACCTTTCATTCAAAATATGGATTAATATCTCCCCAAGTCTCTTTTGCCTCAGTGTGTTCTCATGTAGAGTACCCTGAAAGTCTCATTCTGTCTCATTCCTACATTTTTGTTTTGTTTTTGTATATATTAGCGGAAGATGCATGATTTGTAAAACAGCAGCGTCTTGTAATCCTTTGTGGGATGAGCTAAATGTTTGGAATGACACAGAAATAAAAACAAACTAACTAACTTATGTGTAGCACCCTACAGGAAGTCTCAAACTCTGCTTTTTAAAGAAAACTTTATCACAAACCGTATCTGTTTACAGCAAATGGGACCTGTATTTGAAACACATGGTCTCACTCTTGGTGTATAATTAATTCATTCATTTATTTGATAGATATATGGTAGTTACTTTACAGATTAAATTACGTTAAATCAAATGATAAGGTTATTAAATACGCTACTAAAGATGAAACCAGTGCAAAAAAGCAAAGTCCAAAACACAAATACAAATTTGTCTTTCTTGCCCCAATAATCATTGCAGGGGCATGACTGCTTAGATTAAAAACTGGGCTATAGTACAGTACTTTTACTTTAGGTACATTTTTAAAAATATATATTATAATATGTGTACTTCTGTGTTTGCATTTTGGATGTGCTAAACATTCATCCTAACATAAGTAGGATTTTAAATAAACTTTATTTGTAACAGAGTATTTTTACATTCTTGAACTTTTACTTAAGCAAAGCATCTGTATACTTCCTACACCTCTGTGTTCTGCATGGTTTTGTATGCATTTGACTACATGTTACATATATAGTAAGAAGTGTCGAAAAATCTTGATTTTGTAGATCGAGGTGTGTGT
Organism: Miichthys miiuy; assembly: GCA_036365135.1. Lineage (NCBI taxonomy): Eukaryota > Metazoa > Chordata > Actinopteri > Sciaenidae > Miichthys > Miichthys miiuy. The sequence goes on from CM071612.1 coordinate 14,534,058, forward strand.
CTATTATTAGATGGTAGTGTAGCAGCTCTGTCTTTCATCATCTGTGACACCACTGAGCTCAGCAGAGCTGCTGTTGTAAGACGAACAAGGCTCTGTGCGACTTGACAGCCACTTGATGAACTCAGCTGAGCTACAGAAAGTCTGACGAATGATGGATTAACAGGCTTGTGTTTAGCAGTGATGTACGGTGATGGACAGTAAGCGGTTTTGTTCAGTTAGGTCTATATAACTCCATCTCCTCACATCCTGAAGAAATGTAGTTTTTCTAAAATGATTCATGCTGTCCAGCTGAATATTCACAATAACAAGAAAAGTATTATTATCTTAACTATTATTCCTCTATTCAATATGTTAATGCAATGCCATTTCACTTATAACACAGTGGACTTGGAGTGTGGGCAAGTAGATATGGCAATGTGATGCTTTGACCTTACAAAAACACAACCCCATTTTGTTTTTTCCACCCTTTCTGTTTCTCAGCTTCACATCAGTAAAACAGTGTGTTGTGGCACAGTATTTCTCAATACGCATACTGATATAAACATGTGTTAACATCAAGAAACATTACAAAACTGGATTTAGTTGTTGAATATGCATCTTTGTAAACATAATTCAAGATCAGGGGACACACAAGAGGTAGAAACACAAGAGGTAAGGTGAGAGATAATTGGAAAGAGAGATACATCTTGCTTTGATGCAGGTGGAGAAGAGTAAGCCAAACTGCATCACACCACACAGATTCATCATTAATCAAACATGAATTAAACTCAGCATGTTGTTTTGTACTCACATATACTCTCTGTGCGCAGAGTGCACAGCTGCTGCATTGCTGTAGCGCCAGAGAACAATGATTGATGACAGGACGTCCAGCGTGGCATCAAACTACAGCAGAAAAACAAATCGAGCAAACCAAGTCAAGTTGCGTGTTATAACAGTTTGTTACATCTAACTTAGATGCAGCTTAATGAGCATACAATACACAACACGAATCATATGTATTTTTCACATTTTTAAACTTGCTTTATCAAGTGTATAAAATGTGTTGTGGTTCTAGTATCACAATCTTTTCTGCATACCACATTTTACCAGCATGTTGACAGTTATCTAAATTTATAGTCCTGCATAGTGAAAAAAACAATAACTTAAAAACTTAATGATATATGGACTTGAACAAAATACAATAAAGAAGCACTTTATCTTCTGGGCTCTTACTCAGTTTTGTCAGTGAAGTGAGACCTCATAACCATCTGGGGTCCAAGGAATTACCCATGATTGCAAAAGCAATCGATAGGGTCGTTGCTCAGACCTCAGATGGTTAAGAGGTCTCAGTAGTTTTAAATCCAGTTAATTCTTACTGTACTTTAAAATGTATCGCATGACCAAGAGACTGTTGATGTTTTATTGCCACAGGGGAATCAAAGTGATGAACATTATTATCGACATCATTTTGTGATATCAGTTTCTCAAAGAAAACTAAAGAAAGTTGTACCTCCCCTGAAGCTGTGTCATGAAATTGAGCCTGATCATCATTATTTCATTTTCAAGTCACATAATGTACCTGTAAAAAAGCTACTGATCAGTCGCTGTGATCTTGAACTTATTGTCTGCTTTATTAAAACTGTCAAGGACAGCTCAGCACTTGCTAATTAAAACCCAATCTTTAATAAAGCGATAGCTAGCATTGCATATTTGGGTTTATAATATTTTAATCATATTATGCTAACTGAATTTTCCCTCACTAGCCTAGGGTATGGGTTATTTCATTTTCACTCTACTCTTATTAAGTCTTAATTTTAAAACTAATTACACTCTCAATCACTTCCTCTAAATAATGAGACGCTTTAGTTTAGTGAAAGCCAGGAGATATGTTTAGCCAACACAAAAACCATTTTGACATTCAACCTGAGCTCAATGCCCGGTCCCTCCTCTCTGCCCTGTTACCTTGGAGACAAAGGGACCAATAACATGTTGGTAACAGTATTCATTAATGAATGAAGTTATGACTAATTTAACGATGCAAATGGGGGAAAGAAAGGATGGAAGGAACTCACAGCAAATCCAAAGGCTGATGCGCTGTGTCTCATGAATGATACAGCTGTGGAGAGAAAGAAAGAGAGAGGGAGAGCTGTTAGTCCTGTCTGATTTTATTCCAGTTGTTGAGTTTGTGGAAACCCAAGGTGATTTTTGGATAATATTTCCAGTTGATGCATATTCATATGTTTTATATGTTTCATGTGTAACTGACATGATGCATCTTGTGTGCAGAAATAAAGTTAATAATGCAAAATGAAAACATGACTACATGATAAAGATTACTGTCAATGTGTTTCAGCTTTATTTCAGTTCCTTTATTGCTAATGAATGCACACAACAAGTTCCACTCTGATGGATAGAATGACAATGTAGAACATACACAAAAGACATTTTGAGAATATCAAGAGAAATCATTGCAGACTCTCTTTAAAATACAAACATGGGCATAGATATGTAGATTTTGAGGTGTAACACTGTCTATATCTGTCAATATCTGTGTTTTTGTTGGTGGGTAATTCATATCAGCAGCTCACTCTCAAAGCATTCAACATAAATATACACTCAGTGAGATCTTTTAAGCTCTGCAGGCATTCATTCTTGAGGTAATAGTAAACGTTAAATGACTTTACTTATGTAGCACCTTTAGTCTTCCAGCCACTGAAGGCCCATCTTATATTCAGTGACAGCATAGGATGCCGTGCAATGTGCCAACTGCACATGAGAAAGTAGGTAATTGCCTTCACATTCGATGGCCTTCAGGAGCATTTTCTCATCCAAGGACACTTCATAGGACATACAGAGTGAAGGAGCTATGAATCAGTACAAATACTGTGAGCAGATACAATACTATAAGGAACCCTTAATTCATCGAAGTTCAAAAATCAAAGTCATTAATGTGATTAATTTTAAATACATTTTTCTGGGCACTTCATTCCCTAAATGAACCGCTGACATATTATTGTCTTAAGTCGATGTGGCTAACCTGTTAGCCAAGAGTTGCCTATTTACACATCCAGCTGACACTGATTTAATATTAATATGAATATTCGTTCTTTGTTCAGCTCTAGTTTGGTCTCCACCACCTCCAATTTAGTAGCTAAATATTCCACTATGTCCAGCAGCTAATCGCTAATCTTGTCTGTCTTCTTTTTGGTGCTAGGCAAAAGAGTTTATAGGAGTTCTGCCTTAGTGGTGAACCAAAACAGTAAAGGTGTGAGGTTGAAATAGCTGAAATATGCTAAATTACTCCATAGAGGGAACTCTAGAGTTTGGTAAAAATTCTGGGTGGGTGGGAGAGACATATTACATTGTCTTTTGATACATTGTTAATATAAAATATTGACAAGTGCAGCTTTAAATTTATGTTAGTAATTTAGTGAATAAGTTTGCAAACCATGATGAAGTTTTAGATGTTGCTGTAAACTGTTTTAGAGTTAAGACTATGAACCCTGTAGGTGTGTCCATCTGGATTCAGGCAGAATATATCTAACATAATAGTGTCATTATTTGCACATTTTGAAGTTTGGCATAATTATATGTTGTTCTGCAACAACAACAACAACAAAAAAGCAACCTTTTGAAGTCTCCTTTGAGGTGACTTTCCTAAATGGGATGGAGGGTATTGAACATTCATTGTCGTGCAGTCCTTGTAGCACACCTGTGCTATTTTGCCCTTCTGCCTGTCCTTGTGTTACTCGCTCTCTCTCTCTCCCCCCTGTGTTTTCAGGGCAGAATCTCAGGGGACAGCATATCGGCAGTTAAATCACCATGGTAACAGGAGATTTGAGGCCAAGCTGGGAGTTGGTTTGAACTACAGAGCTTTCATCATCTTCCTCTCCGTTTGCCTGGCCTCTCTTTTCTTTCAGATTCTGATTTTCTGTGACACTTTCTTTCCTTTCTTCTCTGTCCCAGCATATCTTGTCACATCGTTGAGTCACAGCCTTTTATGGCTGCTTTGTCTTTTATGCCTTCTCGTTAGAGCTCATTGCTCCACAATGGCAGACATGGAGTGACGTTGCATTTTACCTGGGCACTAATTTAAAAAATAATTCTCATTTCTTTTGATGGGACAAAAAAAACAATGGGCAGAAGGTGAAAAGAGAGTGAAGAGGAGAGGGCAGTCTGAGTTAAGACCTTTGATACAAGGCAGATGGTACTAGTCAGGACAGGTGTATAACACATGACTGCCCTGCCCACACACACTCACACACATATGCTGTCGCTGTGTCTCACTCTGTCTCGGAGACCGTCATCCAGAGTCTTCCTCTCTTCCTCTTTCTTGATTGTCTTCTCTCTCTCTCTCTTTCGTACAAACTCCCTATCATACAGAGGGTGAGCTGAATCTCTGGAGCGCCACCAGATATCCATCATATCCATCTGGAGAGTCCAGAAACTGAGCCAAACTGAGAGTGTGGCTGCTTTTACCATGAATTCAAGAACCAAATACAGGACAGACTTCACACTTTGCTGTACCTTTGTCAAGATGCTTGAGCACATTTGCCAGGTGTCAATTTGAGCTATAAGTTGCTTGTTAGCTGTTCAGTCTTGCCAACATTGAACAGCAAAATAATTGTTCTGTTCTATGTGGAAGGAATTAGAATAGCTGATTAATAAAGTGAGCCAGAAATCACATGCTAATAAATAGTATATTAATTATGCCTACATGTCAAAACAACAAATTCAGTTCAGAAACTTCCAAGAATCTGCACTAAATTTTTCCATGGGTGTGCTGCCTCTTTCATTTCAGAAGAGGTTATTTCCTGAAGAGAATGATAACTTGCAGATATCAGTGCTGTGCAACTGTAACAAATGAGCTAATTATCAGTAACAAGCTCCAAAGCCATGCTCAGTTCACATGAAGATCAATTCTTGTTAAAAATGCAAGCGCAGGAAGTTTGCTAGTTATGATAACTTCTTTTAAGGACCAGTCAAAAGGTGTTACACTGCAATATTAGGAGAAATAATGAGCTTTTTTTTTTTTTTAAAGTATGATTTTAGATGTTAAAAAAAGTAAAATATTTTTTTGTTTTTCTGCAGTAAAAAGTCTGCAGCAGTTTCTTATTACATCAGCACACACCCAAGTATCAAGAACAATTTTGTTTCTATACTAACATGTAGCATTATAGAACCATGAACTGGATCTGATTTAAACTAATCACAATGTGTTAATCTGCTGGATTTTTAGAACATTTTTACATGTCGAACAACCTGGAGGACACATCTCATGATGCTGGAAGCTCAGTGAACACAGGTCATTGTTCTAATACAGACATAACACATCCAAAGTTTTATAGTGGAAACTGCATGTTGCTGTGCAGAATGGCCCTTTGCCTGGAATAGTGCCCATCCTGGGAGAATGACAATGACCCATTCATAAAGGCCACACACAGACAGACACATGCAAACAGATAGTGTGAGTAGTGTGAGTTTTCAGTGCTTTACTCAGAGGAACTTAATCAGCTCCTCTTGTTCAGAATTTCCTTGTTAGGTCTTCAAGGAGTCAGGATGGTACTTTCCTACTCTGTCTCTTTAATTTCTTTCATTAAACCTCAATACACTCAGCACTCTCATTATCTTCACTGTGATTTAGGGTTAACGGGTATACATCCTGTGATGTGGTGAGTCATGCATAATTGGCTCTTGGATCTAAAAGCCTCTATGAGTGACCGTCTACATTCCAAGAGAGCCTCCGATAAGAAGCACTGACCCATAAACTGCCATGGGTTTAGCCTAGTTTTATGGTTATGCCTAATTAACAGATCAATTATAAGCAGACATAATTTGGCTTCTAATCTTCAGTTAAATTGATATTCATTTCCTCAACAGAGAGAAATTCAAATGTTGACATGGTTTATAAATGTCTATAACTTGTGACTAAGTGATGTTATCAGGGAAACGCATGTCATCCTTGTGCAACTTCAAAGATAAATACAACATGTTTTTAGAATACTGTAGAACATGTAGATGGTATTATCACACAGACAAGAAAATTAGTTGTAGTGATATGTATGTATGTGTATATGTATGTGTAGATATGCATATTTGTGCTGGAAATGTGTCCAAAATCCACAAAACTCTGCAAAACACTGTTTAAAAAAGCTGGATGTATGAATTAATGATTTACTAAGCAAAGACAGAGAAAATAAAAATAAAAAAAAATAATGAAAGATATTTATGGCTTCTGAGGAAGATCAGTCCATGTGAGTTTCCTAGAGTTTCTGCCTGCATCATAAGCTGTTTGTCTGACCTCTGTTCTTCAAAAGCAATGCAGTGAGTCAGCTGGATTGTTCATCAACACTTCTAATGAGGAGCACACACACACACACACACACACACACACACACACACACACACACACACACATCTCTAGTCAGTGTTTAAAATATATTCAGTTCCAGAAAGAACAGATGTCCTCTCTCTGCGTTTGTGCCATTCATCATTTGGGAATCATTTAAGACCCCTCAGCGTTACCGCCAACTTGAGCTTGTTTCTACTTCATTTACACCTCATGTCTGCTCTAATTTAAACACGCATGACAGTTTTTAGATACATGGTCACCAGGCCAAAAATACAGAGTTCTCCTCTCAATTTCATATCAGCTGGTAATTTGAAAATAGTAGGTTTTTCCTCTCCCGGCAGTCATTCATTTTTCCAGTTTATGCTCTTAAGCTCATTTCGATAGCTGTCTGTGTGGTTACCGCCTGCCAGCAAATCAATGCCTCTCTCGGGGGGAGAGCAGACACTATTCAGTGTAACATCCTTTGGGTTGTTAGTTAATCAGGGAGGCAAGCATGCGTGACCAGTGCTAACAAGACTGTGGAAACAGGAGAGAAAGGGAGAGGAGGAGGTGAAGGTGGAAATGGAGTGATACAGAGAGGAGAAAGAAGAGGGCAGCGGGAAACAAAGCTGATGGAGGAGGAATTAGAAGGAGTAGGTGGGAATTGAAAAAGGAGGAGAGCGAGAGATGTGTGAAAAGATGAGGAGGAGCAAGGCGTACAAGAAAATTGAGGAGGAAACAGTCAAATAAAGTGTGTGAATGTGTGTTTTCAAATGACATGGTTGTGTACAAGTATACTATCTGAGAATGGGCTAGTCCTAACACTTATAAACTGATTACATCAGTTAATGGCCATCAAACATGAAGCTCTTGTATCTTTTTGGTCTATTTCTATTCTGTTCTTCTTTTCTATTCTTTATTCTCTGGTCCCAATAGTCCACTCAGATGTCCTGCCAACACCTGCATAGCCACAGCAATAGTTAAGACTTGGCAGCAATAAAACCCTAATTAACAGTGAGTTATGCAAGAACTGGGGCCAGTGCCAACACTAAACACCCATCTCTCTCTCCTCCTTTCTCTCTTCAGTGCACACTTGGCACTGATTATAAGTGGTAGATAAATGAAGCAGCATCTGATCAAACATTAATTCCAGAGCAGACTTTGAACTGTTGGGGTCAGGAGTGTTCAGGACCTTCATGCGAGACAACAACAAACATTATAAAGCAAAGTACTGAGTTATCCTGTCCTATGGTCCAGACGATGTGCATGAATGAAAACATCGGCTACATGATCCTACAGCGTTTACTGCATATAAAGCACATGCCATATGTCATCCAAAACTCATTACACACAAATTAAAGATGTCTGATAGTGGCCATAATTGTGTGAGAGAAAAGCTTGTTTTACAACAGATCTACAAATATAGATGCAACATTTGTTTTGGGTCCCATTTTTCATGAGTTGAAGATCTAAAACTTCTTCTGTTCACATAAAACTTTTATTTATTTCTAATCTTGTTTCAAAGGATTCTCTTACTCTGTCAACCTTGGCAGCATTCCTGCTACATTTTTGCAAACACAAAGATGACATCCTTTTATATCCAGAACAAAATGAACAACAAAATCTCTTTAAACAATAAGTCATCAAAACTCAGTCTCTGACTTATTTATACTACTGTACATATAACTTTATTAGAACACTCCATAATACACTTAAAAACTCAACTCAGCTCATCTATGCTAAAAATCTATGATAAAATCCTAAACAAAGATGTTCATCATGGTGACCGTGAAATTAGTTAAAATCTGTGTTAGTGAGCACTTTGGTGGTAGAGTGGGTCATCTAGTAATTGAAGGCTTGTAGTTTGATTCACCCCCAGTCCAGCTGAAGTGTCCTTGAGCAAGCCCCTAACCCCAAATTGCCCCCAATGGCTGTGACGTATGTATGTGAATGTACATGTGTGTATATAGAGCAAACTGTCCTGCTAAACACTCGAATACATATTAATATAGCTATGCTAGCAGCTTTGTGAGGTGATTCAGGAATAGCTGTGATTTGAGCTAAAGATAAAATTTAAGTGTTGGTGTCAGCATTACTAACATGCTCACAGCTGACAGGGCTAATATTTAGCAGGTATAATGTGGTACCATCTTAATTTAGCATGTTAGCAAACTAACACTTGAAAAAACACAAAGTATTAATGAGGTATCTGGTCATAAACCAAAGTGATGGACTTGACTGACATTGCCATAGAGTGAATGAATTGGACTGCAAAGACCGAGTCACTTCTGTGTATAAAACTGGACCAAGTACTAATAATGACACATCCGAGGATCTCAGCAAGCGAGGAGGGACAAAAAAATGATCTGCTAAATAACTTGGGGCAATTTGACATTAGCTAGCCTACTTTTACTTCCACCACTGCTCTTTCCACAGTTTCAACTTACAGTGCAAGAAGGGCACAACTTTGGATGACAGACATAATAGTAAGGGAAGAGGTTATTATGGCTCTGCTTCTGGTAATTAGAGAGAGCTGTTGTGCCAACTTAATGAACCACGTATACCAAAAAGAGCCAGCCACTGCACTATTAACTCCACCAGTGAGGTCTCCTATATAGTTTATATAGTTTATTTGATTAATAAATACAACTACTCTAAATTGAATACTGAAACTAAATGTGTTCAAACTCTCTTCAAGCTCTCCATTCAGTCACCTATAAAACCACCCCTGCCGTTGACTGAATGAAAAAAAAAGTCCATATCAAATTAGTAGAATCATTTGCAGCCAAAATGAAATGTAATTATGTCCTCCTCTCTGTTCCTCAAGGGCATGAGCTCAATTCAGGGATGTGAAATTCAATTACATCACAAGGAGCAAAGGAATAATCTTAGAGACGGGATGAGGAGAGAAAGAGGTAGACAGAGCAGCAGATGGACAGACGAACAGAGCGAGACAGAGAGGCAGCGTGGGTGAGCGGGCAGCAGAAAGTGAGAGATCAGTACAGTGAGAGAGAAAAAGATGAAAAGAGAGAGAGAAATCTCCCAACAGACACGTTTGATGAAGTTGAGGAAACCCACTTAACGGTCCCAAGATGAGGGGAAGGAATCAACGTGTTTGAAGTATAGTTGTGAGGTTCAAAAGCAGTTGATTATATTCCTGTGCTATGTGGTGATGGTAGCTCTGTTATTTGCACAACGTAATGATGAGAAGTGTATGGTAAGCAGAGGCAGATGAGGTAAAGGCCAGAGAGAGGAGTAACAGAGCTGGACAGAGGAGAGACGAAAGGGAAGGAAGACGTTCTCAGAGTGGAGGAGGGGGCGTGGGCAGACAGTGAGGAGAAATTATGCATCATTAAAGCCGGACTAAACAAGATTTTTATGCAAATACACCTGTCAGGGCTTAAACTTGTGGAGCGGGGCTGATGTAGAAAAAAAAAAAAAAAACATTGCCACCAATCTAGACACTGCAGGTTACCAGACTTCACAGGTGGAAAAAAAACAATTTCAGTCAAAAACCATCCTCCCACAATCTGAATATAAAACAAATGAATGTAAAACTCAAATATGTATGCTTGATGTATTAAAATACATTAATGTTTGAGTAAACATATGGCCCAATTTACATTAGATGCAATTTAGGACGATCAGAAAATATCGGATATCAAAAAAACAAGTTTAAAGAAGCATTGAAGACTGACATCAGGAGGTGGTTTGAGACTCTAGTTCTACAAAAAAAGGGGAAATGCATCTGTCCCTCAAAGTTACACTATTAATATTCATTACTTTCAAGTTTACCTACTGTATATCAGTAGGGCGACTGTGGGAATACTCACAGGATTTATCCCCTGTGTAAATGGATGGAAATTAAACTGAGCAATAGTCTACATGATTTACATGTAAATGCAGTCAGATGTGTGTCCTATAGCCAATGTGTGGTACAGTTAAACAAAGGTTTACAGTATAAACAGAGTATATATATATATATTTCAGGATTTTATCTGGATACAAGTCACTTGAAATGACACAATACTGTCTGGTAGAAAATCATCTTTAATCATGTTAAAATATTTTGCCTATATATTTTGTTTATTTTTGTAGCATTTTTCTTCTGTTTTCTGCCAAAATATCTGATATTTTAATTCAATATATGCTTATAGTCACTGCAGAATTTACTTTTTTTTATGATTAACCTAACCTAAACCTGAGCACAGACAGTCAGGATGCAAAACCCCAGTCTCTGGCATCAAACTGCTTTGTTCGCCCACCATCCACCCTGACCGCCTCCCTGTGACTCCAGGTTGAATAATGAATGAATGAATGAATGAATGAATGAATGAATGAATGAATGAATGAATGAATGAATTTAGCATTTCACAATTACATTTTGAAAAATTCCAAAATACTAAAACATAATTTCTAGGAGACAGTATTGCATGGGTAAAATGTGGAGTATTTGTGTGCACCAACCCACTACCAAATGTATGTGTGTGTGTGTGTTAAATTACTGGTTGTTTTCCACTGATACACAGAAACTTAAAAACAAAGGACCTCAGGGTGTTGTTTACTCGTTAATTAGTGGGCATATATTCCTTCTGATGCCCATACATATAAAAAATAAGTCCATTAAGCATAAAGTACAAACTATATTGCAGACTGACTGCACACAACAACCATCTGAGCACATGTAAACACTCCTAGAAACCTGCTTGGCATAACCCCCACAAACACCCACACACATCCTTGCCCCCTCAGTGGACGCATCCGACAGGGCTGCGGCCGTTTGCTCAGCTGCAAAATATTGTGTTTAATAATTCAGGACCTACTGCTCGGCTCTGCACCGTGCCTCGCACTCTGGCTGAGTTCACCCTGCGGAAAACCCTACTGGGATGCTTCCTCTTTCCGTTCCTCCCGCTCATCCTTCCTTCCTCCTTTTTAACCTCTCATCTTTTTCTATCCTTCTCTCCCTGTCTGTCCCCTGTGGATGGCCCTCTCTGTCCATTCTCTCCCTGCATGTCTTCTAAATGATTCCTTTTCTTTGTCCCTTTCTCTCAGTCTCTCTCTTTGTCCTCTGTTGCTGCAGTTGTCTTCATCCTCCCATCTGTCTCCCCCCTTCATTCCACTTCTGTTTTAGCATTAATCATCCCTCCTCTCTCCCCCTCTTCTTCACTTTGCTCTTTCCACTCCCTATCTATTTCCACCCCTTTCATTTTGCTCCTCAATTTATCTCCTCCCTTCTTTTCTTTCCTACATTAACACCCCTATATTCCATATTGTTGTGGTACCTCCCTCCTGAGCTCACTCAGTCCTTCGCTTCTACAGCCCTCTCCCATCTCAGGAGCCCAGCGGTATTGATTTGTAGCAGGGCAGAATTGTAGCCAATGGGCACAGTGAGGGAGGTGCCATCTGCGAGCCGCTTGGCATGGGGACACACCGGGGTTCATGTGCAGATTAAGCTAGGACAAGCACACGGCTGATTGAACTAATGTTTCCTACACACCTGCAGGTTTTAAAGAGCTTCATCCCGGAAACGTTTTAAGAGCTTAAGAAACTTTCAGGGGAGTTCAAGAAATTTTTCCAAAAACAGAATCCACGTCAGGAGGTTTTTATCCTGCTCCCGGATCAAGAGTGAAGTACCACTGGTGGGAACTATGTGTCACACACACACAGCTTCCAACACAATGCTTCACAATAGGCAGGAATTATAGTTCAGCAAAACCCAACAGAGTCATAAACAGGTTATGTTGGTATAAAAGACATTTCAACTGACTATTCATTTCCCGTTAATGTCCTCACAGCAGGGTGAATTACTGTAATGCAGTTAGCTAAAGGACATCTTGTGGCATCCAGTGTGACAGTATTATGAGGGAATTCATTACCAGCAGGCAAAAAAAAAAAAATCCTCTCAAGGTCTCCACTGCTGTTGTGCACAGCCGGTGCTGCAGTTTCACCGAGGGCAGGTGTTTCTCTCCAAAGTTGGTTAATGGTTTGTGCTATAATCTAGCAAAAAATGGAAAAATAAAAGATTCTGTAATTTACACACTAGAATCCAGTATTTAAAGTAAATAAAGGGACAAAGAAATGCTACATGATGGCTTCATACATCAAAGGTTGTAATTCTCCTGCTTGCTTTAATTTAGACATGACTTAAAGAAACATGTAATTTTTCTACCATAAAATAAGAGGCCAACACCCAGTCTCCACCCGCCACGCCCTACAGGTGATAAAAGCGCAAAGCTCAGGTGAGGCGCCCACATTTTATTAATCGCAGCAAAGAGGAACGTTTGGCATTATGGCGAGTTTGAGAGTTTGGCATGCAAATTGCTCTGTTGTTGGCTGCAGTGACCAGTACAAGTCCCTGCATAAGACCCCAGCCTCAGAGGACCTATGACGGGTGTGGATACATTTTATTTTTGATGGCAAAGTCCCAGGTATGGTCAGCAAAACCCTGTTAGTGTGTGCGAACCATTTTGAGAAGGAGTGCTTCCACAACTGGGGTCCCTAAATCTCAGGAATGGCAGCAAAGAGATAGTAGCCAGACAAGAGTACATCTGGAACTGACTTTTAGTTGTTGATGAAGTAAAAGGCTGAATGACAGATGTCGAGCGGGACTTCTTGCTGTTGGAAAATTAAGTAATATTAACTGTCTGCTATGTCTTGAGTGAGTTGTTGCACTTGCTTGATGTTGGGCTGTTAGCAAAATTGTCTTCAGCATGGCTTAGCTGCACTGCTCACTAGTGAAGTATAACTCTTACAAAGTCAATCCAGGCCCAGCCTATAACTCGAGTTATGAATACAATACGTTATATGTACGTATACATTATTTTGATATACATGTTCTTTTGATCAAGAAATTGTTAGCAACACTGAATATACCGTGTAGCTGGAGATCATTCACAGCGATCCTGTCCCCAGGTCATTGTGGCTTATTTCCCCTATTATTGGTTGTCATGGTCAATGTAAATTGCTGGTAGTTTGACGCATTGTGTATCTACACAATGCATCTCGTTTCTTTAGTAAACTGTAGTTGTAGTTGTAAGAACATGTTTGAGTCAGAAATAAAAATGTATCAACTGTCTGCCTCTGTTTCAGAGATGTTGTTTTATTATTGCCCCCAATTGTTCCAGACCACCACCCTTAAGTAAAAATGTGATGTGGACCTTTGAGTAATATATTCGAGGACCCCTGCTCTTTAACATAAACAGCACCTAATTAAATCCCTGTGGATTTCATGCATTGTGCAGTTATGGCTTCAATTAAATACAGAATTATATACAGTACAAACAAGCTGATTTATTTTTATTTGTTTGGACGATTTGAAAAAAAGATTATGACAACGCTGACATGAAAACTAATCTCATTCTGAGCTCCAAACATCTAAAGCAGGAGCTCACGTTAAATGACACAATGGAGAATTTTAATTGAAAAGACATTTTGTACGAAATGAGTAAAAAATGACCAAAGCGACACACTAAATAAACAAAATGTTCAGAATGTTTTCTCTACCCACACCAAATTACGGTTACTGTGTCTCAAAGATTCAATCTCACACTTGTTCAAGCTCAAACTCTGTCAACAGTGAGCACGTCTCCAACTAGCAAAACCTTTTAGACCGGTCTGCTCTTCTTATTGTTTGTGTTTTTGTTGCAGACTTGGACATTTTTTAATAATGCTGGACCACTTGAGCACAGAATATAACTTGACTACAAAGAAAACAAAATATGAGAAATGGTGGAAATAGAATAGAATAAACATACAGCTCCACATAAATCTAACTGGTCCTTGGACATATGTGACTAGCTTTCAATCACATCTATCTATTGAATTGCTTTTTAAAGGATGCAGCATGCTGATGTTTTGCACATACTGTAGAAAATGGCCTGCCTTATACATGACATATAGCAAAGCATTATAAAAAACAAACTTGGTGACAGCCTTAAATAAGCAGAATCAGAATACGGTTTAATGCCAAGTAGCTTTTTACATCTGAAGAATTTTTCTTTGTGTTTTGGTGAATAGCAATTAGCATAGTAAGTACAAAACTATAAACAAAAAAAAGCACATACATAAGATGAATAGAAAACTGACAACAGTATGAATTGAAAGAACAAGGTTGACATTTGTGTCACTGCTTTTGCAGATAGAGGAGGGGACCGCACAAGCTAAAGCAGACTAAAATGAACCAAACAGCTTGATTCATGTCTAGCAACTTTTCAGCAGCACAGCCGCAGCAGCAGCCCTGCATCAGTAGCACAGTGAAGCACATTTGTTCCCTCAGACATGAGATGCAGCTGAAACAAGCCATGCAACTTTACTTTGTATTACATGTAAATCTCTTTCACCCAAGTTACATAACTATTATTGTTTGCATCATACACCTGTACCCATCAGACTTCCCCATTTAATTATCACAAACAAACAAACAAACAAACACACTCAAGTTTAGTCTTGTGAGTACTTCCTCTGGGTCCATCAGAGCTCCAGCTGGCAGGAGGAAATATTCTCCCCACTGTTTACCTAACTCATTTATTTGCTTTGATACATTTCAAGTCTTCCAGCGGTCCCTGGCAGGGACACAGTGAGCAATAATTAGCAGAAATCATGCAACTTCGTTAAGCTGCTGCAGTTAACTTTGACCGCAAAGGAGTGTTTAAATAGTTTCATTGAGGCATTGGTGGTAGCAAACACAGTGTCAGTGCTCTGACCTGTCAGGACCAGATTTAGATAGACAGTCTACACCACATGAGGTCCAGGTCTGAAAAGACCAAATAAACAGGCACATGACCACTCTCTCACACACTCACATATTTTGCTTATGGTAAAATGGATTCACCTGAGCCTGACTGATGTCTCTTTCATCTCTGCAGTGAGGAGTTCTATGAGACACCTGAGCCCATACACTGCTTCACTCACCACAATTTATCTCTCTTTCTTCAATGATCTTTTATGCACATGAGAGCTGCAGTAATTCAGCAGCCTCTCTTTGTATCGCTATATGTCAATTTCCCTTGACACCTCAGCCTGAGAGCATCTTCCTTATATACTGGAGAAATTACATAAATATGTTGCTGTTGAAATGACAAGGCTGAACAGTTTGGCTGTTGTTAACTCAGGGAAAAGGCAAATGGATAGTCTATATCACATTTAGGATTACAGCAAATTGCTTATCTAATGGCTTCTTGGTAACTGCAAGTCCTCATTTCTTAGCTTGTAAGATGATGCTTGTTGCCAGGTCACATGAAATGATTGTTGTTTGAAAGTCAAGCTAGCTACATTTCAAAAAAGAGTTTTATTTTCACTATTAATTGCACAAAATGTGCATATGTGCTGTTGTAAATTGCACTGATAAAATGTCTATTTTGTGAAGATTAAAAACCTTTGGCAGGCTACACGGAGCACATACAAACCTTTACTAAATGGCAATTTCTATTAACTAGCATAACCAAATAATTTTGAAGGATGTAGATGTTGACTCATAAACAAGTATTATTCCATACTCTTCTCTGAAACTCTGTGTAAAGTAAGAATAAATATGTGTTCGGAGTTTGTCAGACCAAAGAAGTGAGCCACCCTTGAGGACTGCCCACAAAGTCCTGGACTGAAAACTAGTGAAAAACTGTTTTAACCTCTAACTCCACATTTCAGTAATATATCATTATATATAATAAAAAGTATTTTCACATGTTTTTGGCAACTATTTTCTAACATATTTAATGTATTTTGAATATTGCCTTTACACGGACTTGGAAGTCTGAAAGCAACTTTGACTTTAGTATTATCCCAAAGGAAATCTGGTTTGCAAACTGGCATTAAAACTCAGGAATGTTACGTTTACATCAGTGTTTGCTCTTTAAAATGAACAGTAACGTTGTGTCAAGTTAGTTTCACAAAATAAAGTTTAGATACAAAAATATCTTGTCCACACCTCTGTTCTTCACTGTGTATTCACTATGTATGTCTCTTTCTCTCTGACCTTGAGGAGGTGCTGATTCAGACATAACCTGTGAGTGAGGATTCATGTTCAGCACAGAGAGAAAAGACAGTGAGGTAGTGTCACGGACTGATAACGGTATGGGCGTGATTTTGTATGTATATGATTTGTATTTATCAGTACATCCTCTTGTGTATGGGTGTGACTGTGCATAAAGACAAGACAATGAGGCAGACAGTATTGTGCTTATGAAGCTTCAGTCGGCCTGTGCAGCACTGACCACGACAACGAGCTCACTGCCTGTTCTGCATAATCAAAGTGACACACACAGACAGTGAGAGATGTCTCACAAAATGGGCACACACTACAAGTGTACACGTGACGTAACGAAAAACCAATTACGGTGATGCTGCATCAAAACAGCACTAGTAGAAAAAAAATATATTAGTGTGCACATGCAGTAAAAGATAATGCAACTACTACTGACTCAAAAAAGACCTGCTGGCTGTTTTAGTATTCATTTATACACACACAAAAAATGTATTTCTCAGTCGGTGCCAACCTACTGCAATCTCACAATGACAACATGAACATAAATAAACCTCAAAACCAAACACGCCAGCTACTAATTGGTGACATCAGAGTGACAGTGATTCGTATATCAAAGCATCTATCAGCTAATTAAATCTTTCCATACTTGGAACCAACAAGCTTATCTCTGTTAGACGGCGGTGGGTTACTGAAGAGACAACAAAACTATGTTTTGTTAAGAATAAGCTACGACGAAGATTATTTATACTATCCACTCATAATATTGAGTCTAGTCTGCAAACACATAATACCAAAGAAACTAAAGCTGTGTCTCTTGATCTTTAAAACATAATACTTAACATGTCAATGGATGCTGCAAGAGTTTAAACAGTGTTTCTAGCTGCCTCTCCTAATCAGTTATCTACAAAAATAACAAAAGAGAGGTGGATTAGGAAGTTTCTGGATGCACACTGTGACAAGCAGTCCCGTCATGGCAACAGGCCTTCTGTTTTCATTATCATTCTCCGTGGTAACACGAGCACAGAAGGCGCTGATAGGCTCCTCGGTTGAAAACACTGTGTGTGTTGTATTGGACTCAGTGTTGTTTGGTAGCTGAGGAAATTCACTAAAGTGGTTATAACTTAAACTGTAGTTAAATTGGTGTGCAATGCCTTAAGTCCATAAGAAAGAATGTTAGCTGTTTTTGTGATGCTAAAACTCTTCACCAATCTTCCAGTTCTCCCGTTCTCGTGTGTGTTTCAAACAGAAAAACAACCCAGATTCTGATGAATCTCCAATCACAGTCATGACTGAGTATTTCTTTCAAATCCATCCAAGCAGTGATTTCTATTTCTCTTTTTAAAGAATGCCAAAACCACATTTATTCAGAGGAGCTGCAGCCCAGTTTCATTCATTCAAACAACCTTGCACCCAATACACTGTTTCATCTTGCTTAAAAATGGATGAGCTGTGAGTCATGACCAGCAACTATTTCCATCTGTTTTGATTCTGTGCTGTCGCTTCCTATTAGCCATCAGATTTACTTCTTGGGAGAGTTAACAGCTAAAGACTGGAAACAGATAAAAATCGGTTTGTATGCCCATGTTGGACTAATTCATATCCATCCATATAAACAACAAATGAAGTTGTCCATTTTAAGCAGGCTCCATTATATTTGTTTAAATGCTAAATGCTAAATCATCTGAGTTTAGTAGGTCAGCATGCTAACATTTGCTGATTAGCACTGTCAACTGACAAATGTACTTCACTGTGGTATATTATACACTGTGTCTATAACTTTATCCCATGTATTTTATAACATCCCTCCTACTGTGCCTCATGGGCTGTCGTGGTTCAATTCAGTGAGTAAACAGCTGACATTGGCTGGCCATCAGCTAGCTCAAATGGTCAGTCGGAGCCCTCTAAGCTGGGAGGTCAGGGCTATTAGCTCACTCTCACACACTTTTGTAGCTGGCATATAGCCTGCATTTTTCCTTCTTCTTATTTGGGAACAAAGGGCCTAACTGACATATCCAAGTATTGCTTTTTATTGCTGAAAGCAACAGGATTTGCCAATGAGGCTTTCAAAAGTGCCACCCTGCATCTTTTTCTTTTTTTCCATTGTGGCACCAACATGACACTATTTTGGCACTGCTTTCATTGTTCAAAGCATTGATTTCTAGTATGTCACATCCTATTTTGTTTACTGGAATATATTTAAATACTCTTTTGTATTTTTTGTGACTGTCTGTGACTAATTTGGAAGATGTATACAAAATGACAGCACTCTAGGTCAGTGATGAACAATAAGCAGTGGTTCCTAAACTTGTCCTAGCATTCTCCACTTCAGAAGCTGAAAAAGGGTCATCCCCACACCCCATGTTTTTGTTTTTGGGTTTTTTTATCAATCATTAAAAATGATCTGGAAAGCAACTAATAAAAAAGGATCAAATTTTGAAGTCAAGCTTGATAGAGCCACTGAAAGCCGAAAATCCAATGCAAAGTGCCAAAAACTGCAGTTCTTTGAACAGCCACTTGACCACAAGTCAATCTCCATTTGGTCTCTATAGCTAATTTCCCTGTTCATGACAACTGCACTGAGTCTGGATTTCTATGTAACTCACCTGTTCAGATTGTATTAAGGCTTAAAGTTATGCATAATTAATAGTCTGACCACTTTGACTGACTGCTGCCATTACAGATGGCTTGTTTGACCACCCAGGAATTCTTCAGCCCACCTCAGCTCCACTGATGAGCTACGCCTTTGCCCAAGATTACAAAGGCAGGACTACAAAGATAGCGGCGACCATACCACCACGCTTTGAGCTTCACCACAGCTCTTCAGAAACCTGTGGGTGATATCACAGATATGACATGCATGTTTTATACTGACTATATGCCTGCTCTACAGTTTGAGAATCACTGACATAAAGGCAGACACCTGCAGGGCAGCTTCAGCAAGTCATTTTTAAACACAAGCTGTAACAAACATATGTTTGATAATTCATCAGAGATATCATTTAGAAGCAAGATATTAGTTTAAAAAAATACAAACAAGGAGCAGTGGGGTCTTAAAACAGCCGTATTTACTGTATCTTCTAATGATATGATTATGATTTTCTTTCCTTCCCCTGCTGCAAACATAAATTAAGCAAAGAAAGACAGATGGGAATGTATTTCCAATACTATTAACACTTTTGGTGTGAATTTCATTAAAAACCAACACGTTTCCAAGACTGGTGACTTGTAGTGCTGACATTTCATTGTGTGTCAGTACCTATCGCACCGGAGAAGCTAAGCCTAAAAAAGAAGAGGAACACATGTATGAACAGGTTAGTAACTATCGAGGTGAGCTGATTCTATCACGTCACACAAAATATTCTGGCAAGGTTCTGTTTTAGCTCTGATCTTGAAAATTAGAATTGGCAAATGTGTCATATAGTGTGAGCCTGTGCTGAGTGAGAGGCTGCTACTGTCTATACAGTATGTGCTTTCAGGGCTACAGCTGTGCCGGCAGTGCATCCAAGCACCAGATGAGGACAAGCGACAGCTTGAATTTCATCTGAGGTCATTTTACTGTTTTGTTTCTGTGCATTAGGAGTGAGCTGAGAGACTAAAACCTTCAGTGCTATTGGTCAATTTACAACCAGTTAATGGTATGAAATGTGACATGCACATACATAAGACATGTACATGTGCTACCATTCATGAGGGCCAACAACATGTCAGAAATATGCAAGACCTCACAGGCCTCTTATCTTGCTGAGGTTTCCTAATCCAAATCAGGAGGTCTAAGGACCGAGGATGTTTTATTCTGTACAGACTGTAAAACCCCTTGAAGCAAAATGTGATTTGTGATTCTGGGCTATATAAATAAAACTGGAGGGCCAAGGTCAAACAGTAATACTTTGCTACTCTCATTAAATCCCTTTCTAGCATCTGTCAACCGACCAGCTCCCTGACTTCAAACACACACCTACAGTACATGATCTTAGTGCAGCCTGACATCATTTCTGCAGGCTGTTCATTCAGTAAAACACCCTGAGTCACTGTCCTAAAAAAAACAACTGAAATTGTAAAAGAAAAATCTATTTCTGGTTATCAACCGGGATCATCTTTTTTTTTTTTTTTTTTACACACACAGGCACTCATAGGTGCAATCTAGCCTTGGCTGTCTCGCAGAGAGGTGGCCGAAAATTGAGTGCAAATTAGTGTCTCAAGTGTGTGTGTGTGAGTGTGAGTGTGAGTGTTGTCCTGACGTGGTCGTGAATGTGGCTTGCTGCTTGGGGGATATAAACAGATGAAGAAAAAAACACTTGTACCCTCTCAGGTTTGAATTGACCCTGGAAACAGATAGGGTTGCACTATTTCATAAGAGAAAAAAGACTGTCACTCATCTTAGATACTAAATTTGAACCATACAAAGGGACTAATTGACGATGTACTATTTTATCTTGCTCTGTGAAACACTTTGTCTTTTAAAGAATAGAAATAAAGGTTATCATTATTAGTACTCACTCTGTCTGATTCCCTTATCTGTCTGCCGGACAGAATCGACATCAGACAATGCTTTGACTGGGTTCAGTGCAGAGGAGGGTTTGTTTGTTTTCATACCAATCTAACATGAGTGGGTGGTGGATCACTGTGCATAGAACTCACGAGAGGATACTATGATTCATTGGTGGAGAAAACAAATGATCCCAGAACTGACAAAAGAAAACTTGTGTAAACTGTGGATGAATACTCCAATGTGCATTTAGCAGACTTGTGCAGGCTTTTACCCGTCGTGTTGCCTTACATAAAAACCCCCTACAAACCAGATTTATTTTAAGAGCATATTTCTGTTTAAAATGTACCTTATTGTGAAGGAATAAATACAGATCCTGCTAAAAGTAAAGATCAAACTGAACATCACACTGATTCAGTTGAAGGTCAGGCTGCAGTTGACTGAAATATAATAGAAAGCATATAAAGGCATATTGTAATTTAAAAATGGGTGTCAGATCAATACATGCACCTTTTGATATCCAAACTTATCATCAAATCTGAGCTTACTGTACATTTATTGAATGATGTGAAACAATGAACCAACATTTTCCAATTTAATATGTGGATTTTTCCAACAAAAATAACAACAAACTCTAAAGAATAAGATACCGCAGTCATTCGGCAGCTCTGGTTCAGCTGCTCCATGGGGAGATGACTGATCTCTGTTCGCTTTTTTTCTCATTCCTGTTCTGTGCCATTTTGAACTCTACCGCTCCTTGACTTCTTATCCTCTCTGTCTGCCATCACTCAATTCTCTTCTATTTTTCGCTACTTGACTCCACTACCTGGCCTTTCTCTCAGTCTCCCCTGCTTACCCTCTTCCCTTGTGCCTATGTCTGTCTCTGCCTTTGTTTACTCTGAGTTAATAAAACCTCAGAAGGTGTAACCCAGTTTGTAAGCACACACACACACAAAGAGAGAGAGAGCGGGGTAGAGAGAGATGCTGACATTGGTTTCACCAATTATACCCCTGCTCTCCAAGAAGAGAAAGTAAGGGATGGAAATTACCTTGTAATATGAAATCGCATGGCTATCTTTCTTTCTTTCTTTTCTACCTCACCCTTTTACCAGCCTTATAGCCTTCCCCTATTTAGGTGTTCCATCAGTATAGGGCTCAATAAAAAAAGTCATGCATTAAAGGGAAAATTAGGCTTTCCCAGTCCCTTTTCCCTGAGGCCCCCCTTACCAATCTATTCCCAGGTAACAAATTGCAGCATGAGGAAGCCCAGGCCTCTTGGTAATGGATCCATTGCAAGCATCAGTTTACCACTGATCACAGTGGAACTAGCTGTTGGCTGCTCAGGGAGTTTCACCGCCTGGTATTTTGTGTTCCCCCAATGCATGAGGCAAGAAAAGCTAGTAGTTCAATAAGAGTCTATTATAACAGCTCTAATCGTTCATATATTAAAGGGATGCTCTCATAAAATAAATCCAGTAGAGAACAGTAGAATGAGGCTGAGATGTGATTTCTTTCTTATTTTTAATGACCTACTTTGTTTTGCTCGTGACTGTAAAGCAGAATATGGATTTCAGCGTTCTGTAAGACTTCCTTTTCAGGAATACCCTGAATATGAAAATATGAATATAAATATGAATAGAAAATCAAATTTCCGTTGATGTAATGTTGAAATCCTTTAGATTGGCCTTAACTGGTCATCTTACAATGGGCTTTGCATTAAATGGGAATTCTGACGAATTTACACGTCATTCATAAAGCTCCCCGTGTCTAATTATGCATGAATACTATTTGTTGATATGATTAGAGGTGAGCTCATCTCCTATCTAAAGCAATAATGCTATATTCTTTCTGTGGTATTATCTTTTTTTTTGTAGCATTATACTTGAGGGTCTCTCTCGAGTCCTTCTAGTACATTACCAAATCACTAGAGAGCCCCTTTATTCCAAGTACATTTCAACAAGATGTTTTCATTTTGAACCATTAAGAAAGAAAACCATGTAATATATTTGAACCCTTGCAGCGATAGCAAACCAGCACAGTTAAAATATTGGAGGATTGACAATAGCTCCGTTTGGAGGGACTTGCCATGGGGAACCAGATTCAGCACAGACCACAGTGTGGAGCATGGACTTGTAGCTGGAGAGAAAGTGCTACATTGTTCTTTTTGTGGTTTTGTGTCTTTTTTTGTAGTATTGCACTTGAGGGTCTCCCCCCTAACTGCTCCCACAGTGCTTCTATCTGGCCACCATCTCTCTACATTTGCATGTCTATTATCTCTTTGTGTGTGGTTGCATTTCGGGGCCAATATGTCTTCTTCTTCTTCTTCTTCTTCTTCTTCTTCTTCTTCTTCTTCTTCTTCTTCTTCTTCTTCTGCTTCTTCTTCTTCTAAAATGGACTCTCCTCAGCTGTTAACCACCATGTTGAATACAGTTCTGTCGACTTGTGTGGTACAATGCAATTAATTGAGCTGCTATTAATATTTAATGACATTCACAAGGCTGTTCCTCTCATGTATAGATCACATTCAACTGCGCATGAGCGAAGATGGAAGTTACAAACAAAGGAAGAGAAGAATAAATTATGGTGTCCCATACACACCATCACATCAATAACTACCCAAAATTCATCATCTCCCATGCAAAATCTTTCTTACTGTTTGAGCTTCCAGTTTGGTTTCCATAGTGGCAGTAATGGTAGCAAATAAAATCAGTCTTCAGATGCTGAGATAATCCTTCAATTTGACATTATTTTGAAAAGATGCCACCAGGAAGTGCTCTTTTTATCAATTCTGTTTCAGCGGCGATGAATATCTGTGCTGCACAGAGCTGTTTAGACTAGCTGTGAAACACTACACCTCAACACGAAATAGGAAGAACATTACAACCACACTGTGTGACTAACGAGAAATATGTTGAACACACACGCACGCACACACACACACGCGCCACACACACACATTCTCTTCTGACGTTTATATCTGATCACAACGCACCACCTCACTTCTCATGTCTGAGGGGTAAAAATAGTCAAGTGCTGCTGACTGATAAAAGACGGTGTGAGGCTGCCTAGCGAGGCTGTCCTATAATTATGCTCTAGGAGGAAAGGACAGCAATGCACACAGATAAAACACACCGTAGCCTCTGATAAAACCCAACCCTGTTCCCTGACACATCAACAAAAGTGAAGTCATCCTAAAAACATATTAGTCAGCATCAA
The DNA here is from genome assembly GCA_036365135.1 of Miichthys miiuy. Lineage (NCBI taxonomy): Eukaryota > Metazoa > Chordata > Actinopteri > Sciaenidae > Miichthys > Miichthys miiuy. The sequence goes on from CM071612.1 coordinate 14,558,049, forward strand.
TACATAGAATGTTGTACAGAGAGACAGACTATATAGACAACAAAGCTCCACAACTGGAATAAAACATATTTCTTATTGACCTGACCCGGATGGAAAATAAAGCACTCTGCATCTGTCCTGCACCAGCCCTGCAGGATTTTCAAAACAATTTCTAACGAAAAGGGGATCAATAGTGTATGGTTACTGCAGTGAGGTAGAATATCCTCAATGGCTCCATCTTTAAAGCTGCAGCAGGCGTCTTTGTATGTTAGCACAACCAAAGAGTGACAACAGGTAACCTCCTGAGGTTTTAAGAATCAGTAGCACAATTAATATCAACTGAACAACCAAATTTGGGGAAAATGTCGGGATGGAAATGTAGAAAAGAAATATTTTTTGCATATCATTGAGCTCACTGTGCTCAGTTTGGTTTTGATTTCCAGCTTTCTGTGTGCAGAAAAGATTTTAACCAAACAATGAGACATAAGAGCCAAAATATGTGCCATCAAAAAGGAGAATGGATGGAACCTCACTTCTTGATTCCAAGCCAATAAGACCTCTTTAACAATCGTTCTGTTTGCATTAAAATCATACACAAATATAACCTAAGCTGGACCTGACTGGAATGGCTGCGATAGAGTCACTTTGGCCCATTAACCACGACAAAGCCATTAAGCAACGTGGTTGTAACATCTGACCACCTGTCACACACTACAGGTGGGATCAGACAGTTAATGTAGTGTGAAACCTAAACAGAAATCCATTCAGCATGAGTACAAGGCTGAGCAGCAATGCTGACATGGACAGATTTACCTTGACAACACTGGCAAAGCCTGAATTTTAGCGTAAACAAAAAAGAGTCTCAAAAGCTTACAAAATGTTCTTCAGTTTGAGTTTTTTGAAATTTTTTTATTGGTGGTCAGTATCGCTAAACAGGTTTCTACATAAGTACCAAAGCCAAATGCAATATTTCAGCAGGACTACAAACACAAACAAATTTCTACTTTAGCAAAATCAGAAAGAAGAGATCCTTCATGTTAATTCATGCTACATTAGCTAGCAGTATGTTGTACAACCTTCATATATGTGTTTATGTGCAGCATTCATAATCTATTTAGTTTAATCACAAGATCTGATGATTGAAGCTGTGTAACAAACCATGCATGACCAAATGGTATCCTCTGTACATCAAGGGTTTACAGCACATCAAAGTTGTACACACGATTGTTCAAAGGCTTTGCACTGAAGACCAGCATACTGTAATTCCCAAACCATTAACAGACATATCCACAGCATGAGCATAAGTGCAGTCATTTCTGCTTTTATAAAGATAAATTTCTATTTTGTGTCCATAGCTTGAAATCGACTGAGGGCTTTAATCTCTTTTGTGGGTTAGGTAATTTATTATTTACACAAGTGTATTTGTAGAGATTTCCTATGATCCGTTTAACTCAAACACACCCAGAAGAAAAACTTCTATCACACAAATTATTGTGTTGTTATTTATAACAAAAACCAGGCATCATATCAGCATAAGTACTGAAAATTTTCAAAACATAAACAGCCTTAAAACCTTAAAGACTTAAAAAAATTTGAGATTTTCTATCACCCCCTGTTCAGAAGAATTTAAATGCATGTACATAATAAAAAAACAAACAAAAAAAAAAACAGAAATATTCCTTATTAATTGTCCAGACTTGGCCATAATCCACAAAACAATGCAGGGCAGTGACAGAGACGAATAGAGATTAGGAAAAATGGGTGTTCTGGGAAAGCATTACGACTGTGATTTATAACTCTGACAGTTCTCTCGGCCTTATAAAGATTTCATAAGTAGACCTACAGAAAAAGGGCCTGAGTATAAACACTTGACACCCTCAGTGTTATACAGACTGATATATGTGCACATGCCAAAGCAAACACCAGTGCACTTCTGTGACTAATGATTAAGATTAGGCTGTCTTGAATTAATAAAATTTATCAAAGTGGAGTCGGTTCACAAGAAAATTTCAGGACAAGAGCTGGCACTCAAAATGTTTCCAATACTTCTGATTGTACTGCTTTAAGAGAAGTATTCTTATCATCAGCCTACGTCATTCGCTGCCATGTGCGGATGGTACATTTATATGTGAATGTCTGTGTGCCTGATTTGTCTGTGTCCTCTTGACGCTGAGGAGGAGGAGGAGGGGAGATGTGACTGAGGCATCTGGTGTGAGAAACTGAGAAGGCTGAAGACAACCGCACTGGTGCGCTCAGAGGAGCTTCAGAGAGTGTGAATAGCAGGGGATCTGTTTACTGTGGCAGTGTGGTACTTCTGCAGGAAACCATGCAGTTATAATGCGGCATCACTGCACTGTATGACAAGAGTTTACATTACAGCCATGATACATCTTGTGCAATTGACTCAAATGACTAATATATTAACATCTATTTATCACAACTGTGCTGTAGTTTACTCAAAAAAAACTTTCATCATCAACAATAAATTAGTCAAATATTTAATAGCTTCTCATCCTTGATCCTGGAGGGAAAAGACACACATTCGTTTTGGTGAGTGGATTTCTGGTAAACATATTAGAGTAACTCTGGTGCAGAGAATTTATTTGTAATTTTAGAAAGTAAGGAGAGCAATGAGAACTGGAACAAACCATTATTAATGTTGCTTTCATACCTGGAGTTTGGTTCATTTTTTATCATGTTTCCAAAATTATTTTAAATAATTACATAGACATCACTTGTACAGATTGCTTCCCTGACAGTTCCCCAAATCAGCAGATAGTCTGAAAAGGATAGTTCAGGTTATCTGAAGTTGTGTTTTATGAGTTACTCATCCATAGTCAGTGCATTACTACAGTATACAGTGGTCAGTTGTAGAAGCAGACAGGTGTACCAGCATGAAAACAGCAATTTTAGACAAAAAAAAAAATGCAAACCTAAAAAAATCAATATCAGTGTATCAGTGTATCAGAGTACGCTATATATAGAATGTTTTCAGAGATTTACCTTGTCATTGGTCAGTTTTCTGATGGGAAAGTGAAGCGTTTAGATTGCTTTCTCCAAAGTGGCCATATTTATTGAAAGAAACCATAATTTTGCCTCAGAACACAGGAGTTGTTGGTCTACCGATGCCTCAGTAGAAACTAATGTTAGTTCTGAACTAATGTATTGAAACATAGAAGACCACAAACAAACTAACAGATCGAGGCAGTGGTGGACCAGCAGCTTCTGTACAGTCTGGATGCTTTGAAAAGAGCTCCAATCAATAAAATAATTAAAAGCTTCAGTTAACCATTGACAGGGGCTGTCTGACGGCATGGTAAAACAGTTAAAATATTTTAGATATAAATCATCCCTCTTCTAAAAAGGTCATCCCTTCTTCCATCCCTTGTGGCATTTTATCAATGTGGAAATTACTTCTATTTAACACTGGAAATAGAATTACCATTCGACATTAAGGGGGGCTTTATGATAATCAGCCTATTACCTATGTGATAGTAGGTTACCGTGAGCGACGGACGAAAGTTGCGACAAGTTGCAATTTGACAGTCGTGCCGGGGGCACTAAGTCCACGACCCCGGGAAGCGGCGAGGTCCGGGCGGGAGGGCGCTGTAAAGCTCGCGGCCGGAGCCGTGAGCCACCTTCGCCCCGAGCCTTTCCAAGCCGACCCAGAGCCAGTCGCGGGCGCACTGCCGCGGAGGAAATGCGCCCGGCGGAGGCCAGCCAGCGAGCTAGCAAGTCACCCTAAAATTTACTAGAATGCAGGAAATTGCATCTAAGAAATACAAAATTTATGGCGGAGGACCCCCAGACCCCCCACTGGAAAATAGGTCACATACATGAAAAATTTCACCATCCCCCCTGGTTTCATTTTACAACTCGACTACTGGATATAGTGTACACTTAGACTGATAAGACTGATTTGACTGATTGATTCTGTGTTAAGGTACCTTTAATTTTACTCCACTTTTCATAAACCTGAGAAATTTAAATGTGGAATCATTATGCATCTCACTGAGGGCGGGAATGATGGAGAATAGTATCTATGCACAGCACCTAAGTAACCCCACTCTATCCCTGAGAAGTCAAAGCACCCTTGTCCCCATTCTGTCAACAGTAAGATACTACATGGTGATGCTGTGTGCTGCTGTAGCCAGTAAATCTTACACAGACCAATTGCCGTTTATTGGATAATTGTAAGTAAATGGCAAATACAGTCTCAGCACATGCCGTCAAATCATGGGCTGTAAAAGACAGCGTTATCCTCTCCACCTCACAATACTTAGATAAGGCAAAGAATGAGACGTTTAACCACTAATGATTAACATACCAGGCAACAGAATGGCCTCATTCTGCTTCAGTTATCTACAGTGTTTGCTATTGTTGAATGTGTAGATCCTCGTAGAATAAAAACCATCTGGAATGACACGAGTACTTACTAAACACTGAGCAGGTATGTGGCGTATTAGAATGCAATCTTAAGAGTTCTCTGTGAAAACGAATTAATGTTTAGAAAGTAGGGATTCAGGTCAAATTATCCACTGCGATTTCCTCGCTCATCCGATAATAGCGATCCAATTTGATTGGACATCTTTTAAAGTAATCATGGGTTTCTCTTTCAGCAGCTAGCAGATAAGTGGAGGGGAAGCTCATGACATTTTACATCTGGACTTAAAATCAGTAATTAAGGGAAATCACAACAATTGTTGAAATGGATCTCTAGAATTACATGCAGAGAATATAAAATACATCTTATGGGATCTTTATCAGTGAAAGTTGAGCTGTCAGATAAAGGTATATTTATGCTCACCATGCTCACATTGAGTATATATATATATATATATATATATATATATATATATATATATATATATATATATATATATATATATATACATATATATATAAAGTACTATAAAGTACCGTATATATACATACATAGACACACTTGAGAAATGCACTGTGATGTATGTAACTAATTATGATATATTTGATTCAATTCCTTTAAACTGTCTATCTGGATTTGCACCTAAACTTATGAAAAGGTATGTGTAAAGTCTAATTAGATGGCATATAACACTGGAACAGCCTCAAGTAATACCGTCAAGGAGGTTATGATTTAGGTGCCATTTGTTTGTTTGTCAGCAGGATTATTATTTTAATGAGACTTTATAGAAGGGAGTAGCATGAGCCAAGGAAGAGCCTGTTAAATTCTGGAGCCGATCCAAATCACAGGATAGACACGCAAATTATATTTTGCTTTCATTAAAATGGGTCAAGTGTAGCACTCGTGTCTATATGGCAAAATTAATTGAATTACATATGCGTGAATGATGTGATGAAACATGCAACATAACAGCTACCTCAAACATCGCTATAGAAACAAAACACCTTGGTGAAGGTCTGTGCTTTCTGTGTGCTCTGCTCTAGTTGTTAATGATCTGGGTAAAAATGAATAGTGGAAATAGAATATGAAGTTTTAACATTCAAAATCACATTGGGGATATTGTTAGTATCTGTGCCCATCGCTTACGCTTCATATTTAAATAATATAGTTTGTTTGTATTAGTTTACAACCATCGGCAGGCATAAGCGGAGACTGCAGGCGGACATAACAACCTGGGCAATCATTATAAATTCCATTATCATGGTAAAAAATAGGCCACTGCAACGGACACTAGATAAATAGTAATGACTGGACAAATGGTGTCAGGAAAAGAGTCATGAAAATACTCCTCATGTGAAACTTATTACTAAACAGAAAGGCAAGAAACAAATTAGTTCTATTTAAAGTTGAAGCGGCATATGCTGAAATTTGGCAAATGTATGCAGCTGGTAAGTTCTGTACCTCAGAAATGTAAATGCAGAAAACTGAAGCAAACATACGCATACTGTAATTTTAGAGAGTATGATATCTGAAGGGCAAACTCTGCTTGCTATTTGCCAACACACACACACTGGATAAAACATGCTTACTCACTCAGGCCTTCTGTCTCACACATGGCCAGATATCAGTGCCCAAAAACTGGATGCTAATTTTATGTGTCTTTCCTCTTTGCTACGGTATATGTGAATTTGTGTTAAAAAGGTATGTGAAACAAGTCTGCATGCACTTCATGCATGAAAAACAAAAAAGCTAAGAGACAAAGCATGCTGACCTCAAAGTGACAACTGTGAGGATAAGTCCTTATAGACAAGTCCCACAGTGGCACGAGTGCAGTGACATTTTTGGAAATGAGTGAACAGAGTGACAAAGGTCTAAAGGCTGCTCGTTGCAACAAAAACACAATAATACATGATCAACATTTGGACCAGCCTTGATTTCTAGGTCTGACATCATATAACCTTCTACCTAACTGCACAATAACAGAAGGGAAAACAAATGAATAAATGATTGTGTTTTCTACCCTGAGATAGACAGTAAGTGGGGGTGAGGGTGGAGCAGCTGGGTGTTCGAGTAAGGTGGAGGCAGAGAGGGAAGGAAACCAAAGATGTAGAGCGTGAGCTAAAGAAGGAGGAGATTTTATCAGAGAAGAAAAAAAGAGGAAAAGTGGGTGGGGAAGAGGGATTGGGGGAGTAAAACGCAGGGATGTAAAATTGGAGCAGGAGAGGGGGTGGCGGCGGATATTGGTACGACTGTGTTTCTGCAGTGACTGCCAGATATGATGAATGGCCTGCAGATACCACTGTACAGCCCAATGCAAACATATCTATTGTGTACACTCTGCCTTCACTGATTCATCATTGTTTTTTTGCCTGGGCAATGTGGTTCTTTCACATCTAGCAAATGACATAGTGAAAGCAGCAGCAGGAGTCAGCAAATGACCACAAATTAATCCTGATAATACATCAATTTATCACAGTGTTGAAAAGCATGGCATAAAGAATGATTATTCTGTGACCTGTCATGGTCGTAGACAAGCTACAGGCATGTTAATTCTTGTCTAGTCTAGTCGATCATTACTCATGATGTGAATAGGAATCAGTCTTTTGTGTCAGTCCAAAAACACTTTAAGTCACATGTTTTTTACTGGATAAAGCTGGTGGTGTTCTATATTATTCTTATTGTCAATAAATACCAGGGGAAGACAAACAAGTCATTACAAAGTCTCTCAGTTTTTCCAGTAGCCTGAAGCTCCGTTTATTCATTCTGAAGACATTAATATTTATTAAGGGCCGCATGTATAGTTAGATTTTGTAAAACATTAAAGTGATCTTCTAAAACAGCTGAGCATCATGGTTTTTAATTAACATTTCTCATAATGGGACAATTACTGCCTTTCTCTGGAACTTTTCTGGTGTGCCGGTCAGCACTACATAGGGTGTATGTCTGTAAGACTGACTCTAGACAGACAGACAGCATCCATGTTCATGGTGAGGATGGAAATTGTCATACAGTGACATGATTGTCGTTGGTCTTTTTATGTGACTTATTGACTAAAATATAACCAGCCTTCATACATCAATTTAAACATCTGATGGAGCAAAAAAATGGAGCAATGAGTCAATAACAACCAACACCAGAGATGTTTTTTTTCCTTTACTGAAAGGTCAGTGTGGAAATAAGCAAACTCAGCTACTTAAAGATGCTCTGTGGGTTTTTTTTGCTGCAAACAAAGTTTCTCTTTACATTCAGTGTTACCCAACACTGCACTGTGTGTATCCTCGATGTCTAAATGTGCTGAATGCATTACAAACGTGCAAAATGGATTTTCTAAAAAGTTTGAATCCTGCATTATTTACATTCATGATTGCTTATCTATTCCTTCCCTTTGTCGCTACATTGCTGCATTTCTTGTAATACTGGTGCACATATTGGAACAAACAAAACAGTGACACACATGGAAAAATATTGCACTCCAGACTTTAATTAAAGAGAAAAACATATTGTCACGTTCTGCTTCTCTGTCCCTCCCTCGAGCAACATTCCCACTTCTCTGGGCCTCTTCATTGCCATTCTCCACCTGTCCAAGTGCTCCACCTGCTCACTCACTCTGACTCCAAACACTCCCTCCAGGCCACGTCTTCACCTGCTCACCTGTTTTCAATTTCTCCCATCAGTCCTGCAGTATTTAACCAGCTCACTCCTTAGCAGATTGTCAGAGTTATCATGTACTTTGTGCCTTTACTTTTGAGCCACCTGTACCTGACCGTCAACCTGTACCTACAAGCCTATATCCGCACCTGCCTGTGAGTCTATATATACCTTCACTTTGGCAATAAATCACTGACCTGTCCCAGTCTGCATTGGTTGTCTGTGTTTAGGTCCTCTTCCTTTCGCTACTGGATTTCACAAGATCAGTATAACATGGACTTTCTTATAAAATATCCATCAAACACTAAATGTAATCTGTGATTTTAAAAGGAATAAATATAGATATAGATTATGTCTTCACATTCCAATAACAACTTTCAATGACCCGACAGTCTGCTTGTTAAGCTAAAATATATTTATCAGGTCAGGTATTATTGCATGGTGCAGTCACTGAACTGGGTCTGATGCTGAATTCAGACAACCTGTGACAGCAGTCTGGGAGGTATGACTCCAACAACTTACTTCCTTGTTACCACTTGTCAAATGTGTAGTGTTTTGTAAGAAAGTTGAACTTATACACTCTTATCCTATACAGCTACAGAGCCATGGCACAGATAGATATCCGTAAAGCGTTGATTTATTTATAACTATGTTCAGCTTTTACTTTATGTATCTGGGTTAAATCACAGTAATTACAGCTGTACTGCAGAGACAGAAGAAGAACGAGAGAAGTACAGAAAAAGAGAAAAGAGAAGCTGTAAGTCTTAACCATTTCTTTCTTTCCTACTGTATCTTTTTTTCTACAGTGCTTAATCATTTCTCCTCCATATATCTATCACTGGCCTTATTTCCATCTTTCTATCTCCGTCTTCCACTGTCCCACTCTAACTTTCTCTATCTTCTTCTATGACACTATCACTGCCCTCACTGTACTTCTTGTCCCTTCTTTTCCTTGTCCCTCCGTCCTATTTTCCTCTGTTTCTTTCAGTCCACTCTCTGTAAACCCCTCCTCTATCCCTCAGGCTCCCTCCCTCTTTTACTCCCTCCTAGCACAAGCTTCCCATTTCCATGCTCAGACGTTAAATGGTTGTTGGCAGTGACACTGATTGATCATGTGGAAGCCTATTAGTCCACAGGCCAGCTCTTATAGCCTGCTCCTGGAAGCCCTGTAAGGCAATCTGAAAACCATCCTTATTGGTATGCTGTTTGTCCCACACTCTGAATATTGAACAGCATTTCCCTGGCCAGTTGGAAAGCACAGTACAATTGCATCACATGAAGACAATCCAGAAATTCCCTTAAACCTGATAATGAAACAATGTTTATTTAGTTACCTACACAGCTTGGGTTGGCATTTCTAATAAGAAACATTGAAAGGCTGAAAAACGCCATCTCTTCTTAAAATTCAGCACAGAGGTAAAGTGGAAGTGCTCCAGTGCAAAGACCTCTCTACTATTTAATTTATCTCAGCTTCTGCGTTTCCACTGAAGAAAAAAGTGTGGCTGAATTTCAATGAATAAGACCATTCCTTTGTATTTGATACCCTTGCTAATGGCCACAAAAATCTGTTCTGATTAGCTGGAAGGTGTCTGTTAATTATACATCATGTAAATGTATTAATCTTGCAACAATACCAATTAGCAGTCACTGTTGAATCAAATACACGTAAATTTAAAGTATCGTGTGGAGTTTTTTGGCCACTAGTAGTGCGGTGGAGTAATGTTTTTTATGACTGGGCTCTCAGTTTTGTTTGTTCTCCTGTACACACATGAGGACGCGCATGCACAAACAGGCAGGTGATGACAATGGTGTCACACTATCACATTGACCTACAGGTGGTGGTAATGGTACAAAACACAGTAATGTGCCAACAAAGCCAGGGAAGAATAAGGCTGCTGTAAACACGGATATACACACTGCAGGTCTCAAACCTTAAAGTCTGCGTTTGAATCCATGCAGTTGCATCACTTAAAAAGAGCATGTTTGTGCTTAGTCAGCACATCAAGAATGAGACAAATGGTCTGTTGGGAGACATTGTGACTTAAAGCTCATGCTTAGTCGGGATGACAAAGCAACATGCTGCGTTGCACTCACAACAGCACATAGCATGATAGACATCCTCTATATCATAAGACAACAAAACGCGGTCTGAAGCTGTTGCTACATGCTTTCACAACATCAAGTTAATTACTGAGATGCAGTACATGTGGTTTGAAAGACCTCCAAAAATGCATCACCATGCAGAAAATCAGATCGTTTTGTTCCAGATCTTAGCTTGTGAGATTCAGGTGAGCAATAAATGGACACTTAAATACCCCATTTTAAGGCAGGAACAACAATTTTAATAGAATCAGCTCAAACTATATGACTGTGACTAAAAGGAAAAGCCTATTGTGAGGTTTATTGTTGCTCATATGTGATTAAAGCTTATAATTTCACAGCATCCCTTGTTGTTGCTAAAATTGTTTTTCTCCGGCAAACATGATGAACCAACAATCCTTAATTTATTGCACCCCAGTGTGTATGGTATCAAAACAGATCATGAGAATGATCTCACATCTCAACTTCTCAGCTTTTCAAATGATTTAATTTGCTTTTGTGGACAGCTGAGCTTCAGTGTGGGTAAAAGGCACATGCTCTTTGTCGTCAGACTGCAAAAGAAATGTGCGCTGTTGGGCTGACATCAAATACTCCTTACTTTTATAACTGAAGACACAACTTGTTCTATAGAAAGTAAAAAGAAACTTTGTTTCATGGAGAAAAGTCCTCAAGGCGACTTTGATCAAATGGATGATGTTTGACCGCAGCCTTTTTTGTTAAGTGATACAATATGCAACAACTTATTAAAGAGGGTGTGCAAATTAGCACTTTCAATGACATTTAATCTCTATAAGTAGCATAATATAATGCTGGCATAAATGTGGTATACTAAAATGTCAGGACTTCATTACTAAATCCATTAAATATTCTCTCGGGACTAATGTTTGTTGTCTCCGACTCTTATTTAAATGACACAACAAAAATAAACATATGTGGGAGGGTGGTGGTGTCTGCTGCAGTATCACTTTTATTTAATCTAAGCCAAGAATCAAAGTACATAGTTGTCTTATAATGTTTTTCTGGAATTATGAGAAGAGCTTCCATCAAATTAGAAATTGACTGTCAATGTCCATTTGTGATCACATGCCTTACTGACCAGTACATCAACAAAATGTGACGTCATCTTGTGGTTTCCTGTAGTTGTCAGTCACGTTTTTAAAGTTCATCTAATTACTCCCTCACATTCCACTCGTCAGTGTAATACCAGTTGTACATCTGTACAATAACCTACCTGCTATTACCTCTTGAAGTGCAGTCTCCGCTCACTCTATGAACCTGATATGTCTGATAAAGCCTCAAGGACTTTTTCCACTTTAACAGGTGAATAGGACGAAAGAAAGCACAAAAGACAGCCTCTCAAGAAAGGTTGTGAGCCAATATAGAGAGGCCATTTATGACTGAGACATTCAAGAGTCAAAACAATTGAAGGCAGAGCAGAAAGGGATCAGCCTTGAGCCTTCATCCCTTCTAAATGTTAAAATACTGCTAAAGGTCACAGAAGGGCAGGGGATCTTTGCAGTTTTCCTTAGAGAGAGAACAAAATGGGAGGAAAGAGAAAGAGCAAAAACTAGAAAGGCAGACAGAAACTGGATGGAAGATATATTAGTAGATAGAGTGCTTTGACTTTGACCATGCTTTATTAAAACATGTCCACCAGTGGAAAACCCATAAAAACAATTTGAAAGACATTCCTCTAATACACACTGAACGACATAAGAGACTTTACCAGCACAGAATATATTGGATCTAGTTTGACCAATTGAGAAAAAAATAAAGGGGGAGAAGAGGGAGAGATATGATGACGAAGCACATAGAGGGTAAAGAAAGTAGAGGGTAAGGAAACAAGCTGATGGGACGTAAAAGATAAAAGACGGTGAGTTAGAGTGAGAGAGAAAGTAGGGCACAGGCTGGAGGAAACGGCACGCTGCTGTTCTTTAAAGTTGAGCCATCACACTAAATCCCTAACGCTGCCTGCCAGGACTCATCCTGCCTTGTCCCCTGGTACCATTGCACCTTGCAGAGCTTCACTCCACACCTCCATATCCATCTGTCCATCTCTCATTCTCTCTGCTCCCTCTGCTCTCATTCACTAAGTGATCTTCTCTTAAGCGCACAGCCTCTCTCTCTCTCTCTCTCTCTCTCTCTCTCCATGCTGTATGAGAGAATGCATTTTTTCAATTCCTAATCCAGTGCCACTGACCTGTCCTCTAGAGGCTGCAGTTATGACTGGTGGAGGCCGCTCTATTTTCCTTTACTTTTTGTCTCACAGTAGCCTGGCTGCCTCTCTTGGTTTCAGTGGTTCATATTTTTGTAGGTCATCTTCTGTTTAACTGCCTGTATTCAAACTCTTAGTTTCGGTTGAACAATGTTCAACACAGACACAGAAAAACATTATCTATTTTTCTACTAGAGTCTGCTTACATGCTTATTTGTACTGGAAGGGAATAGAAAATGTGAATCGACAACAGCAATGTCATTCATAAACTAAAGGTTATTCATCCCCTAGGAGCTGTATTTGTTTGTGGAAGTAATTATATTACTGCAGTTTCTATGAAGAACTTACGAGGACCTAAAATACTTTTATCACTTCTCCAATAAATGTATCTATAACGTACATATGACGTAACTCCTCATCATGCTCAGTCATTTTAAAGCTGTGGTAACTTATTTCTACTACTTGGGGCACATGGAATCAACCTGTGAATGCAACACATTGACATATTTTCACTTTTTAAGCCTATATGGTGAACTTGTTAGCTAACATCAGAGTCAGACTGGAACTAGACGTTCAACTAACAAACAACTGCTGTTACGTTAGTGTGCATCATAGCGTTAGCTCCTGGTAATCGGACAAAAGAAACATAAAGTCGACTGTAGCTGGGACTTCGCCATCAAAATAAAACTTAAATCTTAAAACTTAATCCACTCCCATCGTAGGTCCTCTGAGGCTGGGGACCTATACCGAGACTTGTGCTGGTCACTGCCCCCCGAATTAAAAAATATTCATAATATGTTCCCTTTAAAATCAGTCACTACTTACTTTTGGTTGTTCCATCCACCCCAGCCACCTCTGGACATGGACTTTATACCACATTTCAAATTAAACCAGATTTTGATTTAGATTAGAAAACACAGCTTTTGACAAAATTTTACATGCATTTGAATCCATGCAGTTGCATCACTTAAAAAGAGCAAGTTTGTGCTTAGTCAGCACATCAAGAATGAGACAAATGGTCTGTTGGGAGACATTGTGACTTGAAGCTCATGCTTAGTCGGGATGACAAAGCAACATGCTGTGTTGCACTCACAACAGCACATAGCATGGTAGACATCCTCTATATCATAAGACAACAAAACGTGGTCTGAAGCTGTTGCTACATGCTTTCACAACATCAAGTTAATTACTGAGATGCAGTACATGTGGTTTGAAAGACCTCCAAAAATGCATCACTATGCAGAAAATCAGATTGTTTTTTTCCAGATCTTAGCTTGTGAGATTCAGGTGAACAATAAATGTATGTTTATAACATAGTGAAATGACCTCAAAGCAGTAAAAGACGACATCACATTATAAGACACTTAAATACCCCATTTTAAGGCAGGAACAACAATTTTAATAGAATTAGCTCAAACTATATGACTGTGACTAAAAGGAAAAGCCTATTGTGAGGTTTACTGTTGCTCATATGTGATTAAAGCTTATAATTTCACAGCATCTCTTGTTGTTGCTAAAATTGTTTTTCTCCAGCAAACATGATGAACCAACAATCCTTAATTTATTGCACTCCAGTATGTATGGTATCAAAACAGATCATGAGAATGATCTCACATCTCAACTTCTCAGCTTTTCAAATGATTTAATTTGCTTTTGTGGGCAGCTGAGCTTCAGTGTGGGTAAAAGGCACATGCTCTTTGTCGTCAGACTGCAAAAGAAATGTGCGCTGTTGGGCTGACGTCAAATACTCCTTACTTTTATAACTGAATGAAAAGGCTTCTTTCAGCATTTTTGACCTTTCTAGAGCAATTTAACATTGGCGATTTGTATTTACTCTAAACCCACTTTCCATTCTAAAAGAGAGACGTTAAAACTTACTACATGTCTGCACCATTGCTAGGCCAGACGTTTAGATGACAACATCTCCTCTGAGTCATCAGGGAAGTGAGAAATAAACTGCTTCTGTCTACTAGCAAGTACACTTTAAAAGTCCAGTGTGTAAGATTTAGGGAATTTATTGGTTAAATATGGAATATAGTAGTCAAATGTATGTTTTCATTTGTGTATAATCACCTGAAAATAAGAATTTACAAGTTTTTGTTACTTTAGAAGGAGCCTTTTATAACTACAGAGGGAGTGGGTCCTCTTTTAGTCTGCCATGTTTCTACTGTAGCAATTGGTTGCAATTTCCAAGTTCAGCACTATATGCCACTACACACTGGACCTTTAATATGTGTTACCTCTAAATGAGTAGTTTAAATGCTTACTGAAAGCTGCCACAGCCAGTATGAGTGTGACCACGATGGAGATCCAGGAGACCCAGAGTGCCTTCTTCCTGTAGCTCTGAGCCTCATGCGGCTTCAAACGCATGCTGCTCTCAAGAAGACCTGCAGTGAGACACGTAAACTCTGTTAGAACAACAATTTCTTCTTTCATTTTGTCTGAGTTTTATCATGTTGATTTTATGTCTTCGAAACCAATTAGGCTTTCTCAAATACTGAAACAAAAGTTAGTCCCACAGAAAGAAGAAGCTCTGTTGCCCATGCTATATGTTGTTTATGTTCAGCATTTTGAACCAGTAATTATCCATCTATCAGTAAACAATTAACATGCATGTCTTTGGACTGTGGTGAAGAAGCTGGAGTACCTGCAGTGAACCAACTTATACACGGGATTAACATGCAAACTCCACACAGAAAGGCTTCAGCTGACTGGGGGGTTCAAACCAGGAACCTTCTTGCTTTCAGACGACATTGCTTGCCACTGCACCACCGGTGCCGCCCACCAGTAACTATTTTGGATACATACCACAGCAATAATGTTTTGTTTTGGTTATGACTATAACGAAAAACACTTCAGTATCAAAGCCAATAAAGACAATGGTTAATGTAATAGAGTGTCATTCAAAAAAAAAAAAAAATACATTACAATGGTTGACAAATTGAGACTCCCATTTTTTTTACCTATATTCGTGGGAACCAGTCCCAATCCCAGTTATCCAGTCTTTTTAAAATTGTATGAAAATTCTCTTACTTTTCCCCAATCAAAAGGGAGGTCAGAGGACAGGCTCTGTTAGATAAATGCTCCATGAAGTGATGGCTGTAAGAGCTTTAATCAATCCACTACAGACTGTTCAGACTATCAATGAATATTTGTCACTACTTCGAACATCACTGGAGCTGTTTCCTCCACTCTCCATGCATTGTTCTTGCTAGATAATCCTCCAAACCTTCAGAGAGTAACAGATCATTGGGGATTTATAGTGAGTGACACAAAACATTGCGTAATGTCCAGGGGCCTTTTGTTAAACTGCAGATTACAGGTCAAGGGTGAAGCATGGCTCAGTGAGAGCTTGTCAAGTTTAACTTAAGCAGAATTTTACTCACAGCTGCGGAGTAAGAGCAGTCCTTCAGACTTATATGAAGCAATTAGGACAAAGTTATCAACGAATTCAAGCAAAGTATCAATATCAAGCATCAATCAAGTTTACAAAATAAATTAGTCTGCCTTTGTTGTAGCCTTTTTAAGGCCAAGTTTCCTTCTAACAGACTAAGACAGAGCCTAAGCAGAACACTTGCTGTAAAAATCCACATACATTTTCTAACAGCTCACAGCTCTGTGCGAGAAGTCTTTGCCTGAAGTCACAGACAAAACAGCCCAGATTCTGAATAGCCCGAAGCTGTTCTATTTGTCATGAAGCATGAGGCTGGCTCTGCAGATTCATGCAATATTTATGAGCTGAACTTTTACATCCAAAAGAGCTTTTAATGATATCAGTTGTCATTTTATCCAGAAATCTGTCCCAGGGACCATATA
This sequence comes from Miichthys miiuy, assembly GCA_036365135.1. Taxonomy (NCBI): domain Eukaryota; kingdom Metazoa; phylum Chordata; class Actinopteri; family Sciaenidae; genus Miichthys; species Miichthys miiuy. The sequence goes on from CM071612.1 coordinate 14,574,191, forward strand.
GTTGATCACCCATGAGACACAGAAGGTGTTTTCTTTTCAGACTGCACATTTGGCCCCGAAAACAGGCAGATAAGACACTTCTCCTTTAACCTTTAAACCAGATATTCTAGGCACAATTCAGTAAACATATCTGGATATAATTTCTGCTCTTTGTTCTTGTTTTCCCAGGTCAAAATGGGGCTTTAACTACCTGTAGTTGTGTTTAGGGATGCGTGAAAGAGACGATTTGTTCAGTTCTTCTGGAGATATATTTTTTCTGTAAAAAATTTTTCTCAATGGCACAAATGAACAAAGCTTCAACACCGATAAAGTGTCATTGCAGTACGAGAGTGGTGCTCACGCATTATACAAGACTCTGCACAAAAACTAGAAAATACTTGTAGAGTATTTGAGAGTAGACCTTTGCCTCGTCTGATCGCTCTCTTTTTGAATGCGAATATGTATGGATCGTACACAGTATGTGTTTTCTACTTATTTTTATCATTCTATATTTTATTGTTGCCTTATTTAATGTATCATTATATGTTTTTATCTTATTTTTATGTATTGTTTAACTTGTCTTTTGCCATTACCATGTTTTTGAATCTTATTTATCCTGCTTTGTTGGTTCTTCTGCTGCTATTTTGCCTGAGTATCCTGTTTGTGCCTGTCAAAGCACTTTGTAAACTCTGTTTTTAAAAGGTGCTATATAAATAAAGTTATTATTATTATTCTTTAAATCAACTGAATTTCTTTGAAGATTGCAGAAACCTTCACTGTATGTCTCTTATGTGAAAATGCACAAAACTGTCTCATTTTTGTTGGAACATTGTTGGCACAATGTGGTGTGCGTGCGTGTGTCTGTGTCACAGAGAGGGAATCATTCCAGAAACAACTGCTGATAGAGAGCTGGTAAAGTCACATGACTGTTTTATTATTAGTGTAAAAAAAAGGCTTTCATACTGCAGCAAACAGGACACTGATGACTGGACTGGATTCTCAGTGGTGCCAAATCAGTGTGTTTTACTATTGTACCTCCATAAATTTGAAGGAGCGACAAAAGACAAATTGTAGACATCAATACAACCGAGGCTAACATATCCTCACCTAAAGTCCCTATGAGTCAAATTCCATAAATGGTTCCCATTATGCAACTAATAGCATCTTCTTGTTGCATCCTTTAGTAAGCACCCACATCTTTCAAACTCTACATATCCTGTTTGTTATGCAGGCTTTCTGTTATGAATCTATAGCCTACAAGTCCAAGCTGAGATGAGTTTAAAAACAAACTTTAGAGTAAATTCTGTTTTCTCAGAAAAATCTCCCCCTCCACAGATAACATCCTGTGGTAGTGGTAGTGAAATCTGACCTTTTGGTGCGAAATTATTGGAGCTCCCTTTAAGCTTAAAAATCCCCTCACTATATCCTTGCTTTTTCAGTTTTCTTTGACTCTTTGTCTAAAATACTCAATTTTGTATGTGACAAAAACGACATGATCATACCAAATCTGTTTATTATTATCTGTTTAAAGCTTTATTTGGTTGTTGTCATCTCCCACTGTTTATCTAGTGTGGGTGTAGACAGAAGGAGACATTGCATCCAGAGAAAGTTGGTGCTGCTACTGGGATATGATCCCTCACTCGCTTCCCACCAGTGAATCACTGCCAACTGTTTCGAAAGGATAGCCAGACCAAGCAATGTACTCCTTCAACTGAACTGTATCTATAAATGTCAGAAACTACTGTTTATCCAAGTGCATACATAAAAGTTCATGGTGCATCTGTAAAAAATAAACTTCTTAATGCAGCTCCTGTACTGTAAATGCCTTACAGCTATACTAAGAAAGTTATTTTTAGTAGTTATGCATCCATAATTATTAAACTATGTGTCCGTTTTATAATGAATTAATTTAAAGAAAATATATTTTTTTTTTTTACAAGGGGGATGTTGTGGAGAAATTGCTGAAGTCAAAGGTCAATGGTGAGGTCAGGAGGGAAGAAAGTGTTCAGGAGCCTCTGATGTCTTATGCTATATTATTTATTGACACTTGGCCAAGGAGAATTAGAGACACTCTCAAAGTACATCAGAAGTGCCTGAGTCGGTCTCACATTCTGCCTAACTCATCCTGGTGGACAGACTTTAAACCTCAAGATGACACCACAAATACTATACACCCAGAATTAGTCAAAGAGAATGTCTTTACCCATGCAGGTGTTATTGTCAGCATATTCTAGTCTGGAGACACAGATGTCTGTTTACGCAGATTGGAACGTCAACGGCAAGCTATCTATTATGTCTAGGAAGGCAGCAATAGGTCTCTTCGACCCTGGCCACCACAGTGTTGAGATAGACTGGCACCTACTGTTCTCAACCAAAGCCAACAACTAATACTGCCGAGGACCTCAAGGCCCACACGTGACCTTGTGTAACCTAAACAATTCTTGATCATTTCTTACAGCACAATCTATCTTTTGACTCACACCATCTTGTTGACATGAAATAGAATCACTTAATTTGCCTGTAATTGATTTCTTTGAAAAACTGTGCTAGGCCCATCATATGTACTGTGCTTAAATGGAGCTAAAAGTCATCTGGAAGGTATCCGTCAGGGTTTTTCTGCATAAATGGCCTTATTAGAATGCATGTGTATGTGTGAGGGAGTCAGTCACATGACTCGCAACAACAACTTGACAAGCACAACCACTCATAAGATCGACTCTCTAATCTTTGAAATACATGAACACTGTAAGAAAAATGTTTTTACAGTAGTTTTCTGTTTTTCAACATTGTATACAAAACTCAAATTACAGACATTATTTTAAGTGTTATGCCAATAATGATGAAAATTACATTAATTATCTGTTATTAAAAATGTCTTCTCTTATCAGATTTACAATTATGTGTACTTTTCAAACTCTGTAACCTAATTTACAGAACATTACTCATTTTACTACTTTCTTTAATTACATACAGATTTAAATAAAATGACAATAATGATTTGCGCAGAACTAGTAGTATCATCACTTTATTAAAGGTATCATAATAATTCAGGGAAAATCTGTGATATAACAGTGTTTCTCTAGTTTCTAACATTTACTTGATTTATGATATTTTACGTTATTTTACGGTCATTTGGCTGTTTTTATTCAATTTATTCTTTTACAGTGTATGGTAAATTAAAAGTTTATACTTTCCTTGATTGTGACAGGCTGTAAATATGTGCCATTATAGCACACATTAGGAACAAGCCATGTTGTGTTACATACAGTAGATGTGACATTTCCAAACACATGTCTTATAACCTGGCTGGACATGCTCTGATAACACTTTAAGGTGCTTACAGGCCTAGGTGGTTTTCTATGGATACTCACATAGTTTACAGCCAAGAAATGGTGAGATCACTAGTAAGTGAAGCTTAAATGAGTGGAATGTTTCAACAGACACCCTCTTTAATTTACAGAAGAAGTTGTTAATGATCAAAATAGTGATCACACTATTCAAGGATACCATTTTCTGTAGCTGCAGGCACAAAAACTCATAAATTTGCACTTATAGTGCCCAAGCTACTCAAAAAACTAAAAGAAAAACAAACAATACAATGGTGTCTAAGTGTTTTACTTAGAAGAAAAACTGAAAGGACATGAATGTTGTTAACCAGCATGTGTATGTGTGTGTGTGTGTGTGTGTGTGTGTGTGTGTGTGTGTGTGTGTGTGTGTGTGTGTGTGTGTGTGTGTGTGTGTGTGTGTGTGTGTCTGTGTGTTAGTGTGTGTGCGTGGCAGAGGGAAGTGAGACAGCATGGTTAAATCATTTTGCTCACATGATCCCAGGCTGGGATCAAACAGCAGAAGGCATGTGCTCAATATCTCATATCACGCACAAGTTTATGTGGGTTGTTTGGTGCGAGTGTTTAAGTGTGTGTGTGTGTGTGTGTCTGTGTCTGCGTCTGCATCTGCGTCTTGACACTTCTCTCTTGTCACAACTTTCTTTTCTAAAAATAATTAACAGTCATAGCTCGAAAGGCTGATCACACACACACACACAAAGCCAGGAAACACATGACTGAATATAATACTCCTGGGATAAGTGTGACCTGAAAGAGATAAACTAATTACTTTTTTTATATAATATGAAAACCTGTCCCTGTTGTATTGTACTGCTATTGTAATGACATAACTATACAATAACAACATATCTTAGCATGACAGATAAATAGATAGACAGAAGCACTGGCATGGATATGCATGATCAGACTGCAGAGGTGTTGTAGCAATGACGGGGACATTTTATGTAAATAGGAGAGAGAGATGAGGAACGCGGAGGAGGGAGGTAGATAGTGAGACTGTGAATGTAAGAAATATATTGTGCTGAACATCTTTTACTAAATCGCTTTAAAGTAAAGTTTCCTCCATGGTGCCTGTTCGTATAGGTCTCCTGGGTGTGAGATTTAGGGGGCTCTATTTACAGATAATGGTAGAAAATTATTATATGATATGCATAAGTATGTTTTCATTAGTATTAGATGTCCTGAAATAAGAATTGTTATGTATTTGTTACCCTCTATAGATGTCACAGGTCGTCTTCTATCGAGTCTGCCAGGAACCACCATATTTGTAAGAATGGACAAACTTAACACTGGCTCCAAATAGGACCTTTCATGTTTGTTTGTTTTTTTGCCTGATTATCTTTATGAGGATCCTTCATTCTGAGAAAAGCAAAACAACACAAAGGGGAATGCCTCAAATTTTACACTACTACGCAGGGCTATAAGCCTGTTGAAACCGTTGCCTAATGTAATTTTTAAAAGAAATCCATCTCTGACAAGTTCTCAGACTTTATGCAAGTGCAAATCGAAATCACTGGATTAAGTTTTCAAGCAAGTTTAAATGCATCTTTTTCCATCGTCATTCATCATGACCTTTTCTGTATTTCTGTTTTGGTAGATGCAAGGTGGATACTATAGAGTGACTCCAACTTTTAAAAATAACCCAAAATCCAACACAATGATAACAATGAATACAATAATTGCAGGTTTTATTAATTACTCAAGACTAAATGCTCAATTACTTAAAGCTGCACGGTTTAATTAAAACGTCAAGTATCCCTTGAAGTATGATCTATACATGGCATTAAATAAACCGACTGAATGAATCACAACAGACTTTTTATGGGTTTATTGTATAAGTGAGGGCCTCTTATTATCCTCTATGGAATGTGTAGTTTCGGGTTTATGGGTATGAGATAATGAATGGGATTATATCAGTAGAGAAATCCCACACAGTCATTCTCTCATGTGCTTAAGCAAATATAAAGACACACTGAAGGGTTAGGCATGCATGTGACTGGTGTCAGAGTCAAGCTTTAAGGCAAACTGTATGTTTTAAGAATTCCCACAACCAACTTTGTCCTGACTTACTTACAAGTGAAATGAATGAATGAATGAATGTCTTTGGAGACTATCATCATTCTATCATCATTTTAAGCATTTTTAGCTTTGAATTCAACTTTTTTCTTCACTCTGAATCCTGCTGATGTAGGACTATCATAAATTATTCAAATCATCAGACTAAAAATACCTCAAATGGGTAAAAATACCGCTCCCATCTTCCCCAGGCCCCCCTTAAACACACACACATTCACGAACATGCTCAGCCATAACTTTTTTTTCTTTTTTTAAACCAGCTCCAAACATGACAGAGATTAATGAAGTTACCTTCTCCTTCCACACTATCTGTGATTTTCATCTCCTGGCCCGTGGTGAACGGCTCAGGTTGGCCAGGGGTCTTGGCTTGCTGGTGATGGTTGTTGGTGAATCCATCCGGGGCGCATTGGCCGTTCCGCACTGTGGCCGGGCAGGGATCCACAATAGTCGGGTCCGGGACAGGGTATGACTCTTGAGTCGTCGGGTCTGTCATTGTTGTTGCAGTTGCTGATTTGTTTACAGGCTCAAAAGCAGAGAAAGATGATGATGGTGATGATGATGATGAAAAAAAAAAAGATTCACGCCGGTTCGCTAAGTGCAGCAGCCATCCAGCGCGTCCAATATGCCACCGGTGTCGACTCAGTTGCGCAGGGGGGGGTAGAAAGAGAAGAGATGACGATAAGAGAAGATGGGAGATAAAGGATTTATCTCCTCAGCATCAGCAGCGAACCAACTCCCTCTGTGTGAAGTCAACACTGTGAGGAAGAGCTCTGCAGCCTCAATGTAAATACCCTGTCCGAAGGAGGCAGTTAGAGACAGTTTAGGGTTAGATGCGGCGATGCGATAAATTGCTGAGATCTGCTGTGAATCTGACAGGCGGTGCCAGCAAGTTTTTTTTTCCCTTCCTCCTCCCCTTCCTCCTTCTCTCCTCCTCTTATAACTCAGCACCTTATTCCCATACAGGCCACTTCGTGAAATAATCAAAGACATCTAACCCAAATCACTCACTCAGTTTTCCTGCAAATTAGATTTGATTTATGTATGAATAAAACTTTCATTCATTTTAGCTACATTAAAGTAAAGAATCATATTAAAAAGTGAAAAAAAAAAATGTTATATTGTTTCTGTGGGTTATCCTGTAATCACACAAGGCTACTTTTATCAGTCTAATGCTTATTTGTCTAATTAGATCATTGGTTTGCATCTTTCTTGGTGAATGTTCCCTCAAATGTCAGAATGGTTGTGAAATGATCAAAACCCATGGAAATAAACTATTCACACACCTTTAACCTTGTTAATGACACAACCTGCCTCCACCTATCTTGACCTCATAAGATTACAACAATCGACCACCAGGCGGCGACATAATGTAGGCTTGTGTGCAGGTAATGATATGAATTAATGAAAAAAAAAAGAGAGGAAGAAATATTTCCGTATAAAATAGTAATCAGTCAGCTTGACATAATTTATTCTACATTCTGTCAGTCATTGAGTTCCAGCTGTGCAGCAGTCAAACTATAGCATGCAAATGCCAGGCGTAATGTAGCTATTGCAACATCCAAACATGCAGTCACCATGAAAACTCTGAGTCAGCATGATGCACAGGCATGCTGCTTTAAACTATATATATATATATGTGTGTGTGTGTGTGTGTGTGTGTGTGTGTGTGTGTGTGTGTGGTATGGTTCAGTGGTGTGTAAATAAATATTAGGCTATAATATCACTTCATGGTTCAGAATATCAACTATCAACTAGGTTAGATCTCCACTCCGGACTACTTTCTGTTTGTTTTATAGACTGGGTAATAAATAACCAGGATGCCCCAGCAGCCATTCACCTGTCAGTCACTGGTTTATGTCTGAGGGCGGAGAGTAAATTCAGGCTTTTTCTCATTTACTGCAAGAAATCTCTGGCACCAGACCTCCACATTTTCTCAAGGGTAATCATAAGGATGAAGGTTGATATTCACAATCATATTTTACCAAAGGAGTGGCCCAATTTGAAGCAGGTAGGCACTGAGAGACATGAGTTCTTTAAGGAAGTGACAGGTCTTTGACACATTTATAGGTTGGATCTAATTCTGCATGGCTGCGTAGGTTTAAAGAAAAACACATCTTTGTTTGTGTCCATTCTGTTTCAAACACTGTTAAATGCCAGTAAAATAAAATGTACAGACTTTTCCCATTGGAGTGTCAGCAGGGAGTTTAAGAGCTCACTCCATAAATCTGTGTTCTCTATGGATGGTTAAACTTTAATCGATAGGTGGCGTTGGCCTTACTCTTGCCTGTCCTATCTGTTCCTGTTCTTATGTCTGTGTCACTGTGAGGCCTGAGCTAATGATTTCCCATTTTAGGAGAGATAGTCAGCAGGCTCCACAGTCTTTCTTTCTTTCTTTCTTTCTTTCTTTCTTTCTTTCTTTCTTTCTTTCTTTCTTTCTTTCTTTCTTTCTTTCTGTACTGGCAATAATCAGTACACATGGAGGTTATTAAACCCTTGTGTTGTGTTCACGTTGGCTTTTCTCACTTTCTCACTTCACTTGTTCTCACTGTACGTGAATAATAATGACAAAAATAGTTCCAAAATTAACAATTTTTCCCCATTAAATGTTTCTTCCTCCTCTTACAACTGTATGAATATCCAATATGTAGAGATGTACTGAAGTAGTAACCTTTTCCTTAGCACAAACTGTCTCTCATTGAATATATAGCTTCGTACATTTGAAAGAATGGTGTAAAGCCCATCTTGCATTTTGAAAAGATTGAGCTTCTCTGTGGCATCAACAAAGTACACAGCACTGCAGATCTTCAGGGATATGAAGTGAGGCTTTACTGACTGTGTTGCTCACATAGATCATTTACAGCTTCATCTGTATGCAAAAGAGTCAGATGGCATCCACTTCCAGTTATCCAGGGCATTGGAGTGGATAGTCCTCCAGGATGAAGACTGAATCCTCGCAGATGTGAAAACAATCAATAAGAGGCTTTTTCCACAGCAGGACATGTGTGGGATCTCAAACTATGCCCACGTATATATATACAGAGATTTTACATCTAAATTAACTTCACCAGATATGTGTTTCTCAATATGGTATTTTAATCAATTATTAAGCATAATCAGTCTTTTGCATGTCTTTCAGAGATATGGATATGATGGGTTTGTGCAGCTTCACCATCACTGCAAGGTGAGTCACACTTTTGTTTTACTTGTATGCATGTACAGAGAATGGGTGCAGGAGAGGAAGTACAGGAGAACCTATGCAATTGGGGGAAAGATGTGGAATTGTTGTGACTTTGACTCAAGTCAATTTGAGTCACTATTTTAATGACCAGTAAAAATGAAAGAAATAAAGAAATAGATAAGCTTTTTAAAGTTGTAATATAATATAATTATTAGACATGTGCTAATATGAGTGGTGACTTGACTTGACTTAACCTGTGATTTCACTTGATTTACCCTATAAGAACAAATGTCTTGGGACTTGTTTGAGACTTGGACTAAATGACTTGAGTCACATCTGCTGCATAGGAATCTAGTGGCTGCTCCTGATCCATGGACCTGTCAGCCCGGTTCTCTCCACGTAAGCAGCTGCAGAACTCAGCATGGTGCCACTGCATCAGCAGAGAGATTCACTTCAATACTTCACAGAGCAACCTGGCAGCTGCGAACCTGTTGCAACTTTTAGCAGCAGACACCAAGCTTTGGCATCAGGCAACTGCACATCAGAACAAATAGTTGATGCATTGGCATACATAGGTCTTGTCTGGAGGTGAACATCTGTTTAAGTCCTGATGCTAAAGTTAAAGCAAGATTGAAGACTCCAAGTTACATTGTAAAGCTGGTGTAATGATGATCCAGATGTTGTTTGGATATCTACATTTAAATATACATCAAGAACCTTTTCAAAGACATTTTGTCCATCTTGAGATTTTAATGTCACGTGTAAATGACAATTTACATCACATTTGTTTACCATGAAACAGCTTGAATCACTTGTCTGCTGCCACCATGTGGTTGTGTTTTGAAGTGTTATAGAAGCCAAATGCCACATAATCTCATGAGGTTGAAAATTGTAAATTTGAATAGGGAAATGAGAACAAGAACAGTAAATCTGCCAAGCTGTCCAGACTCTTTCACGGAAAGACGAGGACAGGGGCCCTAGCCTGTTAGTGGCCCTGAACAAGATTTTGTTTGTGGCCCCAAAAAACTCCTAGTACAGTTCACAAACTGCACACACCGCTAATAACTAAATGAACACACGCATGCTGCAGGATCAGAAACTAGCTGTTATTAAACTAGAATGTCAGCCTAGAAACAAAAGAGAGGGTAAGAGTTATCTGAACTATTTGTTTGGATTTATCATATTTTTGTCATTTATCATGTCAGAGTTGCTGTGGTCACACATACAGTATGAACTGAATATTTACTGAAGACTACAAAGACATCTTCTCACACTTTTGCAGCTAAATTAAGATATTAGTCAGAGGTCCTGTCTAGTCAATAAGAGCAAGGATAAATACCAAAGCATGATGATGATTTGCATGCAGGACAATTTATCATACATGAGGGAGGGGCTTTGAGGCTTCCCTTTTTATTTGGCGTGAGATTTGTCAAGTACATTTATGTTATAATACAAGATTTAAGCATTGAGGAACAACCAGGCTAGATTCATGATTTTATTGAGAACCATTATAAAGTTTCAGGGCGTTCCGTAACCATAGTAACTCACCGTGCTAGAGGAGAGGTAGAGACGTTGTGCTGCTGCCAGAAGTCCTGCTAAATGAAACCTTTTTACACTAATATACTCCAGACAAAGTCAACCAACCATTCTCATTCCCAGCTCGTCAAATACCAACGCTTTGTCACACCCTTTAGCGTCTCATACAGACGCACAAGTAGCATCCCTTCAGCATCTGTATGAGACGTACTGGGCTTTCAGTTGACTCCAAGAGATGCTGAGAGTGTCTTAAAATGACAATACAACTCTGTGACACAGTCAAAATCTAATGGATAACCGATAATGTCATAGCGCGATGCTGCAGAAAGGACACAGACGGCAAAGAGACAGACAGGAACAAGTCAGTCAAATTAACGCTGTATACAGTGAGGAGCGAGCAACATAAGTCATAAGTTAATGTGTTTCAGGGTGAAGCAGAAATGATGAAGGATGGGAAGCTCTTCCGAGTGATTCAGGAAAACTGCTGGGATGCAAATGCACGCATAAGAGACATGGACCAACATGGTATATGCACAGGCATGAACGCCAACAAGTATCACAATATTTCATCTTATTGATGCCTAAGACAGATGTTTCTGTTTATGGCCTTCAGGTGTCACAGTTCAAGCTCTTTCTACTGTTCCTGTGATGTTCAGTTACTGGGTAAGTGCTCACTAAGTCTGAGCAGCTTGGATCAAAAACACTACAGCCTTTATGTTTTATTGTTGTGTGTTTTAGACCTGAAACATCATCTTGTTTGTTGCTCCAAATTACTGCGAGCTGCACCCACACATTCCTATTGAAAAAAGGAGCAAATTTATGCACCACAGCACAGCGGCTTATATACAATACCTGTCTGCAGAGTTGGTTCTTCTTCAGTCAGAATCATCACTAAGATGAAGAATTATGATCCAATTTTGACTTCATCTTTCATAGATGCACTATATTTATCTATTTTAATCTTATTTTTTGGATTACAGGCCAAACCTTATGACACTCTGGATCTCTGTGTGCTTTTAAATGACAATCTGGCCCAGACAGTGCGTAGCCACCCCAAGAGGTTTGTGGGCTTGGGCACTCTGCCCATGCAAGCCCCTGACTTGGCTGTACTGGAGATGAAGCGCTGCGTGAAGGAGCTGGGCTTCCCTGGAGTGCAGATTGGCTCACATATCAACAACTGGGACCTCAATGCCTCTGAACTCCATCCTTTCTATGCTGTGAGACTTTGAATAGTACTTCACATGCTTACATTATAACACACTGTTACTTGTGAGTTGTAAATGTACCTATGTTTACACTTCACTAGTTGTTAGACTCATTTCATTTTGAAGTGCATGACATTCCTTTCTATTCAGGTCAAATTCATGGAGAAATACTGAACTTCCTGTCTATCTTCCATGCAGGCAGCTGAGGAGTTGGGCTGCTCCATATTTATCCACCCATGGGACATGCAGACAGATGGGAGGATGGCTAAGTATTGGTTGCCCTGGCTGGTGGGTGAGGGAGATGGAGTAGAAACAGGAGTTATTGAATATTTCCCTTGGACTAATCAATAATAAAAAAATAAAAATCAAATATACTTTTCTCTTGAAAGTACATTCAAGTCATTTTCTGACTGAAATTGGTCCATGTTTAATTACCTGTGCATAACAAGTAAAAGCACAGCACAGACATTATACCCACTATTTCCTAAAATGTTTAATGAAACCATCAAAACCAAATCATTGTATTTTCCCACATGTTAAAAACACCCACAGTGGTGTACATGATTCTTTATGGTTATGGTTAATAGTGACCAATAATGCACATCTTAGTAGATAAACCCATTTGCATTACACCATAATAACAACAAGACATTTATTCTAAGTACAGTTGAAGAGAAACATTATGTGTTGTTGTCTTTTCCATCTCAAAGGCATGCCGTCAGAGACAACCATGGCTATTTGCTCGATGATATTTGGGGGCATCTTTGAGAGATTTCCTAAACTGAAAGTCTGCTTCGCACATGGAGGTATACTTCAAATGTTTCAACTGTAAAGTCACAGCCACAGTCCTTTATGCTCAGGGAAAGATGCAATGAGCCACTATATTGTTGTTGTCTATTCATCTGGTTACAGGTGGCTCTTTTCCATTTACGGTTGGTAGAATTGAACACGGCCACCAAGTCCGCCCTGACCTGTGTGCAGTGGACAATAAGATAAGTCCACGGAAATACCTTGGTTCTTTCTACACTGACTCCCTAGTCCACGATCCCATTGCCCTGAAGCTGCTCCTTGATGTTATTGGAAAAGTGAGCTTATATTCATGCACATCACACACCATGTTATATCCATGGTCACAGAGGGCTCACACATTTTTCAGAAGGATTATTGTCAGTTTTGAGTGTCAGGAATGTGTAGGTGGCTTGAACACATCAGCCGTTATTTTTGTAAAACCACTTCAACCTTGGGTACAAAAACTGTGTACTGAGTCTCAGTAGAGAAGCACAGTGTTCTTCTGTTGTAGGAGGCACTCTGACGCTTCAGAATAACTGCACTGATGACAGCAACTATTCTCGTTTTCATCAATTTGACAGAAAGTGGGTGTATGTACTTGAACGTATTCAACACAAAAAAGTGAACATTTATGTTTTCCTCTTTCAGGACAAAGTGATGCTGGGAACAGATTACCCATTCCCGCTGGGTGAGCTGCAACCGGGATCACTGATTGAGTCAATGGATGAATTTGATGACACATTAAAGGTAACAACATTTTCCCTTCTTATTAAGACAATTTAGTCTTAATCCAAGCCACTACTCAATATGATGATGTGTGCTCTTTTGTTTTGCAGGATAAATTGCTTGCTGGAAATGCACTGGAATTTTTGGGCTTGAAGCGAGAGCAATTTGAGTGACAGGAAAATCTGCTCCACCCAGTGATCCAGTGAAGTGTCTTCATACTAATATCCGTATATGATTTTAAAGAATCGTTTTGGACAGCTTGTATAGTAGATACGACCAATTTTGTTACTGTCTGCTTTAATAAAGTAATTCAGTATTTTACTCTTAGTATTTTGTGAATTGCCGTCATTCATTTGAACTCTGTGCTGCTGTGTGCAAGAATGGTATGTGATAAGTGTGTCCTGATATACCAGTCCTGAGATAACTATGATATTTAAATATTGATATTGTGTTAATACACATATGATAATATTTTAGAAACAACCCAGCACTTCTTAAATCATTTTTTTCCCCCCTCCTTGTTATGTAGTTAGCACTCAGATATTTAAATTCTCCCACAAATAGATAGAGAGAGACAAAACACAGAGACAAATTAATTTGGCTGATATCATTCATTTTCAGGGTCGTGGGTGGCATGAGCCAATCCCAGCCAGCACTGGATGAGAGGCGGAGTACAACCTGTACAGGGTTTACAAAAAGACAATCATTCACCCTCACATTTACTCCTATGGGCAATTTAGAGTCACCAATTAACCCATGCATGTCTTTGTATTGTGGGAGGAGAGAAACCATGCAGACACCCTACAAATGGAATTAGCCTAAACTAAACAGTGTTGTGTAAAAGGTGAATACATTCATTGAAAAATGATAAAAGACAATGCAATCTCTTAATATTAAACATAATTTGAGTATTTTCAAATGTGAACACTGTAACTTCGGGTACGCATCCAATCACCATCGAAGACCAAGTGTTTTCCTGTGCGACACCGACGTCACATCCGCTTTCTCGATGCCCAAGTGAACGCTGTAGAGCAATGGCGGCGTGCCGGGGATCTTCGTCGAAATGGTTTTTCACCCGGGAGCAGCTCGAAAACACGCCGTCCCACCGAAGTGGAGTAGAACCAGACCGGGAGCTCTCCTACCGGCAACAAGCAGCGAATCTGATCCAAGACATGGGCCAGAGACTGAACGTGTATCCTTTGTAAACAAACTTATCCGCCGACCAGGCTGGAAGCAGACACGGCGCTAACTGTCGTAGCGGGCCCGTTAACGTTAGCCAATTTTAAACCGACTACTGCTGCCAGGCAGGACCACTGTGGGTTTTTCAAGTAGTATGTCTTGTTTTTGTGTTTGTCGAAATGTTGTCGTGCCATACAATCTTTAATCTGAATCTTAGTATCACAGTTTCGTGTTTAGCCACGCGCTAAAATAGCATGCTAAGCAGCTAGCTGAGAGTTGACGTCTAAAGGCCATTAGGCGCGTTTGTAGCCTCTGCTAGCCCGAGGTCCACTGAAATAAAACGTCTTTAGCCCCCGGCTCGATGGAGGTTAGTTCATGCCTCATTAGAATATGTTAGCTTATTTACAAAGTTGTTATTTGAGATATGAAGCTATTTTTATGTAACTAACGTCGGTACAGTACAGTTATCGCAAAGCTAAGACACCTAGCTTGCTATAAGTTAGTGGCGTTGTTTCAGCTGTTAACCCTTATTTACGTTGACCCTCATTAACAGTGTTAACATGTTGCTGAATGATGCGTAACTGGGCTCACTGTAATGGCATATAGTTGAATTACTCTGTCTGGTTTTGACGGTGTTTTTTTTTTTTTTTTTTTTTAAACACCATGTGCAAATGTAAAATTTCCCTTGACTTGCCCTCCAGCTCTCAATTAACAATAAATACAGCCATTGTTTACATGCATAGATTTTATATGCACCACTCTTTCACCAAATTCCATAGGAATGTAAGTATTGTTACATAATACTGTCATATTGACTTGCAACCTGTATCACATGTTAGGTAGAATGTCACAGAAATTACACTGTTAAATGAATATGGGTATGTATATAAATGTCTTGATGCTTTGGTGCAGATAATATCTCCGACCACCTTATTCTTGGCCGCAAAAGTGGAAGAACAACCTCGGAAACTCGAACATGTGATCAAGGTTGCACATGCTTGCCTAAACCCCCAAGAACCGCCTCTAGACACAAAAAGCAATGTAAGTTCGGGAAGCTCTACATATTGCTTGGTTGATAGTGTTTTTTTTTTTTTGTTTGTTTGTTTGTTTTTCCCTTTCTACATCTGACTTTCCAGTTCTCTCAGTGGTCATGGTTTCCATATGTATATCTGGCTGTGCCAAATTCCCATGCCCTCTACAAAGGGCCTTATTTTAACTGCCTGAGGCCCACTGTTACAACCCAACAAGGCTTGCATTAACAGTAAAACAAGCCTCTTTGTTTGGAGCTTTTGGCCATTTGAAATCAGTTGTTAGGGGTTTAGATTAATAGACTCATTACAATTGTGTTGTAATGACTGTCTATCAAACTTCAGGCATACCTCCAGCAAGCTCAAGAGCTGGTGATACTTGAATCCATAGTGCTGCAGACCCTGGGTAAGTAGTGGTGACTGGAATGGATGTCTTGAGAGAGAGAGAGAGATAGTTTTGTTTATCATGATCATTATCTTTGGCTTATCGTTATCACTAAAGGAGTAATGCTACTGATCACTGTTGAATTTATTCATCACAGCCTGTTGAGTGAAATTTATTATCAGTTGCTGTATGGGTAACTTGTCATGTACATATTTTCAATAAATCATGTAAAGGTGACATGTCATTCTCTCATTGCTGACATTAGTCATGAAACATGGTGTTGATAAGGCTTTTATGGGAATATTAGATCATTTTGTCATCCAAAGTTCCACTATACATATTTAGCATACCAACTAGAATCGTAATTGATAGCCTTAAAATCAAGCACAAGATTTGTTTGTTGGATCATGAAATGACATGTCACCTCCAAACTGTGTCTGTGTTGAACTCACCTGTCATGTATTTTGTTCCAGGCTTTGAAATTACTATTGATCACCCACACACTGATGTGGTGAAATGTTCCCAGCTAGTGCGAGGTAGAGGCTTCCTTCTTTGCTCTTTGTGCCCTCTGCTCTTGTTTGTCCCACCTCAGATATGGGTGGGGAGGGGGGTGAAAACCTTGCTGATTTAATGGTTACATGACCACGCACACCATGCTCTTTTTGATGACCTTTTGACTTCATTGTATGACATAGCACACAATCAACAACAATTACTGACACGTATTAGGCCAAGTCCGAAGCTAAATTGTAATTTTTTTTTTTTTCCTTCTGGGGGTTTGCCAGTTCATTTTTTAACTTAGAAACTGACCCCGTAAATATTGGTTATACTTGACATGGATTAAACAGTGGTTCTTGATGCCATTTGTATTTTATATCCTGTTTGATCACAGAACAAGAACTATCTATAGGCCTTCTCACAGCAGATGTTTTGGAAAAGCACACGTGTTATTAATAACATTACTGGATGCTCCGTTCTAGTGACAGACCAGCACAGTACAAGTTAGTAGCTAAATGCAATCCAGTCATTACTTTTATTATTTCCACCCGTGCTCTTCCTTTTTTTGGCATGTCAGAAATGTCAGCGCTGACATTTGCAAGTTCAAAAGTTAGTATCCTGTTAAGAGGATTACATTTTTGGATAACTATGTATACAAAATCACATTTAAATTGATGTGCAATGAACCTTTGGCATCAAGTATTGTTTTGGTTCAAGCATTGGCCTCGGCTTAATCAGTGTAATGAAAATGAACTAAACATTCAGTTCCTGACCTGATGATAATGACAAGCTTTTGCCTGGCAGAAATGGTAATCTGTCTCTCCCCCTTCCCTGTTTTTTTCTCTTTTTCTCTCTCTTGCAGCAAGCAAGGATCTGGCACAGACTTCCTATTTCATGGCTACCAACAGGTTGTTATCCTGCCCCTCCTTTGTTGCACTTTGACTGCACACCATAGCTTCCTGTAATGCAGGGTACCCTATCAGTGTCCAACGGGCCCTACTTGCGCTGGTGGTTGTTGGGATGCTTGCCTCCTCCCCCTCAGCTTCCCTCCTTTTGTTCAAAGGGATTGGGACAGGGTGGCTTGTAGCGTTACCGGCCCCAGTCGCAGTGCGGTGTATTGTACAAGGGACCACGTGTTGGCACAGATGGGTTGAATGCAAGATGTGAAGTGTAGTGGTGCGCTTGAAACCCACATGTTTGTTCGGTTGCGAAAAAGTGCATAAGTCTAAAAGAAAGACACTTTGGTAGCCTGAATAGCAGCTAAAGATTTCACAGATGTAAACATTTCTCGTAGAGGTCCTTCCGGTAAGTACCGCAAGTTCATTCTTACAATTTTCTTTTTCATATCCATTTGTTCAAAATGCATTATCTCCTCAAATATTTTTCACCTTTTGCAATATTTGCTTGTCTTTAAATGCAAATTTTTTTTCAACTCTTCTTCTACAACATTCTTACATACATGTAGCTCATGTAAAAGATGTGAAGAAAAACTTGTGACCCATTAAGGACCTGCAGAATATGTAATGCGTATAACTATTTGAATATCTCCATACTGGTCAAAATGCATTTGGAGATTTATTTCAAAGCAAGGACTAAGTGTTCTTCCTGTTGAAAAACTGGGTCCTTAAAGGGTTTGTTTTTAGTAGACGTGCTGGAAAGGAATTAGTATTTATGCATTGTTTCCAACTACTTCAAATCAGTTGACAATGTCTGGACGCTGACCGTGAACAATGTTAGAAGTTTTGCACTTAGCTGGCACTAATTTAAAGTGAAAGTATATCCAAAAGACTCATTTGCAGTGGGATTCTAGAGTTAAGGTGAGGTTTGAAATGTCATCAGCCAAATGTTTGTAGATGTTGGCTGTGACTTTGTTTAAGGCCACAGTAATCCGACAGACCAGACTCCAGACATTGTACTTGTCTCATGGTACAAGTTTACCATCCATCTTTCTTAATGTGTTTTAAAATGCAGTGATGCAAAGTTATGACAAGTTTACATTCATGCATTAAGATTACTTAATGGTTTATTTGTGGCTTAAGTGTCTGATTAAATGGTTGTGGGGATCCAATTTCCAAAAACAAAATCATCAGTGGTTTTAAATTGTATTCGTCTCATTTTGTGTCTGTTTCAACTGTTTAGTTGTTGTGATTTATATGTCGTACTGTCTCTGATCCAAACTGCAGAACAATGTTATATATGACAATTTTACCTGAGTCGTAGGTCAGATTAGCTGTGGCTTTAGAAAGGCTTTCGGTATTGAAACTATGCTTAGACTGGAGGACCCACTGGGTTTATTACATTCAACACAGTCCATAGAAGCAGAGGCGAGTACAGAGATGATTGTAAGAGCATCCCCCTGTCATTTAGCTGTACAATGATGTCACTGTCAGATGGGTGGCCTCAGGGTTCAGTGTTTCACAATGGGTAGACTACATGTGGCCCCCTCCACACCTTCCTCATTTTTGTTTTGATGTCCCAGCATTTAAACCAGCTTTAAAACACAAGTCATTGTCACATGACAATTCAACACTTAATTTTAGGCATGCTTGAAATTCTGACCTTATTACGCAAATGACAGTCATTAGAGGTGTCACCTGTATTGTGGCCTCTTTTTGACATGTGAAGCTGTTATGAGATTGTTTCAACACTATTAAATAGTAACACTATTTTGAAACCAGCGCCTACATTAAATTAAAGCAGTCTGCTCCCTCTTGTTTTTTTTTTCTTTCTTTTCTCCACATGTGGAACCAATCGTGACAAACGCCTGGCCTGAATCAACTCACTCACATACCTATACCCTCACATATGTGAAATATTCACTCTCTGCAACACACACACACTCATCACTTGCACATACCCTCACACACACTACAGTCTACACCTCACTACCTTCTGCCTCCAGTACAAGCCCACGGTGATCGCCTGTGTTTGCATCCACCTGGCGTGCAAGTGGTCAAACTGGGAGATCCCAGTTTCCACTGACGGAAAACACTGGTGGGAGTATGTGGACAACTCTGTCACTCTTGAGCTGCTTGATGGTGAGATTCAATTAATGTTTTCCTTTTTCATGATGTAATACAGAGATTTACGGAGCAATAATGTCAGATCTTGCCTAATCTATTTCATAAGCTTTTCTATGCTGCTGTGTTTTTGTGAACATTCTTTACGTAGGTAATAGAATTCAGAGAAAATGTTTCATTGTGTCTGTTTAGCAGCAGAATTCAGAAATGTTTGACAATATTCATGTTTTGCATTTGTAGAATTGACCCATGAGTTTCTGCAAATCCTGGAGAAGACGCCCAGCCGGTTAAAGAGGATACGCAACTGGAGGGTAGGCTACCTTGGTGTTGTATTTCATGTGTTTGTAATTTTAAATTTGATTCATTAGCAACACAATCAATCCCTGTGTGATCAACAAGAAGCTTTAGTTCCAAAATGCAACTATAGACTTAGAACCCAGTTTTATGTACAACTGTGGCAGATCTCAATAACATAAATTCTGCTATGTTAAATTATTTGTCCCACTATCACTGTTAAACCCCCTTCAGGGAGCTTACCGTGAAATCAAACTCTAAACACCATGGTAAATGTCTTTGTTTTAGGCAACACAAGCTGCCAAAAAGCCCAAGACTGAGAACTCTCAGTTGACGGATAACTCCTTTGCTGGTCCTTCCATGCTCCAAGAACAAGGTGATGGCGCTTCACTGTCCTCCTCCAACGCAACTTTTTCCAAAGCAAGCGCCGCCTTCACTGCATCTCTGTCTCTGGACAGCTTGGCTGGCACATACAATCCAGCTAGCCACAGTGAATGGCCCCAGGGCAACCAGAGCCTAGCAGGGTACCCTTCCACGTGTATAAAACAAGAACCCCTCAGCATCCCTATCCAGGAACCCACACTGTCCTTGCAGACTTCCACTTCCTCTTTGCTTCAGCATGTGGGAGTATACAGGACTGAGAAAACAGTAGACTTCAGCCCTATCAAACAGGAACAAAAAGGAACTGGTGGGAGTGGGGTGGGCAAGCATCAGCCACCACCTCAGTCTGCCTACCTTCCACCAGCTCAACCTCCTCCTCCACAACCTACTCCAGCCCAGAAGCTGTCTCTGGACAAATACAGAGAGAAACATGCTGCAGAGCTGGCTGTCTCTGGCCAGAAACGTAGTCAGGAACAGCATGGAGGAGTAATGGATTGCGACGCGCGTGGGGATATGTCGTCTTCCTCCTCTTCTTCTACCTATGCACCATCCTTTATGAGCCAAGTAGACCATAGAAAACATTCGCAGCCCCACCAAACATCCCACAGTGGTGGTGGCAGCACCACTGCCTCCCCAATGAAAATGAAAGTCCCCTCCTCCTCATCTTCAGGACAAGATAGACGTCATCACAGTGACAAACGGGACAAAGGCTCACTTAAACTCCGCCTGGCTGTTCCTGGTTCCGGTGGAAGCTCCCAGCTGGATAAAAGTGGACAATCGAGCAAAGACGAACTTAAGATGAAGATAAAAGTTTCATCATCCGAGCGCCACAGCTCATCAGATGAAAGCATGGCAGCCAACAACAACAACAACAAGAGTAAACATTCCAGCCCTCTGGTGAGCAAGGAGAAACATCGTGGAGCAGATCACAACCTCCATCGCCACCACAAGCACAGTCACCCTCATCCTCATTCACACAGCGGGAATGGGCGAGGTGGCCCAGAGGGCCCAGGAGGCCTGCTACGGGGTCCTCCAGGACTGGTCAGCATGGAAGGGACTACGCTTGCTCCTCCTGGCTCCACATCGTTGTCTTCATCCTCATCACGCAAGAGGCTGTACCCCGAGACCAGCCACAACCACCACCCTTCCTCCTCATTCTCCACTTCTTGCTCAAAAGTGAGCAAAATCTCCAAGGGTGGCACTGGTGCTGCAGGTACTACATCTTTTTCTTTCCCCTTTCTTCCTCCTTGCTCCTCTCCTGTACTGCAGTGTGTCTTGTCTGGCTTGCAGCTCTATGGCTAACCTCCCCTCCCTCCTCCTCCTTATTCTTGTTTCTCCTCCTCCCCCTCCTGTCACACCCAGGTGGGCTGCGGACCTCTCAGCAGTACCCTCCTAGTGAATCGCCACATGAAGTGGGAGAGCAGAGACACTGAGTCCACCACTCTGCAGCCATGGCCAGCACATGGAAATGGCAACAAACTACCCACAGACTTTGAAGACTATGCTCACCTCCCTGTTAAGTGCCCTAGGAAAAATAACTTTGTGATGATAAACCCTTTACTGAAAGGCAGAAAAACGTATCTGCAAAAAGAAAAAAAAAGTATTGTCGGACTTCTCATTTTCTGAGAGGCAAGAAAGATGAAAAATTATGCTTCCTGATTGTCAGATATCTGGGTTGTGATGCTCAGTCCTGTCTTTCTGTTAGTGTGTTGAATTGCTGCTTGGTTCTCCTTCCTCCACAAATGAGTCTAGGAATGTGCAAAGGTGGGTGTGTGTGAGTGTGTGTGTGTTTTCTTGGGGAGGGAAAATCCTTCCCTACATTTCAGATCTCCATATGGGAAAACAAAAGTATTAGTAAGTACTATAAAAGGCATGGAAGATGTACTTTCTTCATTTTCCTCCTATTTTTTTTTTACGAGTAATTTAATTGAATCACATTTCTGCGGTTGTATGGAGGAAGCCAGTGGAGAGGAGCTGAAGTTATGTTGGCTGGCATTCCATTTAGTACTATTGATGGATGCAATTTTTTTTTAGGTGTAAAGTTTCATCTCCTCAATTACTTTCTTGTCTTGATTTCTTTTTATACTTAAGTACTGTGCGTTTGATTTGCATGTTTCAATCATCAAAGGGATTTCAAAGGAGAACACGTACTTGCTGTTTACAGAAAGTGGAGATAAATGTACATACGTTTTTGTATGTTTAAAGAAAAAAAAAAAAGCTATACCATGACTACTCAGGTTTGGAGCTGCTTGTAAGTATAACAAGATAACTATAATACCTATAAAAGACTTTTATTTTGTTGATTAACGGATTGGGCATCATCAGGTGAATGATTGCAGCATTCCAGTGGTGTGTGCTTCTTACAGCCTTCCTACAGAGGGCGCTGTACTGTAAATATCAGTTGCTGCCCTCGGTAACACCGGCACATCCAACACCTACTTATCACATCAGCGCGATGCAATTTGTACCAAAAATTATTTTTTTGGGACCTCTAAGTAGACCTTAAGCTGGATGCCAAAGGTTGTGCCTCAAAAGAAAAAAAACAACTGACAGACAGCAGTAGTGTGCTATTAAAGTTTACATAACCCTTTTTACTTTGAAGTGCATCAGATATAATTTCATGACATGAAGCTGTAGCCCTTTGATGTCAGCCCATAAAGGGGACACATGTAAGTATTATTCAATCAACCTAACTATTCAGAAAAAGAAACCCATAGCTCAGTTCTAAGTTCTATGTCAGAAAAGTGACTATTTGGCTGTATGCAACGTGATCTGCTGGATATTATAAGTATCTGCCATGTAAGATTTGTCATTCATCCAATTGGTTGAAATTACATTTACCGCCATGTACCTATCCGGACACGTCTTTACAATAGTTTCCTACATTAAACTCGTTCTAATCACGACATAACTGCCCCTTCTGTCCTTGAAGGATTTACACATTTGGAATGTGCGCATACACAATAAACCTGAGGCTCAGTTGTTTGTACCCTCATTAAGAAGAAAAAGCAATTGTGGACAAATACGCAGAAGCCACTCTCATCCTTGTTTTTGTTTTCTTCTTTCTTTTCAGTTCAATATTACAAATAAACTTCAAAGTTGCCACTACCCTGATACAGTATAAGCTCTGGTTGTTGCTGTCATTTTATTATGCATATATCAATGTTACTAGAGTCTAGGAGTAGAAAAAATTTACTGATCTGTAGATTTGAAAAGGAACTGACATGTTTGTGCAGAAGCTTCTAGTAATGAAATTCAGTGGCATGTTTACACACTGATTCCTCAATAACCGAGGAAAGCTATCAGTAGAAGTTATCTATGTTCTCAGTAGTGAAAAATGTACGTTATGCAAATGATCTTGTACTGTAAGCTGATAAATGAGTCACATTTTATCAGAATCTAAACATATCACAAAGCACAGGGACCTAGAGTTACATTATCAATTTCAAATGAATGTTAAGCTTGGCACCTTAATTGCTATATAAAAATCCTAAGTCAGTTACAAAAAAATCTGGCATCTATCTCTTCACATTCACATTTTATAGGTTCTATTAACATACCAAGTGAAATGCATGAAAGTGCTTCTTGTGTACTTATTTTTAAACTGCAGTTTAAAAATGCAACAACTACAGTTTCTTCTCAATATACTTTGTATTGCAGTTTCCAGAAGGGCTCATGCCCCATGCTCCCAAACACACTCTTGGTGAATCACAGGGGGTAGGTGGCGGGCTATCAAAGAGTGACAAAAGAATACTTAATGTTCCGAGTCACCAATCTGCATTAAATCGTAGAAGTAAAAAAAAAAAATCTGTCGTAGAATAACTCCTTATTAACCACACTGTCCCTCTGGGTGACCACAGCAGTTCTTTCTCTGTGTTTCCATAGAGTTCACTCCAGTCTCATTTTGGGGGATGAATGAGTGCTTCAGCAGCTGGTCTGCAGATGGCCGTAGTTTCTGGTCACTGGAGTTGAGAGATAACAAATTAAAATAAGGGGACGTATTTCGTAAACATGAGTTAGGCATCTAACTGAACATAAGACACATTTGAATTTGCGTGAACCCAAGAGGACAACAGTTCTCACCTTGTCAAGCAGATTTTGACAAAGTCCTTGGCATTATCTGAAAATCCGTCTGGTAAAGAGGGCATCAACCCTCTTTGAGCCCCAATGTAGAACAAAGCAGCCATCTTGTCCATGTGTGCCAGTGGTGGTTTCCCTGTGGCCATCTCAAAAACTGTGCAACCCACACTCCATATATCAGACTTCCTGCCATATCCCGTCTCATTGATAACCTGAAAAGATGCGATTCAGACAAGATTAAAAGATTTAATTTACATTCAGCCGACAAATGCAATCTTCACAGATAAGAAGACTACCCAAATCAACTCTTTTTACCTCTGGTGCCATCCAGTAAGGTGTACCATGGACAGACTTGAGCAGATCTCCACTGTTGCTGGAAGTGTGGTTGAGGCAGCTGAGACGGCGTGCACATCCAAAGTCTATGAGCTTGATGACGCCAGTTGGCATCAGCATAATGTTGTTTCCCTTCAAGTCACGATGAATCACCCTGTTCAGGTGAAGGTAGTCCACCCCTTCCAGGATCTGATGGGTGTATAGAGCCAGGACACGCTCTGGCAGAGGACCAAACCTTAGGAAAGCCAAAAGGACAAAGTGTGAAAGGTTAGTAAAGACCGTGTTCTGATATTTTGTCACAAATTAGGTATCATAAATATACTTCTAGCTGCTTCGAATCAACCTAACCTGTGAAGGATGCTAGCGATAGATCCCCCAGGGACGTATTCCATGAAGATGGAAACCACATGCTGATAAAGTGAGGTCCCCAGGAAGCCCACAATGTTGGTGTGTCTAAGGGTTTTAAGCAGCTCCACTTCCCCCTGCAGACGACTGTATTCCCTCTTTGCAGCGTCAGGGTCAGAGGCATCCAGGCTCACTTGCTTCACAGCTATCAGCTGGCCCTGGCTGGTCAGGCCACAGTACACCTGGTAAGAAGGTAGCAGCAGGGATTGCCAGGGTAAGTTGAGGTTTTATACGTATGTTTTGTGTATTTGTATGAGATTAATATAGTGTGGTACACAATGTATCTACATTTTTTTTTATCATTAGTTATTTTATTATTATTTGGCCTTTTCAAGCTTTATTTTTGATAGAGACAGCTGAAGAGTGACAGGAAATGTGGGGAGAAAGAGATCCCTGGGTTTTCCGCAGCAAGGACTAAGCCTTTGCACGTGGGGCGGCTGCTCTACTAACTGAGCTAAACACTGCCCCTGGTTATTTTCTATTAGCATACTTACTGTCCCATAGGCTCCCCTGCCGAGCACTTCACCCTTTGTCCATGTGATGGTGTCATCTACAACCAACTTGGAGCCAAGCAGAGCAGCACTGTTTATTGAGTTAACCTGTGATGAAATACACAGAATGAAGGTTAGCAAAGTAACAGATAGCAATACAGGGTGGCTTGGATTATTAACAGAAAATCATTATCATAAATCTAAATTATAATTTAAAAAAAGATAGCGGTGTACAGTAGTTGCGGATTACAACATCCTTACCTCATGCTCTCTTTACTAGCAAGAAGGAGAAACTACGGTGGTTGGAAAACATGCTTCAAATGTGAAAGGCTATCTAGAGCCAGTGTTTGGTTTGTCTATTCTGGGCTACTGTAGAGATATGGTGGTTCAATGTGGCAGATTCGATGGAAGAAGACCTGCAGTGTCTGTACATATGAAAGAGTCAAGTTAACTTATGATTATATCTATAAAGAGAGCTATCGAATCACAGCCATGCTGGTATTCAGTACAGAAGCACTCCCTCTTGTGTGATATTGCTTTAATAAAAACATACAATTCTGCCATATTCTGTAAACAGAGCCCCTTAGAGGTTTAATAAAAAAATGTTAAGTCCATGTTTAGTAGATTAGTCGACTACATGTGAACGCATAATGTTTTATTTTTTGTATGTGACTATAAATACGATTGGGATGTTCAGGGGACTAAACTGTCTATTTCAAGGCCCTTGCAAGGGTTTATACACTCATCTTGAAAGGAAAAAAAATCATTTCCACATCATGTAAAATTAATGTAAAACATGGTACAACTTGTTTAATCATGTAGATCCCAACTTAAACTTTAATGTCTTGATGGAAATTATAATGTGCACTACTAATGTAGACTTTAATAAAGCTCTGGACAGCTGCCCTGTGCATGTAGAAAAGTGCACCTTTATGAACCTAAAGTCTTTTAATGTAACTGTTTCTGTAAATCCAAAAAAAGGACTGGACGCTTACCAAAAAAAGCCAGACTCTTGATACCGACCCTAATATTTGTGGAGTTATAAAAAAACATTATTAAATGAGTAAAGGTAGTGTTATGCACAGTTCCAAATCTCTCCTAATCATGGTTATATTATATAATGCCAATGGTTTACCTCAGGAAATGTATTTCTTCCTGATACATGATCATCTTTTCTGTTGGATTCCTCTTTGCTTGTTTCCTGGTTTTCAGGACACGGTCCCATGGATACATCCCTCTCGTCCAATGAGATCAGCTCCTCGGCCAGACATTGAAGCAGGTCATCTGTGAGTGGCCCATCACCCACATCATCCAGAAACTTCTGGTACACCGGTGACATAATGGTGTGGCTGCTACTGCTAGAAGATATCCAGGTGTTGACATTCTGCTGTTGGGGGCTTTGAGATAATGTGGACCCAGGAACTGGTTGGCTTGGGTTTCCTGCTGATGAGTTCTCGTTTTTTTCTTGCGTATTCACGTGGCTATAATCTTCAACATGATCAGAAGTTGCTGGCATAGTCAGTGTTTTGTCATCTGATTTTAATGTTTCAGACTCATGTCTAGAAAGAGCTTCCTGTATGGTGGATAGCACATGATCTTCAGCCTCTTCTTTATGACAAACGTCAACATCCTTTGAGAGAACTAACTCAGCCTCTGTGTGCCTATCCAATTTAGGCACATCCTTTATTTTGTGTGGGCCTCTCCTTGATACAGGTGTGATGTGAGGTTTCACCCTAGAGGATGCAGGTTTTGGTTTGCTTTTAGTTGAAATGACAATTCTCTCCCCTGGACTTCTCCTCTGCTTACTCTGTGCTTGTTTCAGTGGTCTGCAGATTTTAGCAGATTGTACTTGTCTGTCCTTAACTTTGTCACAGGAGCTGGCAACCCGGAGGTTGTCGTAGATAGGACCAGCAAACATTTCATAGATGACCGGTCCTTTATCCCCACTCTGTATCTGCTGAAACATGTCTTTATAGGTGATGAAGTCCACAGCAGATTTAGACCTCGGTGTAACCGATAGACCGGGTCTCTTCAACTGACGGGTGCTCTTCATCTCTCTCACTGGTGGGTGCTGTTGAGCTCTGCTGCTGCACATCTTGTCAGAGTTTGCTCTTTTGCTCTGCGTGTGATCAATCACCTTCTTTCTTGGTGATGGGGTTCCAGTGTTGCAATGAGCACCTTTAACAGATTTAAGCTTTGCTTTTGCTTTTGTGATCGTCTCTCCACTAATGATTAGCTCAGGGCTAGTCCTGGTTTTATCTTTAACTTGAGTGGAAACAGAGGAGTACTTCAGGTTGCTTTTGGACTTGTTCCGATTCAGGATGCTTCTGTCTTTGTGTGCAAGTATGTTGAAGGACTGCTGGTTCTTTTGGATATTTTCTCTTAGTTCGCAGTTCGTGCTGGTTCTTCTCTCCTCATTCCGGACAGGCTTTAAGGCTTCCGACACCCTCTCACCTCTCTTGGGATCCATGTTTGACTGTGGAAGGTTTATATCAGAAAGAAATAACTCCTCATCAGCCCTAGTATTTAAATTTGCATCCTCCCAACGAAGGATTGGGTTATCTACCCAGGTTTCTTCATAACATGAATCCTTCTGTTTTATATGCTGCACGTCATTTCTGTAGTTCCCTTCAAAGCATGTAATAGCATCACCCCAGTCATTATTCATATTAAATGTTGCTCCATGGCAAGTCTCGGGCTCTGGTGTGATGTTGCCCACATTGTTCTTTTCCTCCTTGGACTTTGATGTGATAGGTATTTGATTGTTCACTGTGTCTTTAGTAGGATTCACAGCATCTTTTTTTTCATTGCCATGAAGATCAGTTACATGGTTGATGGGTTCTGCATCCAGGTTATGTGCTGACCTGTGAATCGGTGGAATATGACCAATTCTTGACAGAACATTAAAATGCCGTCTTGTCTCCCCAACCAAATTAGTCTCAGTGGAGTTCACATCATCCGGATGCTGCAACAACCTGTCTCCAATAAACTTCAGATGGCTTTCTCCTGAGGCTCTCGTGTGTATATGCCTCTCATCTTCTTCCTCCTCATCCTCCAGATCGATGGAACTCTGGCTGCTGCTGGACCCGCTCTCCTCACTGCCACATTTAGTGGTCAGCGGGCCTGTGCGTGGGCTCCCCCAGGAAAGCCTCTCTCTCCTCAGCCGGGTCCTGGAGCAAAGGGGGCTCCGGCTGATGGGCTTCAGGGGAACATGGTGTTTTAGTACTGATGGAGCCACAGCATCCCTGGGCCTTCTGTCCAGCGGTGCCAACAACTTGGGTGTTCTGGGATGCATAGCTGGCAAAAGACCATGTGAGAGCTGCAGAGAATAAAGACATTGGCAGTTATTTAATGGTTATCGTGGGTGAACATGGATGGAAAAAATATATATATATAAGTATGAAAAGACAAATAGTTGAAGACAATATAAGAAGAGTCACCTTTTGTTCATTTACAGTATCTTGAGAACCCAGTCCTGCAGACAGTAAGAGATTACACATAAAACAACATGTACCAACAGCAAACTAAAATAATTTGGCTCCACTGTTCCACCAAAATTCATACCACAATAGTACATACATTATATACAACATAACATGTAAGATGGAAATAAAATGTAACTCCTTTTCTGATTTTAAAATAAGACTACTTTATACTTCTTTTAAAGCCATAATAATTATGATTATCTTATTCCGAGGTTTATACACCTTGCAGTTGTGCATTTACATACGGGACTGGATGTGTGCTCTGGCCTGGATCATAGTGTTTGAACACAACAGTGGTTCCATGATGCTGGGGGCTGACTGGCTGAGCTGGCTGGACTCGACCACAGACAGCAGGCCGGGGGAGGATGGGGACGCAGCAACCACACTTCTTGTTCTCTGCCTGTGAGAGATAAATCAAATCCTATTTTAAAGATTTGTGTCTTCTGCAGTAGTAATAAATGCATATCAAGTACCTGTGTTTTAAAAATTGGTTAATCATTTGTTAAAAGCTCAGAAATTGCTTTTGTTTAATAATTACTTCATCACTCGGGTCACACTTCAGCCACCATAATTAAAGGGGATAGGAGTTGTGTCTGCTGGGAGCCATGCCAAAGAAAAAAGTGTACACAAGGAGTTAAAGTGTAACCAAACCCTAAAACCTTTAAGCCTGAAATCTTGGTTCAAGTCCACAATATGTGGCTGACAGTCTCTCAGCCATATTCAATGTTATTTTATTTGATTAGAAAATAATTAAAAAGTGCTGCTGTATCAAGACTAAAAGTAAAGTTAGATTCTTCTTTCAGTCTATTTTATTCAATACTTAAATTTCCACCAGTCACATGAGGCTGGACGTATTTGGCATTGCTCTACTCTCTTTATATGTGATGGTGACATATAGCATATATCTGCTAGCTACGGCTACAGGATGTACCTGTGACTTGGGGGTACCGGCAGGCAGGTGGTCCTGGTACTCAGCAAACCAGATAATGGAGAAGGATGGAGATCAAGGTGGCTCCAGCGCCTGCTGTTGTCATTGAGGCTCGGCAGAGACAAACCTCCTCTGAAAAATTACACAGACGAGTATACAGTTAATTTTGCATGTACAGTATATATACATTACTCAGGGGAGTTTGTTGTCACAGTAACAATCACAAATTGAGTACTGAGTTTTTTTGCCTTGTGCTGAACTGAACATAATGCCAAAAGCCTCATTTTACTTCCATCTCGCTCTATTACTGGAAGCTGATGCTATGAAATTAGAAACCAGCTCAAAGACCTTTATTCTCCTTGGAGAGTTTGGATTTGATTCAGTGGCGAGAGCTCCACATAACAGACAATGGGCTGATTCACCAAAGCCCTCTCTCCCCCCTTTCTCTGTGTTTCTAACCTGTTTGGGTAGAACAGGTTGTCCTCTGGACACAGTGACAGGTGCCTGCATACAGGACAGGAGTGTAACTGGATAGGACACTATTCTACTGTTGATGTAGAAGAGGCAATTGTTGACTAGCCAGGGGGAGAGTGCTCTGTTTATACAAGTGTGTTGGGGGGGGGGTTAACTGTACGCGCATAAACTGTTTGTGTTTGTGGTTACATATAAACAGATGTTGATGTGTTCACTGTCAACACTATGTGCCATCAGCTAGCTTCTTATTCAAGCACGGGAGTGTTCGTGTTTGTAAAAGATTGTGAGATCTGGTCACCTGCTTCCCCTCCCTGTATCCTGGTAGGCTTGCCTGATGTCTCTCAGTGTTTCCATGGCGTTTTGGAAACACAGGGGGATCCCCTTATCTGCTCCAGACACACAAACACACACAGTTACACACCCACTGATCTTAAATCCATTGTATTCTCTCAATGCACAGTTACACACAAATGTGAAACTTGTTAAGCGTGTTAAGCATATTTCTGACCTGGCAGAGGCCAAATAATGTTGTTTACTTTAAATACATTTCTTTAGAGAATTATCACTGATACAAAGGAATCACTTAGATCACCACAAAATGTAAAAAGTGATGAGGAAAGGAGGACAGAAAAGGTTTCTCTCATCACATTTCCTTAAAAGTAAAGTGTTATTTTACAGGATGGAGGTTCATAACAAAAAAAAGTTGTAAATGTCTGAGGTTACATGCTACAAATTTCTAGATTACAACAACATAACATAACACAAGAATGATGCTGCTCATGTCGGATTTACAGTAATAATATTCAGATACATCATACTGATACTCATCATAGAGAAAACAACAGACGTTACCTGTTCCTGAGCTTGTTGATCCACTCTGCTCCCATCTTGAGACCACGTTTAAGGATTGAATCAGTTCCTCGCACTGTTTATTTCTTTATTTCTTCACTCTTTGGTAAGAACTGAATGATTACATCTGTATTCTGTTTTTCCTGTCTGTATTCTCAACATGTCCGTTCCTCCCTGTGACTCTCTGTTTCAGTCATCTGCTCTGTCCCCTCTCAGTCTCATCCACGCTGTTGTAGCTCAGGTTCAAGATGTGTAGGTAGGTTTCTCAGCTGAGTGGTCGTATTGTGTGTGTGAGGAAACCAGTCACTCCCACCCAGTCACGCCCCCTCACTCCCCTCCCTTTAGAAGGTTATTTGATCTAATGGCTTGTTTGGGAGCTGACCATATTTCTTACTTAAAAAATGCTTAAAACGTTGACCTTTTTAAAGTAGTTAGTTGGCATCCAAGACACCCATATCACATTTTTTGGGTTTTGTCCTCTGGGACTAAGAATACAATATCTGTTTTTCTCTTACAAGCCCAAGAGCCAAGCCTAAGGTTCACTCCAACAGTCCACACCATAGCCCACTAAAACTCTGAAAGAGCCCTTACCTTGGCTGAGCTCTTTATGATGGTCAGATGGAAGAGGGTATCCTGGAGAGTCCAGCACTTCCTGGAAAGGACAAAGGTAAGAAAGTCATTAACTATATGTCCCAGTCTTTTTTTATAAAAACAAAAACAAAAACAAAACTGGAGGCTGGTAGAAGTCCTGTCGAATCATGTTAATTCAGAGGGATCTCAGTGGCTGCCAGAAATTTCAGTTTGTTTTTGTTTTAAATCAAAAAAATAATAAGAAAATATTATTTGGCCAGACTGTAGGAAAGAAAGATTGTTATCCAAAAAAATCCCATGGCCCTGCTATGAAAACCACTAAAGCATGTGGATTTTACTATTTAAATTGTTAGATTTCACTGTCATATGATGGAGCTATTGCTTACTGTCAGAGGCAAATCCTTGTTTTTTTTTCCTTGTAGTTTTAACACTACACATGTACACATATATTACAATTGAATGTGTCACTGGGTCTCTAAGATACTGTAGCTGTTCCCCGTAAACCACCTGCCCTTCTCTTCCAGCTAACCAGCTGCCCTACTTGTCTGCTCCATCCGTAAGAACACCATAATACGGTAGTATGGCAGCCAAGTGTCAACTACCCAAAGCACCCCTCCTCCACATACACACACACATACATACATACACACACTCACACACACTTATCTAAACAGCCAATTACTGCTTCCACATATTTGTCTTCTGGGTGACTATTACTGCCGGTTTGCCTGTGTCTCTTGTGGCTACTTGAGAGCAACAGCGCACATATTCTTAAATGTAACAGATGACTATCAAGTCAGATCTTTTGGGTTTTTTTGCCGTCATGTTTGTCTCACTTCCTAAAATCTGGACAATCAATTACTGAAGATAAGCAACCTCTGTCCCAAAGCTTTGAGCTAGAATGACAAAAGAAAACAGTTTCTCCCCACACACCATCACTGTGATGAACAGTTAACACCAGACCAAGTGTCAGGAACAATCCCTGTGCCTCAAATTTGCTCTATACTTGTAAACAATGTATTCTCATATATCTGTGTATGTACAGTGAGAGTGACCGGAGTCAAATTCCTTGTATGTGTACACATACCTGGTCAATAAAAGTGATTCTGATTCTGATCTGGATGCAGGAGAGACACTTCCTCCAGGGTGTTTGGCTATGTATGACTTACCCCAGTGTGGCTGTAGAGCAGAAAGCTGTGTTCTTGGGTTGGCGTTGGTTGGTGTGTGGGGGAGGCAGTTGTCGACTGATTAGGATAGAGGCTCTCAAGGTCCAACTCTACGTCCGAATCTCCAAACTCTGAGTCCAAATCCTCACATGAGTATTTGTCAAGGGCTAGGAGGGTCATGGAGGCAGCATCTGTGCAAATAAATAAGAAATAATTATAACCCTTTGTGGCCATGTAAACTAGAAAAAAAAACCCAGCTGTTTCTCCCAATTCCAATTGCATAAAAGTCAAAAACTCCAAATCCTCATTTGTGCCACACCTCAACAGTCTGAAAACAACATTTTTTTACTTTCTCTGTACTTGGTGTGTCACCTTGTTTCTGCATCGCCATCTTTGATACAACTCTGACTAACACACTGTCATGAAGGCTCTTAGCGGTGTGGTCGCTAACACATACACAAACAGGCCTTTCTTATAGCCTCCCACATAAGAGCAGGCTTTGAGTGCAACTGCAGTGGTTTTACTCCGAAAAACAGGATTATGAATGAATAAACTTGGTATGTTGCCTGTACGTGTGTGAAAGAAGGAAAAAAAAGTGTGTGCCCACACACAGTCATGAATAGAACGCTAAATCTTAAGGTGTGTACATGTGAGCATATATGCTACATGTGAAGCTGATAACAGGAGGAAGTGTGAGCACTCAACATTTGTTAATTTAATGTAATGAGAAGGCAATAATTTAATGTTTCATGTTGCTACTCTTTCTCGGTTTATGTTGTTACAGGTCATATGATTTTATGTGATTCTGTATGGGGAAGAAATACAAAAGAGAGCACCATAGGTGTTATAATGCAGGATCCTTATCATCTTACAAAAACTTTTGTTAACAGCATAACTCTAATCAGATTAGAATTATTTTGAGAGAAACAACAGAATGTACAAATAACTGGATAATCCTTACTTTCCCAATGCAGATCACATGCACTGCTGGAAGTAAGATCAGAATTTTCCCACAACTTTAAAGCAGCATTGATAAATGTTTTTGGTCTCCCAGGGCAGCAGAAAAAATCTATGAATATAACATTGATAGTTTATATAGATGGATACATACTGTTCCCATGAGGAAATTTGATTTGGACTCTTTATGGCTAGACCCATCAACATAATGTATGAGGACACACAACACCAGCAAACAGTATCATCTAACATCTAAGAATACACAAACAATATGAATGAATTAATTTTATGACGATCTTTCTGACCAATCATTTTCATCACAGTCTGAACCAAATACAAGAACGCTGATTTCCAGTGAAACAGTGAACTTGCTAGCAAACAGTTACCTATGTAAACATCTAGCAGACACAGAGCAACATTAGCAGTCATTAGCTTACGCCAATTAATATTTACACTCTCCTTTCAGCTTTTGTTTTGGTCTCCACCAACTCCTGAGGGAATTATTTAGACATTTAGCTGCTAAATGTTCCACTATGTTCACATGCTAGTTGCTACCTTGGTTTGCGTACAGACATTTTATCTGAGCTTTTTTTCTTTTTGCTGAAACATCTGAATTCTGCAGCTGGAAGTAACACTGGTGAGACTGAACCTAAACAAACAAACAAACAAACAAACAAACAAACAAACAAACAAAAAAGAGCTGAAAGATGCTAAAATGCTCCATAAAGCCAATTCTCTGTACATTTCTTGACCCTTTTCACATTATGTTAATCAAAAAAAAAGATCAGTGCGGCTTTAAACTGTGAATGACAAAAACTGTTCATTAACACATGCTGATTGATACATGCCTCTTCTTTCCAACAGTGACTAAAATGTCACATTCATGTTGGCGTGAGCAAATGTCTGTACCTGTGTGACTCAGAGCCTCAACCATCATGTGAATGATTTCCTCCTTCAGAGGGCTGTTGATGTTAGCAGCGTGGTGGGGAGCAGAGCAGCCACTGTGGTCTCGTACCCGCAGATCACTGATGGAAAAGTTTAATGACAGATGGGACGAGTCAAAAACAAATGGACAGCTCGCAAGGATCTAAAGATATACTGTATATAATATAGCTTATATATGCATGTGTGTTTTCTTACGCCGAGAGTCCCAGAAGTTCCTTGACCACTTCCACAGGTCTGTGTTCCCATGGTAACGGTGTCTCTATGCCCTCAAACAGGTCAATGTCCCTAACAGCAAGCATCACAGCTGTCACACCGTCACTGTTAGGAACATTCACATCCAGCCCGTCTGTCTGAGCCTGATACATGCAGACACACACAAACAGACACCAACAAATAAAAACACATAATACATAATACATACACCTAACACCAACACTTAGTTTGGGCACAAACGGGGGAATATAGCACATGTACACAAACAACTCCACTTTAATGGCTCACAGCTTTATGTATAGCTATGATACAAAGTAGCAGCTTGGAGTTTTAAATGAAAAGAACTACACATTTTCATAATTAATAGCAGCATACAAAATGTTTTTAAAGGCGAACTGAACTCAGTTACACTAATATTTATTAGTTATTGCTTCAAGCTCCTGAAAGCTTTAGAAGTCTCTAACATGAAATATTCTTGACTTAGTGTGAAACAACCAAATACTGGAAAAAAGGGCAAAGAAAATGTGCTTCAACAGCAACACCACCAATAACCCATTAACGGTCATCAGATTCTGATTCAAGTGCTGCTCAATCATGATCGGTACACTGAAATCCATGACCATGCTTTTACCAACGGCGTCCTGCCAGCTTCAGACCATTGAGAAAGGTGCACACAATCACACCCTATTTGTACCTGGTATTTAGGTTATACTCATTGTTTGACTGAAAAACACGTGATGACATGTCTCACATTTCAGGTTACACAATGTCAGGCAAGGACATTCGGCCTGTTTGTACCTTTCTTCTTTTTAGAGCTTTATATATATTTTTAGATATACATTTGTGATTGTGTAATAGGAAAACTTTATTGTCTTTGGTCATCAGGGATCCTCTACCTGTGTGGGAGACTTACCAGCAGGTTCTGTAAAGAGTGCAGGTCTCCCTGCCAGGCAGCCTGCAGCAGCTGTGCCTGGGGAGGCAGATGAG
Organism: Miichthys miiuy; assembly: GCA_036365135.1. Taxonomy (NCBI): domain Eukaryota; kingdom Metazoa; phylum Chordata; class Actinopteri; family Sciaenidae; genus Miichthys; species Miichthys miiuy. The sequence continues at coordinate 14,609,713 of CM071612.1, forward strand.
GCCTCGACATCCACCTCAACACTTTTCCCTGGAGCTCAGGAGGGCTCACGTGGAGCGCCGTCTGCTGGCTGCTGTTACACAGGGTCATATCAGCCCCGGTCCTCAGCAGTCGCTGAACCACCTGTTCAAAACACCAGCAGGTGAAACAATACATGACACAAAAAAGTAATAAAAAAATAAAAATAAAACATATTCCAGTGTTTCTGATATTTGTGAATGGGCAGCAATTTTTCAAACATCAGTTTCGGTTTTGCTATTCATCAGCTGTTATTTATTGTGGCTTATCTCACTCCACAGGGGATGACAGGGGGAGTGTCTCCTCTGAGTAACCGGTAAGTCATATGCTTGTTTTGAACACAACCCCCCCAAGAGGACGCCAAGGAGTTACGTAAAGAACAAGATTCAGGTCACATGGATCTAACGTGCACGTATGTCATTATGTTATTGTTAGAGGTGCCTCTAACAAACAGCTCACCCGTAGGAATTTTCCAGCGAACAATGGACTGATGTCAGATCTGCTTAGTAATATAACAGCTAGGTGACCAACCCTAACCCATGATTACAAAACAATAGAAGACATATTTTCTCTAACACACAGACATGTGCATAACTTACCTCAGTCATGCTTTTACAACAGGCAGTGATCAGGGGAGCAGGTACTTGGTCCTTCTCATCTTCAGTCTCAGAGACCTCCAGCTCCTCCTGGTCCTCTTGTCTGAGGCTCACGACCAGGACTTCTTCATTTTCCTCCTCCTCCTGTTCTCTGTTCAGAATCCTTTTCTCCCTCTTCTCACTTCTCTCCATAATTCACAGGTTCCCAGTCAGCTCTGTGTGACGTGTAGCCGACAGAAGAGCAGAGTCTGAGCAGGAGGTCAGACAAAACGTGTTGTTTTTTTAAAAAGACCAATCAGAGGACAAAATGACCAGTAACTGTAAACACTGCACTGATTCTATCAGTGCGGCGTCTTTGTCAGTCTGTGTGTTTGTGTGATCATGACTGTGATGTTAGTCCTGTGATGTAAGTCTCTAATGACCCATCAGAGCCCTCAGGGACAGCACAGAGGAGTTATTCTTTCACATTATTACTGCTGGTGAGTCACCATAATACTTCATTATTAAATAAATCCACCAATGATAGTCTACGCGTGTTCATGCATGAGTTCACGTACGTGTGTGTGTGTGTGTGTGTGCAATAGACACTCTTTGGGGGCTGGACTTCCTCTAGTATAATGTTTTACAACACTAACAGAGAAGTGTCTAAATTATAACCACATAAAAAGTTATTTAAAAAGAACTTTTTGAACATTAGATGTTTGTTAGCGTTGCTCCGCATTGGTGATTGTCAGCAGCTTTAAAATGAGACTAACAACAATCCAATGTTTAAATGTACTACTCGTTACTCACTGTAGTGATGTCATTTCTTCACATTACTTGATGAATGAATTCAGCCGTATGTCTTATCCAACCTTCTGTTTGACACACAAACCCTTGATCCTTTTCAACAGACCCTCCGCTCTAGTGTTTCCTCTCCTTTCTTCTTTTTGCCTGCACGCCTCCTGCTGTTGGTTTACACTTGGTTGCCTTGGAGATGGTCAGACAGACAGACAGACAGACAGGCAGGTCTGTTGCCTGACACATTGAGAGAGAGTGAGACGTGGAATATCAATGCCATTTTTTGTGTGAGGAGTGAGCTTGATTGGAGCAAGTGCTGCACAGAAGTACAATGTTGAGGCACTTTACTCAAGTATTTCATTTTCTATTACTTTATACTTAAATTTATATTTATACTTGTACAGTACTTCTACTCCACCACATGCACTTGTACTTTTTTCTTCCATTAATTTAAACCCTTAATTAATAGTTACTTTGCAGATTTGGATTATTGATACAAAATATAATCACAAAAATAAATGTTGATATATACATAAGTAAAGTAATTTTAATTACTTAATTGTTATTTTTTTAAATTATTTAATTGATATCATTTTGTGGTTATATGTTAATGTTTCTGCTTGCTATGTTTCTGCATATTAGATTAGTCATAGTACATCATTTTTACAGTAATTTAATTTAAGATGTGTGCGTGTGTGTGTGTGTGTGTGTGTGTGTGTGTGTGTGTGTGTGTGTGTGTGTGTGTGTGTGTGTGTGTGTGTTAAGGCTCAAATCTATGGGTGGACAAAAGCAGTTTGTCCATAACCCATAAGTCTCTACTCCTTGACCTGTCTAGATGATTCCTGTAATGATCCATGAAGTAAGTTTCTGCCACATGCCATAAAATTTGCGATGGTTATTTCACTATCAATGCTAACTTCTAGTGTCCATCCCAAATTCTTCCAAAAAAATATCTGAATTTGTAAGAAATGGCTACAAAATTATGCAGAACAATTTGCAACATTTCCTTCTGGTAGAATGTTTCAGTCCTCAGTCTATAGAAATATAGAATATGATAGTGTCAGACAGACTTTCCAATGTTAAATCATCTCACATAAGAGAGAAGCTGGATTTAAAAGGCTAACGGTTTAATGTGATGCAAATCTAAATATAAACTCCTCATTTGCTGCAATAAAGTCAAATATTCCATTGATGTCTCTGTCATCATGACCTACTTTGAACTGTAAAAGATTTTCAGTGTTGCATCTTTTTATCTTTTTGAAAGTGTGTCATGATTAAAACCACATCTTGTATCTCTCTTGTTTTAAGAAGAAACATAAGGCTATGAAATTGTATAAATAATTGAACAATTGAACAAAGTCTTCTGATCCTTCTCACATTTTCACAGGTTAAAAGCAAGTCTGATGAATCGGTTTATAGATTAATAAACTGATACATATTATGATATAGATTCAATTGTAAGTAGGGGAAAACAATAAAAGACACATTAATTTATAGGACTGTCAGGAACGCATTTAAACACAGGCTGTAACGCCTCAGATGACCACTAGATGTGAGTGTCGGACAACTGTGAACCCGTTAAATCCTGAACCAGAGCACAAATTTACACATGGTATCTAAACTGCACCTGTCTGCAGATCCATCCACACCACAGGTGGACCACACTACTTTTATTTTTACATCTTGAGCTATTCACTCTCAGTATTATATTAATCAGGAAATAGTGTTTGCTCAAAATGTGTTTGTTGGTTAGTTTGTCCTCCTGTATGAGTAAAAATGTCGTTTTAATGGTAACTACAAAAATGCCAAAAAGTTTTTTGGTCTATTCCAGATGCCTATTAGAGCTATTAGATTGCTTTTGTTTGTTTATTTTTCTTATTCCGTTTAGTAATTCATGAAGTGTTTTGTCATAGGCTGCTTTGGCGGCTGGTTTGTATCCGATTAACCAATGGAAAAGTAACCCCCCCCCCCGTCCCTTGCTGTGTTTGGGTCTATCCCGTGTCCCCTCAGCTCACCCACAGCCGTGTCCTCCCAGAGAGAAGCAGTGAACCCTGACACAGTCTCTCCTCTCCGCCGGTCCCAGACTGGTGCGCCCCATTGCGCACAGCACAGTTTCCAACACTGCACGCTTCACAAGCGCGCTTCGAATTTCTCCAAAACCTCAGGACTGGCTGGTTGGAAAGAAAGCTACAACTTTATGAGTCAGTATGATTATGTTTGGATAACGGAGGATCGGTGATAGGAAGATTTGGGGGAGTACAGCAGGGACAAGGACAATTCCCACCCCCTCCTACCGGAGCAGTTTGCGCAAGGTGATATAGCAGAGGCTCCTGGCTGTTTGACCGGACGTCTGCATTACATGGATTTCCTCATCAGCTGACACTTATGATGTTACCTATTACTCATTAAGCGCTTCTTAGCTCCTCTCTCTTTCACTTCCCTCCCAAACTTCAGTCAGTGGATCATTTTTGAGAACGACAGGATGGGATCGCGCACCGGGGCATCTCTGCAGAAACAGACGCTCCTGTGGTTCATTGTAGGTGAGTCTCTCACGTTGTGGCTGCATTGAAGATGGAGAAAGATGTTTAAAGTAACGTATGACTTAGATTCAGCGCAGTCGTTTCAATCAGCTTGAAACAACTGTCTTAAGATGTACTTACACTGTTTGATGAAGGCTTAATTATGTAAACGAGTTCAGTTAAATACTAATATTTTATTTTGAACCAAAATGTGTGTTAATATGATTATTGATCCTTAATAAACATATTTAAATGACAGATAATAATTGTAGACCATAAAATAGTTAATTATATTATATCTTATTATTGTATTACTGACCTGACCTGTGGGCTTGTTTTGATGATACCAGATTTATTTATACAGGATTAGCGGTGGTGCCTGTCACCCTGTGTGGTGAAGTGTAAACAGCATAATCTTTGTTTAAACTGGAGTAAAGCAGTGCAGCTGGGAGGCGATAGATTTTCATGGCGGCTACAGTCAGTGAAAAGTCCACGTAAAATCCTTAAAATCTACACATCTATGTAATGATTATAAGAGGAAGTGTTTGGTCATTTATTTCGGATTTGTACAGAATACTCTCTTTGGTTAAGAGTATTATAATTGCATTGGAATATGAAGTTGAACCATCTTATTCATATCTAATTTTATGACAATATATTACTCAAAACAAAAAACAAAAAAAAAAAAAAACACAAAATAACACAACACCATTCACTCCATCACTAACCTTACAAGTCATGACTTTTGTTTTTTCACAGTTAGGAAAAAACTAACCCGTTATTTTAATACATTTATTTCAGCTTGCTACTTATTTACATGTTACACTGCACCCAGTTAGGTATAAAAAGGTGATTTTAAGGTAACAAAATCACTAGGATTCTTTTCAGGCAATTATACACTGATGAAAACATAGTTGTGCATATTATATTCCATTTCTGCCACATCATGTAGATCTAACACACTGGACCTTTAATTGTAGGTGTGTTTACAGCATGTTTATGGAGCTACTGCACAGCGAAGAGTTGAAGACAGAGATGATAAATATCCTGAAGTGCATGTGAACTGTAATGCAATGCAACCAGTTAGTTTGGAAAATGCTAAACATTAGTGACCACCAATATTTTAACTGAACTGAACAAACCAATTTGAATCTGTGAAGCGTAGTGTGTAGTTTCCACCTCTTGTACACTGAATCAACAAATGAATGTACTGAGAGTTTGAGTGCTGACAGAGAAGAGGGGATTTCTGAAATTATTCAGTTTCCTTCATTATGCAATTGCACTATTACAAAATGCATGATAAGACCACTCAGCTGATGAAGCCACGTAATGCTGGAAAATCTCAGTGAGGAGGAGAGGTCTTAGAAAAGGCTTCATGTTTTCATCTACATATAAAACACAAGTTTTGCTCCTATGTTTTTGTCCTATGTCCCAAAGTCCCCAAATAATTATCCCAAAGTTCAGAACAGAGTGGATGAAGGGAAAAGAGTCTTCACTCTTTCCCATAGATATGAAGGTATTTGTACAAGGTGGCACTTTAATCCTCTTTCCTTAACATGATCGTCTTTCATCTGACGGCTCAGAATTCATTTGAAATATTTCGCAAGACAGTAGTCAAATGACAAAAGTCAAATGCTTTGCAGAACGACTCATGGGAAAACATCTGGCAATTCTAACAGTTTGGCTGAATATCCTGTAAGCAATCAAAATGGTTGATGCAGTGTAGTCCAACTAAGCCTGAGGATCAGAGTAGGTCATGAGACAATGTCTGGTAGGTACATTGCAAAAGTGGGTGGCCTATGGCTTTACTTTAATAAGCCTTGGTCTTCAGCAAGCCTTTCATCAATTTCTCTTCAAAAATAAAAAGTAGAAATCATTAAAAGGAAAGCTCAAGTTAATTAACTTTGGCTGGGTGGTTTTATTCAGAATCAACCAAGCTTTCAGAAACTCAGCTGATTAAAGGTCCAGTGTGTAAGATTTTGGAGGATCGAATGGCAGAAATGGAATATAAGTACGTTTTTATTAATGTATAATCACTTGAGTATAAGAATTGTTGTATTTTCATTAACTTAGAATGAGCCATTTATATCTACAGAGTTCGCCAAGTTGTTCCTACAGTAGCCCAGAAGGGACAAACTAAACACTGGCTCTAGATAAGGCATTTGGCATTTTTCACAACTTCCGTGGCCCCCAGAGTTTCTCTTGCATGCATGGAAGGAGAGGGTGAGGCAAGGGGTAGTTAATTAGTTGCAATGTGCAGCCTCACCACTAAGTGTTATTAAATTCTACATAGTAGACCTTTAAAGGATACTTTCAGATTATTTCATACCTAATTAAATATTCAGATGCTGCATCTACATTGAAGTACGAGCCATTGTAATGTTTCCTCCTGTCCTTGAAGTGTTTCCTAATAAAAGCTAATATAAGACAGTAGTGTATATATCAGTATTGTGAGTTACCCAAATGAAGTAAACATCTTTGTCCTTTAATGGTCATATTGAGTCCAGGCAACAAAGCATCATGGCCACAGAAACACGAGGAAAGGGCATAACTTAAACTTAATTCAAATAAAGGTCTAAAACTATAAAGTAGATTTATGCTGTTTTTCTTTCTTTTTTTTTTTACTGATTTTCCCTAAATTATCACGATCAATACATATAAAGAAAGATTTACCTTAAAATTACATAATTATTGGCATAATACTTAAAATAACAGTTTGGTTGTTAATTTACAGATAATGTCCGTATGTTTTTTATAAAATTTTAAGTTGAAATATACAATACTTTTTGACAGTGTAGCTTAAACTTTTTTGGCCACTTTGGTGCATTGCAAAAAGTTGTAAACACTACAATGACATATTATCACCTCATAAAGTTTCCCTGTGAAGAATTTGAGGACAGAGGGTGGTGTCTGCTGTACACATTGTTATATCTGTTTAACAGACTCTCAGCTTTAATGCCACATTATGTTTTCAAGCTAGTCGCTTACATTGTCTGTCCACTCTTTGGTGCCGGACATGCAGAGTGTTTGAAATTAACTGCATGTGGTTTAACACAATATTTGTTAACATAACATTGTTGAGTATACAGCTTTAAGATTCTTTTGTGCATTTTTTACCCTCATTTCTTTTAGTATCATATTTCTTAGAAAGAAAGAAGTATTAAGATGAAAAAAAAATGTTTTTCTGAGTGTCTTGTGCAAGAGACAAGATGCAGGCTCTGGATGATGTGCTACATATTTCCTCAACAGATAAACGCTTGTTGCACCAGTGTGCAATTTGAGTGTTTATCAAAAAATACTTTGCCAGTAGTTGGTTGGCTGACATCCTACAGTATCAGCAGGCATGGATTTTTATTAAGACAACAGTGTGGACAGAGGGAAGGGGAGGAGGAGGAGACAGAGACAGAGAGAGTAGTTGACCGCCTTACTGCTTACAGATACAGTTTAGTGAGTTGGTGTACACACCAGAGACAAAAATGTTAATTTCTGTCAGGTTTCCCCCTAGTGCTCTCATCTATATAAAGAAAGCATGGATGCAGGAATTTTATTTAACAAAAGGAGTGGGTTCTTTCTGTCTCTTCTCGGTCAGAGGAGCACGCATTTCTAGTGTGAAGGACTCAAGGGGATGTTTTTAAGAATCTCCATAAATCAGTTGAGAGAGAGAGAAAGAGAGAGAGAGAGAGAGAGGACAATGAAAGTAAGAAGCAGTCTAACAAGACAGAGAGAGATAAATGAGGTAGGAGGGGCTGGATAGTGAAAGTTTTAATAGTGCTGCTATATAACTGAGTCTATTTTGTATGTTGTGTGTTTCCATGTGTGTGTTTGTGTCCATCCTGTGTGACAGACCCGCCCACTGGACTTTGATTAATTAGATAGCTAGACATGGAAGATGGAAGAAAAACTAACAAATGTGGCCATGCCCCCTTTTGATGGAGCTATAATTTTATATAACTTCCCTTTTTTTGTCAGTTCTCTCTCCCCCCTTCCCCGCGGCGCTTCCTATAGGGGAGGGAATTATAGATACTAAACAAGTGACAGAATAACAATACAGGAAATTAAAATATTGACCCAAGTTTCATGCTTATGCACTGTGCCAAAGGTTTTCAGTGAAAGCAGTTCACCAATCAATATGTGCTCACTAATGGAGAAAGAATTATTTCTAACTTTGCATCAAAGACTCTGTTTCGTACTCTTTTGAGTGGATTAGTAAACCCGAAGGTCTAGCATAATTGGTGAGTAGCATAAACTGGTTTGTGTCTGACCATAGTTGTGAGGAAAGAGGAATGTAAGGGGTGCTGAGAGTGTCACCCTTGCTAAAGCAGACTGTGATCAACTCCTCCTAATTAGCTGTAGATCTTAATGTAATGCAGGGGAACATCAATCGTCTCTCTTGTCACAATTGCTTTCTAAATGAACAAACCACCCATTGTGTGTGTTCACAAGACACCGTAATAAAGGTCCAGTGTGTAAGGTTTAGGAGGCTCTAGAATATCACAGAAATGGAATATAATCTGCATAACTATATTTTCATTAACAGATAAACTAAACACTGGCTCTAGATTGGGTCTTTGGTGTGTTTCGCAGCCACTGTAGTTTCTGCTTCATGCTAGGAAGGAGAGCATGCAGCGAGTGGGTTGTAATCAACAAAATTATCCAGATGTCACTGAATCCTACATACTAGTCCTTTAAGTGGCGTTGATCATTTCTTCATAGAGCTAGGGCACTGAGGAAAATAAAAAGCAATCGCTACTAAAACTAGTCCACTTAATTCAAGTAAAATGATATAAATGACCATAAATTAATATGTTGATCATTATATTTAATTAATAGAATCTTTCTAATAAATCATATGTATCAAATACTCATCATAATTACTGGAGCTCAAAGATTTTTGAATCTGTTAAGCAGACAAAAAGACATTCAGTATTTATAGTTATCAAACGAGCAAGCTGATGTTTAACAGCTTGCAACTGACTAAAAATAATCTATTGATTTATTGGTAATCATTTATTGGTAACCAATTGTTTTAGTAATAAATAATAAATAATGTCTGTTACTATGTGTCAGCTATGTCCAATATATCTACCCATAGAACAATATGTGTGCATATATATTTCACATTTTTCTGTTTTAGTAATAGAAACTCTGAACAGAACTCCTCTGGGTTCTCCAAACTCACCACATCAGCCCTTTGATTGAGAAACAGAGAGCAGATTTTACATCCCATTTATCTAGGCCGCTGCTCTCATACATTACATTTAACCTTGCATAACAGCGACATAGTGAGGCTGTCGTAGTGGTTCACTCAACCAGTGCATCAGGCTGGAATTTTCTTTTCTTTTTTGTGGCATTTCTGCTCCTAAGGTACAAGATGACATGTCAAAGTCCTTGTGTGCAGGACTCACAGCTCACAACATGAAGAGCTCTTGACATGCCGCCATGTAAAGCCACCAAAAAGCCTGAAAGGAATTTCTCCAAACATTTATCTAACCAGACTGGTCAAATAGTTACACGTTGGTATTTATAGCAATGACCTGAGGGAGGAGTGGTTGAGGCATGGAGATGTGCATAATGCTTGAGATGTCCCTTACAGCCACAGTCTTGTGCTGCTGACCACTGTGCTGCTCAGCTGGAGCAGAGTGGCTGCCGGCTTACAGTACAGGGCAGCAGGAGGATTACTAACCTCTGATGCTAGACTGAATATGACTCGAGGATCAGCACTTGAGTCCCATGATCTGCTGGGAACACAAAAGTGGGAAAAAGTATTCATAGACAGATTTTATTCCTACAGCAGCAGCTTAAATCTAATGCTGTTTTCAGATAAGAACATGGCATTTGATGGAAATCATGAGGTGTGGATTTGTCCAACATTGACATAATACTCAGGTGTGCTAGGTTGGCTTATTATAAAACAACAGGTCCTGATATTTAAAATGATATACTGTAGATTCTTTGTAGAAAAAGATACTAAATAACATTGATAAGACATAATCAATAGTGAACTTTGACACACATAAAGTCATTCATTTTTCTCCATAGAGCTATTATCCCTCTGCAGATTACGGTAATGAATATAGCTTAGTGTGTCAGTCCACCACTGATGCATCTCAACATCTGTTGGATGAATTGTCATGAAATCGTTTTGCATACATTCATAGTTCCAGCAGATGAATGACTTTGGTTGATGGTTCGGTTGAACTTTTTCTCCAGTGACATTGACGTACAAGACATATTTATTTTTAAAGCTGACGTGAATTGAATTAAATGTTCATCTCAAAATGATATTTGCTATCATCCATTTTACAGAGACGAAAAGGGAAATGATTACTGACATATTTAATTTATAAGAAACCCTAGGAGGCTGAATTGTATTTTGTAAATGTCAGTAGTATGCTGTACTTAACTTTAAATTCTACTGTACTTAGAAAACAGAGATATACCGTATGCACTCTTAGAAGAGAAGTAGCTCTCAGGTGACTGCATGTGCAGGGGGATAGCTGCAAAGGGCATGCTCTGTCAGTCTTCCCCTAGCTTAATAGGTTTTAAAGAATAAATATGCTATTTTAAGGTAAGGTTTTCTGGTAGCATTCAGTCTGGATACAGATCGGTTGAGGTCATGGATTTGAACTAGTGAACTTTAATTCCTCTGTTGTGTTTGTGACAGTGGCGTCAAATTCACCATGGCATTATGCCATGTGATGCTACAGTGGACACTACAGATTTGATTTCACAGCCTATTTATCTGTGGAAATCCTCTCTCATGAGTCACATTTAACAACAACCCATGTAGGAAATTTATGCATGTAGGCTTTTCTGTAGTGGTCTCAAAAAAAAAAAGTCTATTACAGCTGGAGAAACACACTAGAGCTCCTATTAATTGCCTTCTATTAGAATTTTTGCTCTCCACTACCGGTGATGCATGACTTACCAATTTACTGGAGGGAAGGCAGGCTATAAAATCCCAAATTGGACCAAATGAACGCAGCTGGTTTTGTACATTGACATTTGAATTAGAATTGCTGTTAATTTACTAATCATGGATTTAGATACTTTTTTTTTAAACCTCTGTTTATATAATGTTTTGTATGTTGTATGTCATTTGGCTCAATCATGCTTTTTTTTATCATCAGTACACCAATAAGCAAGCGCAAAAACAGGCAAAAACCACTGGATTTACTGTAAATTTCTACTCTGCATCACTGAAACTGAGATAAATCTGAGAAGTAGTTTCAAAGACACACTGCACCCCTCTTGAAAACGTGATAAGTTTCAGCTCCACACTGCCGTTGGTAAATACAGACAAATAGCCCACCACTCCACACTGATTACCTGATTTTACGGCTAATATATCTGTGACCGTCCTGCCTCGTACATCACCTCAGGTAACAGAGGCGCAGCATCATCTTCACAGGCTTTTTTTTTACTGCTCTGGTGACATCTTCTGTAAAGTGTTAACCTCATATGGAAATTAAGAGATGAATAAAAGCACTCATCATCTCCTTCCACCTCTCTTTGTCAAACTGATCTTGTGGGAAATGTGAACTGTAACTAAATTAACATCACTTAATATCATCAAAAGGACAGTTCCTCCTTCATGACTCTCTTTCATCTCTGTCTTTATCATATTCCTAATTAGCAATAAAAAGGTGAATATCCCCCTTGCACTTCTTTATTGTTGTCAAGGCTCCTCTCTGCCTTTTCTCTCCACATTAACCTGTTTTACAGCTGGTCACGTCTGGTGTGTGTGCCTATGGATTTGTGTGTGTGTTTGTTTATGCATGTGTGGTATATGTGTGTGTGACAGCAAAGCAGTAACCCAGTTCCTGTCACGCCTCAGCAGCTAATGAGCAACGCTGAGCCACTGCTAGTTAGTGGAGCATGTGTGCATGTGTATGATTTTGTGTGTATTGTATCCAAGTGTGCGTGCCCTATCCGTAGTGGAATAGCCATTAGCAATTATCCAGGCGCCATCAAGCCAACACATATTTCAGCACCTTGGTAGTGGCAGCCACACTATGTGCCACACACACACACACACACACACACACATACACTGTGATATGTGGTCATACTTGGCACCCACTCTCAGACAATGGGACACAGTTTCACATAACTCACATGCAGAAAACACAAAGGAATTAGTGTATACGGTCTCACGCATACCCTATATGTGTGAACGCAGTCATGTGAAGCACAAAGTGATTCACGCTGCCCTTGAGCAAGACATCAGATGCTCAGTGTCAAGGGAAGCTGTGGTTGTGTATCAACACATGCAGATATATTTATGGCAGTAACCTGAGTGCCACACATTAATTTACAGTATGTAATAAACATAGAAGCAGAAAATGTAAATATATGCATCCTGTGTTTCTGAAGAAAATCCAGTTGCCTGTATTTCTACTTAATACTGAATTCTAGTCCATAATAAATACTATGGTAATAGTGATATTGCTTGTAATAGAGAGTTATCAAAAGTACCTGCTCCCTTCAATTGTAACACAATGGCCACCATTAAAACCTCTTAAAATACAGGAAATCTTTACATAATGATGTTTTCCCTCTCAGACAGCACAATATTGACCGAAACAACGATATGCCAAGTGATGGACACTTACTCAAATGCATGATTGTAGCATTTAACTTTATACATTATTAAGAATGTGGGATCCCAGCTGCACTTTAGTCTTGGCAGTGTTGCCGCCTTGCTCTTCCCATAAGCCACAAACATTAAGACCCAGATGAAACATGTGTTGTTGATGTTATAAAAGTTTAAACTCACCATAAAATATTATCGTAAACTACTGCACTTTTCGAATACGTTCAGTGCCGGTAATAGAAATCCTGACACACACATAACATGTTACGTGGTGTGACCTTATAAGCATAAATATATTCATAAGTGCACAATTGAATAGCTAAGTGCAAACACACATATCGCACGATAAATGTCTCATCAAACAAAGGCAGCTGTGTACGGCATGCTTGTGCACATCCAAAGGAAACGCATATGGAGGCACTTAGCAGCCAAAGATTTCTGTTTATGTGGCAGGTACACTTGCCAAAAAAAAGCCCCCGTTTACATCTGGTTTCAACACATAACCTGGATCTGGCTACATTATCTAGATAATGATATTTCATCACAGACCTCAGCATTAACTTGGTGTTTCATATTATCTTTAATCTCTCCCATATTGTGATTGGACTTCAACATACAAATTGGGTTGGCCCTGGGAAGCCCGAGGTCAAGTGAAGCAATGCGGCTGTATGGTTTCTACTTCATTTTCTTTTGTGGAGGAAAGGGTTGGCTTTTCGAGTAGGAGCTTGAGAGTGCAAGAAGAGGTGATCTTTCATCTTGATAGGCAGATGTTTTCCATAAAGGGTTGTTTGCTGCTGGCCAGCATGGATACCATACCATTCTGCATTTTTACTTCAAAGTTTTGATGTCTTCAGTGTTAATCTACAATGTGGAAAATGTGGACAAAACATTGAATATAAGCTGTGTACAAACTTTTTACTGTTACTATACATATAAAACAGACGGGGATGCCCAGCAGACATTTTCAGGAAACACTTATCTCAAAGATCATGATAAAAAAGGAGAGTGGAATATAAATTGTATTTATAATTTCCTCCCTTGACAGTGTTTCCCTGTTATGATGGAGCAAGCTCTTTTGCACTGAAACCATATTAGAAAAGGTCATGAATGACAGAAACAAAAAAATAATGAAATCATGTTTCAATATGCATATGGGCGTCTGGCTATTGTTATATATATATATATATATATATATATATATATATATATATATATATATATATATATATATATATATATATATATATATATATATATATAGATGTCCTTATACGTTTTGCTGCTTCTGTGAAGTTGAAGTATTATAGAAGCTTGTAAAATGTGTGTGAGAACAGTTCCCTTTGTCCTGTAATTATACTCAATTGAGCTTAGTAATAAAAACACCTCTTTTCTTCTTCTGCTATTTTGACAAGATAATGACTATGTGTTGTATACCTGTATCTTCAGACAAGAACATTACCCAGTTATTAAATATGGTGTTGTTACACATTAGTCTCTTTATAGTCTCATTTCTGACATTTAAAAAGCGTTGTTTGCATTTTGACAGCGATGCTTAGACAATTAGTCATGCAAAAGCTACATGTTCCCCCAGATAGAGTAATGTTTTCCGTTCCTGACTCCAGAGTAACTAAATAAGATCAACCCTTATTATCTCTTGATCTGTTAAATTATACCTTGCCAGTCCTAAAAATTTAATCAACCATTTCATAAGCATGTAATTGGAAGCCTGTTAGCCCCCTGTGTGAGCAGATTGTAGGTGTAATCTGAACATCTGATGAAAATTTTAAACTCGACCTTTGCAGGTGGGTGAGAGCGTTGGGGGAGAGGTGGAAGAAAGAGAAACATTCATTTGACAAGGTCCAGAATGCTGAGACAAAGGAAGACTAAAAATAGGAAAGCAGTAAGTGACATCGGTTGTAGAGTTTCAAATTTAGTCACACAGAGAGAGCGATGGCGTGAGGGAGCAGGATAGAGTTATTGCAGGTTATACAGTACTTGACAGGCTTGCTTAAGCTATTATGCATTATGCAGATGAGTCCTCTACTCTGCATGCAGCAGCCGTAGTATTGTGTTGATTCATTGTGCATCTCTTTGTGTAATCTTTCTTCTTTCATGCTCTCTGCTCACAGCAGTGTTTAATGCAATTACTCTAATAATTTAATGCTCCCGCTGTTTGTCTCTCTTCTAGTTTTAGAGAAATAGCATCATGCTGCTATTGCATGTACTCCAGTGTTGATACTAAACCTGAATTAGACATTGTTAATACTATGTAGACAGACCACACAAGTCTTCGTCTTGGTCTCTCTCGTTCTTCTGTTCTTATTTGTCTGAAAGTCTGGCTGTATGTACACTGAAAGATCTCAGCTGTTTGTGGCAACGTTTGTGACCTTTGCTGCTTATAAGTGCTCCTGGCATAGCATCAGAACTGGCTTAGTATTTGTTCTCTGATGGGATTACAAAAAAAAAAGATAGGGAGAGAAGAGAACAGCTCGGCAGTGATGTTTTTCACTATACAAATGTGAATTTATGAATTGTGGTTTCACTGAGGATTTGATGAGTAAGATGAACATTGTTGGACATAATCATCTGTGCAGTGGACTATTTGACTCTAAAGGTAAAGATTAAATTAATTCATATTTTACAACAAGAAACAAAGATATAAAGACTGCTATTGAAGCCCCTCTGCAGTAAGGTGACCCCACAGAAACTCTTTACCTTCCTGTGGGTCTCTGGTGTTAAACCAGATACTTGGACAAAACAACAAAAGGCAAAAGATTTATGCCTCAGTTTGGTTTTAGGGCAGAACAGGAGAACAGAGAATTCAGCTGAGAGGTTTCTGTGTCTCTCTCACTTCAACATAATCTATAGTTGTACGTTTTACTGCCTCTGTAGGCATCCAAAAATCACAGCAGGGAGGTTACACAACATTAAATCAAAAAGTCACATTTTGGAAAAATAGATGAAAAAACATTAACAGACATTTTTCCATATTGTACGAATAGAAGTAATATTTCCTTAATAAAGGGTATTATGCATACTTATTTTGTTGAAGGTTATCACTATATTTATGTGTGATTCCAAGAGAGACTATTTTTACAGAGCACCTGAAGCTCAATATAAGCCAAACCAGCTTGTGGTAGACTTACAGACAGTATAAAATATGGACGTCTCAGCCGTGATGTCATCCATAGGTTTCTGAAGAGTTGTATGTACAGTGTGGAGGCTCTGGCCACCGCCATCTTGGCACTCCCGCCTCTGCCGATTCCAGTTGGCAAAGGCACTTCCACAATGGCTTAATCATTTCTCACCATGGAGGTTGTCACTTAGGTAGACTACAGTGCTTAGAATATGGATGCTTCTGCAAAAACAGATTCTAAAACATAGATGTTTCAAACACATCTTCAAGCTGGCAGTACAGAAAAACTTTCAAGGTGGCCACCCAAGATTTGTGTAACCAATTCAGCATCTTACCAAATGTGAACTATGGTGATAATATCCAATTCTGTTCCCAAGTTATGACTTTAAATAATAGCCAGACAAGTGTTTTTGCAGACTATTAAGATGTCACAGTGAATGTGACCTGAAATTTTGTCAGAATTAGCATGAATCTATGAGTTATAGCCAAAATCTTATCAGCCAAATCTTGACTGTTCATCCTTGAGTCCAAGTGGACGTTTGTGCCAGATTTGAATACATTGTTCCTGAGTTATCAAGTTCACAAGAATGGGACGACCCCGTCACCGGTGTGGAGACATAAAAGCTTATTTTTTTTTTAGCAGTTTGCAGTAGATATCAGAATCAAACTGTGTTTTCAAAGCATTAACGATCAGTTAAACTGATGTGAGAAATGAATTCTAAAATATTAGTCATGGGGAAAACAAGATAAAAACATGCACACACGCACAGCAGTGGCAGCAGCAGCCACTAAGTCCTCCACTGCAGCGTTGGAGTAGATGAGTGGTTTGGTTTTGGCAGCTGCAGGCGATGCTGTGACATTGGGCGAGACAATCATCAGCTCCCCCAAACTCACTCTCACCCAAAGAAATTTCTAATCAGCCCATGAACTGAACATGGCATTTTTCCCATCAGCCAGTTTAGCTCTAATCCCAAAACAACTGCTGCTTCAGAGCACAGCCAAAAGCATACAGCACTACCCCAAAGGATCAAAACAGAAAGGAATGTGCTCAATGACTTTGGGCGTATTTATGTTTTCATAGTTTTTCATTTTTAATTAAGACTCATTACCAAAAACGTGGATATAGTGAGTCCGTACGTGTAATCACACGTCATGTGTCCTCCAGGAAGTTATCAGCATGGAAAAATAAACAAAGCCAGCTGCTGTCAGGTATCCAACACATTACTGCGTGTTCTGTTTTATGTAATCATGATATGGAGTCCAAATGTTCAAACAGAAATCTTGAACAGTAGAAAAAAACAACACACTTTTTACACAGGTAGTGTTCATGCTGGGAATAACTGGGATAAAAGTCAATGCTCTCACACATTCAACAAAGTCAAAATGCTTCTCTGTGTGTGTGTGTTTGCATATGCTGTGCTACGGCTGCCACTCACGTTATTTGAAATTTGAATGTAGGGAAATTTAAATACTTGAGCTGTTCTGATCTGACCCAAATACACAGCTTGTGAACAAAATTATTTTAACTCACTGCCTACCTTTCATAGCTTTATCTCAAGGTCAACAAGAACTAAAATGCTTAAAATAAACACAGTTTGGGTGTAAAAGGAACAAGCTGTTCCACTCCAGTAGTAATTTCTTTAAAAATGCACTCAATCACCCTTTTTCCTAAAGCATCTTAAGGCTAAGATAGTCAAAAAAATAAAAAATAAAAATAAAAATCATTTTACCACTCTGAGTATAATACCTTGAGACACTATTATAAATGACTGCAGATTAATGAGTATCTCCTACACACTTGTAGGAGGCTCAGAGCATTTTAAGAAATCCTGCAGTTTACGAAATAAATAATGTTTTAATGAATATGTAACATTTGATGTAAAGTTAAATTAGAAAATAAGAAATCAAGTTAACAGTTTTTGACACATTTATGTCATGTATCCACTAATTTCTTATTATGTAAAGACTGACTTTGAGTTTGTACCACCAAAACACTAGCTGCCACTCTATCTATGAGTTTCTTCATGTATTTTAAACATTGCTGACTGAAACTGAAACTTTCCCTCATCTCTCTCCTCAATCTGGCTTTTCATTTTCCTCCTTTCCTTTCTTCCCCTGCCGCACGTGAAATGAAAGGATGAGGAAGAGGGGAGAGACAAGAACATGTCATGCAGCGAGGCAGCGTCCCACATGTGCCTGTTTGTGTTGTCTGAGAATGTGTGTGTTTGTAGAGGGATTCTCAAACAGCATTATTAACACATCTGAGCTTCTCATGAGGTGCTTGATTTTTCATCTTTATTTATTCATTTATTATTTAGTGTTAAAGTAAAGGATCTTTTCCTAAACCTATTAATCGCCACTGTCCTGATGTTTTCCTTACATAATTTCTCTTTTCTTTTATTCTAGGGTGCTTATCTTGTTCGCCTTTTGTTTAAATGTAGATCTTATAAAGAAATTATATCCACAAGAACTCTCACTGCCTGTCAAAAGTTAAACATCTGCTTGGTATCTGCTGGTAAAATCTGCCTCAAGCAGCTATGCTTACTCTCTTAAACTTACTTCCATCCATTAACATGTGCCCTAAAAGACTGACACACACATACACACACACACACAAATCTGTGGTAGGTTTACAACAATTATGCTTGTGTATTGTGTAATTTATGTATTTTTCAGCATCTCAGCGCTCTTAAAGGTCCAGCATGTAATAGCGTGAGACAGATGGATATAAAAACAAGGTCTGCAAACTAAGGCATCCATTTAATTAGCTTTATAAATATTTTTTACACATTCAATGGACGGTTTTGAGTTTGAATGCAGTGTGCATTTTAGACTAAAGTTTGCAGGTTTTTATTTCTATTTAAGTTTCATTAGTGTATAATCTGAAAATACAAATAGTTTAGAATGAGTCTTTTATATCTGCAGATGTAGTAGGTCCTCTTTTACAGAGTCCGCCATGCTGAACCTTCATGTGTCATATGTAGAGTAGCGCAGAGCAGACAAACTAAACACTAAACACACACAAAAACACAAACATATATATTTTTTTAAACCAAACCATGACCTAAACATATTCTATCATAAAGCTGAAAAAGTAGGTGAAACAAAAAACCACAAAAATAAAAATAGGCTCATTTTCAACATTTCCATGACAACACCTTGACAGTACATGCACATGGTGATATTGTGTAGGGTGTAGCATGTATGTGTGTGTGCTGACAGCTGACCAGGATGCTCATTTATTTCTCTCTTTCTCTCTCTCTCTGTCTATCTCTCTCTCTAAATTACCCTGGCAGGGCTATAGTCTTTCTCTTCACCTCAGTGGCTTCACCAGCCCTCTGCTCGCCTCTAATCAAACCTGCTCTGACACACACTATATCTGCAGACCTGTGTTTCATTGCCCGTGTGCACGCACCCACTCATCACAGCCAATCAAAGCACCTGTATTTTCTGTGTGTAAGTGTGCATGTGTTATGCCCTTTCCCCTCTCTCTAGTGTCGTCCTGATGTGTTGTAATTACACTTGTCCACTGAGAGTTATAAACTCTCTGTCTCTTTGTGCTTCTTTTTCCACTCTTGGGGGGATGAACACATATGTGCAGACACATACACACCTATAAATCCAAGTATACTGAATTGCAGATAGGAATTGGTAAAACCAAAATTACTGAGTGATTTAAGCTGTTCTCAAATCTGTAACTCAAGATGTTTCATTGCACAGGGACAGATTTGTAAATAAATGAATGACAAAATCCTTGAGTTTCTGTGTGATAAGCTGAAAATCTGCTGTTTGATTCACCTGTGTTCCAAGATTGTGAGCAATTAGCTCAGTGCTCACTCAAATACAGTGACACATTTCCTCTTGAGGCCCAAGACATCGATCGGTACTCATGATTCTGTCTCCATTGCCTCCTTCTCCTTTTTTTTTTTCTAGTTACAAAGCTAAAGCTAGCTTTAACTTTGAGGTAAACTGGAGGAAAGAAAGTAAATATAAGAATGAAATGTCAGCCAAAAGTAGCACGACTGCCACAGAGGATTCAGAGCCCTGGTGATGTGGAGTCTGATGGATGAGCTGGTTCGGATAGTGACGTTTCTTGGTCCCTTGAAAGTTCATCCGACACTAGCTCTGCGAGTGATTCAGAGAATGAGATAATTCCAATACGTGGTCCTTCCTAGTTCCTAGAGTTAACTAACTCAGTCTGCACGCTCACTTTAAAGTATTATGTTCATTTATTTCCATGCAGCAATGGTTTGAAATAATGTTTAGAGCAGTGGGGTGTTAGAGAAATGGGTGACCGTGACAATTAAATTAACACAACTAAGATAGGAGGTGTAGTTTCAAAACTCAGAGCATGATTATCCTCCAAATAGAAATAAGAAATAAGTTATGTTTAGTCATCCTGTCATCTGTACAAAATGTTATCAAGGATGGTGAGATCTTTCAGTCAAGACCAAAGTGGTCCATACTGACCTAGAGTCACACCACTATGCCACCATAAGTCACTAAACTAACTTCAATACTCTGTGGCATATATGTTACAGGTCGCTAGAGGGATAAACGACATTCTTCAAATAGATATTCCCTTATTTGGTGTTTTGATGATGGTTGTGGAGAGAAGATGTTGGATAAATGTCTCCCACAGTAAAGCTGTTCAGTTGGGTTGGGGACTGTAAAGGCCACGTCATTTTGAATTCATTCAATGACCCTTATTGTCCATTGTTGCGTTCATTGTGTTTCTCCACTCATTTATTCAGGCTGTCTATATATAGAAATGTGTTTATGAAGCAATCTCATGTGATGAATACTACCCCATCAATATTCATTTTGAAATATACATTTTCTGATAATTAGGGTGCAGTCTTTCCTAGAGTGATATGACCCAGACTTGAGTTCAAGTGGTCCCTTGGTTTTATAAGGCTTTTGTGCCAGATGCCAGGAACTCTCATCAACATAATGAGCAGCTTAATGATGTTTCACTCAGCTTGGGGCTGATGTGTTTCTGCATGTTTTTCTTCAACTTTTTCTTTTTACAACTTAATATCTTTTTTGTTTGTTTGTTTTTAAATCAAAATCTTTCTTTCATTGCCATGTTGATTAGTTTGTTCCACAAATCCATTCTCTTTGTCAGTCATTCTGTTTCATTCAATTTTATAGCTCATTACCAGCTCTGCACCAATATAAAATGCTCAAGTTTAACATGGACAAATGTTGCAAAGAAGAAAAATACTAGTCTTTATTATTACAATATATCACAGCGTGTATTGATTTCCTCTTATCTGCTGCCCTCTGGTCTTTGTAGATAACATGCTCATCCTCTTGTTGTGTGCCTTTATATCTACGTTAATTGTATGCTATTACCAGAGAGAGAGAGACAGTCAGGGCAGACTTCTATCATTATCACTGTAATGATTAGCTGGTGATGGATGAGACTCAACTTAACAGAGATAGATGTGGCAGGCACACACACACACACACACACACACACACACACACACACACACACACACACACACACACACACACACCACCTTTTCAGTAATTGTCCCATACAGTGTGTTTATGTGTGGGGGTGGAAAGTGTGTCTGTTTAGGTAGGTGTAGGTTTACAAAGGTGTCTATTCCCAGTGTGTAATAAATGTGAGCAGTGAGTCAAAAAGGAGACACATGCTGACCTCAGTCATTATTCTATTAATTAAGTGTGTGAAACATGTTTTCAAACCTCTTTGCAAAGGACACTGAACTCATGCAGTGTCTCTATAAGTAAATTTATTACAGTGTGTGTGAAACTGACAGTGTCATGGAAGAACTAACAAGGGTCTGCTATAAATAAGTCATTTTATTTTTACTGCTCAAGTCAGGCGCAGATATCACAGAAAATACAGGAACTGTATCAGGGTAAAATATTAAATTAGATTAAACAAGGGAAAGTCTGAACAATGGGTCTTGAGTTGCTATTTGACGGTGTTCACAGCATTCACAGAAGGATGGCATGGCTTTTTGGACATTTTTGGACATTTTACAGCTGTGACTGCCAAGCACTCACTCACAGCTCAAAATGATTAGACTATATGACTACTTTAGGAGTGCTGTGGGACACAATAGCTGGGCTATACTATAAATTAAACAAAGAAGTTAGATTTATTGCAGGCAAGAACATAAAACAAAAAAAGGAACTAAATAAACAGATCAATCAGACATAAAAAGTTTGTAAGTATCATTAAAAAGCATCATATATGCACCCTTAAAAGCAGTGATTGAGATAAATCTGTTTTTATTGTTTTTTTCATTAGCAGCAGTAGACTGGAATGACAGCAGACCAAAAGATGAATTTAGGGGCCTTTAGTCTGATGTCTCATATTTTACTATGCCACCAATATTGGCTGCAATAAGCGATTTAAATACGGGGGTATTTAAGTATCCAAGAAGAGTTTTGTAAATAAGTTAAAACCAGTTTATTTAAACCCATAGACAGTATAAAGAACTGAACTTGTATCCGTATCAGGTTTCTGAAGAGCCATGTTGAAGCTCAGAGTGTGGTGGCTCTGGCCGTCACCATCTTGGCAGTCCTGCCTCTGCCTCCTCCCAGCTATTTTAAAAATCGGTAAAGACGTGGGTTATCGGTTTATCTGAGGTGGACTGAATGACGCCTGGCTGCTCAAACAAGCCAGCTGTAACACCACCCGCCTGTCAATCAAAGCCGCCACTCTGTTAATTATGCTTTGAGCCTTAATATAGAGTTTTATAGAAATTCGGGCTCAGTACATTTGTCATGAATAGTGAAATTAGTTATTGAGACCGCAACCTTTTTTTTGTACCAGGCTGTAAACATGTTTATTTCTGCTGTGAATTTGGACATTTTAATATGTGGGCTTATGGAGATTGACTCGTTCTGTAGCCAATCTCAAGTGGCAGTTTGAGGAACTGCAGTTTTTGGCACTTCTGCATTGGCTTTACTTCACAGCCACAGAAGTTGCTGCTTGGTTATGATGAGTGTGCAGAGAGGGCCATTTGACCAGGGAGTACAGAAGACAATGATGGTGATAAAAGTAAATTGCGTAGAGTATTCCTTTGCAAGCCAGTCTCAAATTGTATACCCATAATCAAACACAGGATAAATGGTCATTTAAACAAACTTGCAGCAGATGAGAAAGATTACTTTCTTTATTTACTTTTTTAAACATGCTTTTGTTGTAGAGAGACTTACCACTCTACACAGATATTTGTCAAACCAGTCTTGCTCACTTTCTTTCCAGTCCCTATTAAATACCAAATCAGTCATAGATGCAATTAAAGTGGTTTTACACCAGTTAGCTCAACAAGGGAACACTCCCTAGAGCCTAATACCTGTGATAAAAATCTCATTTACTTCCAGATAATATTGATATGAGAGAAAACCATGCAATAATTTCTTTTTTGTGCCTTCTTGCCTTGTTTACCAAAGCATTTAATGTGGTTTGATGAGTCCAGGAGGGCATGTTAGTTCCATTTAGGATGGATATGAATTAGAATGAATAGGAATCTATTTTGTTCAGCACTTTTCACACTTTTTAAAACAGTGATGCAGAGCTCTCTGCGCCTACAAACCGAAACCTCTTCATTATCGTTCCACTCATACCACCACTTCAGTTATCTAAAGCACTATATATAGTGTCAGGTAGGGGTTATCTAATCACATCAAGTCTGCCGATTATCAACACATTTTTGTGATGATTATTTTGGACATTAAAGAGCCATTTATTTCTACAGTTTTGTGTCATAATATGTCAGCCTTTTAAAAACATTTCTAAATGCAGATAAGACTAAAATATTGAGGAAATGTGTCATTATGTTTATTTATTTATGTTTTAGAGATGCTTAATGCTGAAACACAGAAGTTCATACTGGGAGATTGAGATTCAAAGTGTGACTGTAATGAGTCTTAAAGGCTTAATGAGTAGGATTTTCATAAAATAATGTATAGAGTACTGCAAAAATAATCTTTCTCAATCATCACTAATGACCCACAACCGACATAGCAAAATTGGTCTGTGGCCCATGACAAATACATCTCATCACGTCATCTCGGCTGTCTGTATGAACATAGCTGGCCCTGTTCTGGTGTTATGTTGGACCAGACAAGTTTCAGTACTGGATCCAGATGTCAGCTCAAACTAAACATTTACCAAGCCACTCTATTAATACACACAGTTGTTATTTTAGGCCCAGATAAAAAGCACTTTAACAATGCAAATATTTATTGATTTTTCACATTGTGCCATTTGCAAACTGTAAAATGTCATTAGTCAGAAAATCTCTCTCTCACTCTCTCCTCTCATCTCCTTCCTCCACTCCCCACCTCTCTTCCTCTTCACTTCTTTCAGCACTGCGTGTGTAGTAATGTGTATAAATATTAAATGAGTAAATGTTGCCAGTAAACACTCATAAACAAACAATGAACACTTGTAAACCATTGCCAAAAAACAGAGTGCTGAGACTTTTGGGCAGTGGTGTGTGCTTGACGTAGCAAAGGGACTGGAAACAGCGGAAAACATCTAACCCCGCTTTATCTAAAGGTAACGAAATCCACATATCAGTCCTGGGAGCTCACATGTTCAGTGAAGTTTATCACTTCACTAAACAATTAAAGACACCCTAAATAAAACAGCTGTGTTAAGAGAGATCAGACTTTGTCATGCGGTGTTTCTCTTTCAGTCCGATTTCTCACACAAACGTAATTTAAACCTTGACATCAGACCAATGGGCACATTGAAAGAGGAGTTACATCCCTGGGTAGCAGAGCTGGGTAGATTTCAAGATGCAGTTTGTTTGCCAGTACTTGTTGCCTGGTTTAGACAGGGTAATATAAAGTTCAGATTAGGTAAAAATGTAGTCCAGGAGAGCCTTAGAGGTAGCTTCATGTTTTATCTAGAATAAGGGCACCCAAGAGACCATCTTTGTGGTGGTGGACAACCACTAGTGGTTAATTCGAGCAAAACTGAACAGAAAACAACTAACATCAATGTCAGACTGATTAATGGAGCAGTAAGGCAGTTCAGTTCTGGAGACTGAACCACAACCATTATTCAAATGCCCCAAATTAAAAGCATGAAAAAAATTGTATTTGTCTGGTGTTACCTTTTGCCACTGTGGTGGATGATGCACCCACCTTTTAGCCTCAGAGTGTGTGTTTGTGTTTGAATGTCTCCTCTAATCTTGGGTTCAACCAGGGTTCAACCAGCTCTAGGTTATATTCACATTCAGTGGCTTAAATGCTTTTGCCTTTTAAGAGGCAATGACACATTGCAGTGAATCACGCTTGGGGCTTACAATAATACTAAGAGTACCTTGGAGGTAGAGAACAGCCTGTAAAGTCTCATGGCCATCTCAAGCCGTCGTGTCAAGGATAGAGGATCAAGTGTGTGTGTGCGTGTGTGTCTTGTGGTGGTTTGCGATATAGTTAGACAAGAAATAAGAGATGAAATTGATAGATTGCTCATTTTGAAGTTCTTTGATGAAAATCCTCTCTATCTCTGTTTCTATTTAATTATGTGAATACTTTCAGAGATTTGGGTAGTTCTAAGTCACCCCCTGGGTCTCTGGCTGTCTGATAATGACCACAGACAGCAGAGATGGAGGAAAGCATTAATTTGTGGATATGTGTTAGTGACAGCGCTAGAGGTAAAATGCAATGACGGCAGCTGTTGCACCGCTACTAGCATTCCTTTTACGCCAATTCATTAGACATACACAGCTCGCTAGACAGAGAAAGAGTTAGAATGTCTCACTTTCATCCATTTATCTCCAACTGTGATAAACAGCTAATATAGACATCAGTAGTTCACAAGGTTTGTTGTGATTTTGGTCTCAAACAGCACTTAATACTCACCTGTATATATAAAAAAGGACAGATAGCCTTTGGGGATTGACAATTTCCATATCACTGTAGCCAATAGATGTAAATTACTTTTTTTGTTGTTGCTTGGTTTGACCCATAATGTATGCCAGAGGAGTGTGGTATAGCAAGATAGAAATTGGTTAATTCATCATTCATTAATTATAGAAATTGGTTAATTGATTGATGTACCTGCTGAGTGAACACTAAAAATCAGTCTTGTGTGGTTAATGCAGTTGCACTTTTTCCAGCACTGTAGCTGGAGTTTTCAGCCATACAAGACTCTTTAAACATACTTTACATTGTGCTTATGCCACCATTAATACCAAGGCTAGATTATCAAGCAGGCAAAGAGGGCATCTGCACACCCTCAAGGTCCTCCACAATCCCAGCACTGACTTTGCACATGGGTAGGTGTTTGTATGCTTGAGTCCATGAAGTAATTCTCTTTTGATAACTTGTACTACAATCAGACTGAAGGCTATTTCAGCAAGAAGTGGAGCAGGAAGAACATATCTGTGCTTCTCAAGTGCACAATCATTCTGAGGGAACATGCCACAAGTGAAGTGAAATACCCATTTTTCCATAGACATTCAAAGGAACATTAGATTCTGCTGATTTATTCGGAGGGAAAACTGTGAGAGGACACAAAGACAGAAAATATATTAGTAGAGAGAATGATCATATTAGAGAGCAGTCAAGAGATAAAATGAATCCAACAGATTAGTGGTTAAGCGGACCATTAATTCTACAGCAGGATTAATGCTGATGCAGTTAGCTGATTACTGATTAGTCCATTGACAGGTAATTAACAGCTTTGATTAACAATTGGACACTTAACTTATAAGCACATTAACATGAGTGTCTAGACCTCTTAACCTGATGTGACTTGACTTTACACAGAAATGTGATGCAAATTCTCAAAGATGAAAGTGTGTGTTTTTTTTTATGACAGAACAAGGACACTTTTACTTGCACTTACAGGCAAACTAACTGTAAGCCAATATACCACAGAAAAAAAGGCATGTGGTGCTTATCAGTGAGGATCTGGACTGAAACAGATTTTTAAGTTATTCTACACTGCATCCATTTTCATTATATATGGTTCATCCCACAGTCCAAAGACATGCATATTTGGAGGTGAATTGGTGATTTTAAATTGCCCATAGGTGTGAACTGAGTGTGAATGGTTGTTGGTCTCTATGTACCAACCCTGTGATGAACTGGCAACTTGTGTAGGGTGAACCCTGCCTCTCCCTCAATGTCAGCTGGGATCAAATCCAGCCTCCCACGACCCAGATAAGGATAAGCAGTTACATAAAAAAATGGATGGTTTCACAATGGATTTAAGTTGTAAAATGATTAGTTGTAATTATTTTATCTGATTTAGCTGAGGCGCTTTCATGAGAGGAGGTCAGATCTTTACTTTGTCTTTTGCAAGAACAAAGCTGCTGTTCTACAGTAATACAAACATAAGCGGCATTATTCTTACAAACATGCAGTTGTCGAAAAGTGCTTAAGCTGGCAATGAGTATTTTTTTGAATGCATTAAATGGAAACACTCCTGATTTTCTGATGTAACAACTGGAAAGATTACGATGCAAACTTTGCTTTGAGTGTTAACGTCAAATAGACTATGTTTGTAGAAGAAGAGCTGAAATGTGTGGGTTCTCTTAAAATATGCATAAAACCTGTGTAACTTTACAGAATCTAAATTGAGCTGTCAGAGAAGTGGGAAGAGAAACAGATATCTCTCTTTTTCTCTTTCTCCTCTACAACTCCATGAACTGAGATGATTCATGACTAAAATGTTTAAAAGTCAAGGAAGTGGGTGTTTTGATGTCAGGTTGCGGTGGTACCCTTTGACAGGAAAGCAGTGGTCAAAAATAATCCCGATCAAAGGCCAAAGATGAAGATATCCTTCTCAATGAATCATCGGTGAGAAAATAACGACAGCGAAACAGCGGCAGTAGGATGCCCATTCATTTGCAAACATCAGATTCGGCTCCCTAATTAGTCTTAGCCTTTGACAGAAAACATCTGCCTGCCTCTTGCCTGTTTGTCACTTTCAAATTGGAACGGGTCATAGGCTGCAACGCTTGAAAAATTCAGGAGGCTGGATTGTCCATGACTCATCAGTCTGAGAAAGACTGTCTGTCCTCAGTGAATCTGATGCCAGAACAGCTGCTACAGACCATACAAAGGCAGAGTTCATTATTTATGTGGAAGTTTAGTCAAACTGTGGAGCATTTACTGCTTTAATTCAGCAACTTGTGTCTATTTAATAGCTGCCATCGCTCTAATTTGTTGTGACAACCCTGTACATACTCCCTTATTATTAATTTCTGGAAACTGGACGACATCTCTACAATGAAGTCAGAGCAGGAAACAGGAGAAGTTAACAAGTCAGTGGTTCAGCCAGATTTCTTTATTTGGAAGAAAAAGTAAAAAGTAACTGCACCTGACATGTAATGTGAGAATCCCACTCTGCACAGGAAATTGTGCTTGGTGAATTGTGTTACATGTTAACAATGGGAGACTCTCAAGAGAAAAGTAACCCCTAAATCCCACCAGGCACCACGCTGTGACATTGCAGTCATGACGCTGTTTGGTTTGTTCTACATGCAGCATCATAACCCAGCAGGAGCATTTCAGGTTTTATTGGTTTATGTGCTTCAACCAGGAGTAAGTATGCTATGTAGTTAAACTGTCTGTTTTTATGATCCGTCTGCATGGCGTGTTTTATTTCGAGAACTGACCAAATTCTCTATGGCATCCATCAGCCATGTATTCTCTGCCGAGAGTCTCTTCCAGGACACTTCTGATGGTTTCTGGAGGAAGCGAGAACGAGTCGCAGCCATGCCCAGTGGAATTTAGGGGAAACTGATGTGGGCAGACAAGCAAGCTACTGCTAACAAGTTAATTCACTAATTCATCTATATTATGATAAACTGGTTGTACTAGCTTCTTCATCTTAAAAGATGTCTTTTAAAAAAGACGCACTGAGATGTGCCCTGAGACGTGTTAATGTTAACAATAGATCTGCAACAAAAAGTAATTTATAATGAAAGGATTCATGTTGAATGAATATTCAAGAAACACAGCAGTCCAGAGTGTTTGGTTGTTTGGTCTCTGCCACATCACCTGGCTTCAATGGCACATCAAATCATAAGCTTCTCAGGCATGTACATACACGACACTAGCGAGATCCATATATCATCGTATTTGAAGCTTGAGCGAGAGCGGGCCGGCAGATGGTAGCTTTTAAACAAAAGGCATCAAACAGTTTAGATTCACCTTTGATTTACCTTTCAAATTAGTTGAGCTAACCTTTTGTTGAAAGCTTGTTTGTCTGACTACTGTAGCAATGTCACCCCCATATTCCAGCAATTAAATTGTTGAGAAGAAAGTTAACATAACCCATAAAAATGATGGAAAAAATAAGACTCTAATAAACCAGATTTCCAGAGTTTGAAATTTGGTATACCATCAACTGAAACCACAGGAAAAAAACAAAGACAAAAATTGAAGGTTTTCGGTATTTAGAGGCTGATGTTAACCCAGTAGTTGCTCATGCTTGGAAGGTCTAAAATACAAATAAATGAAAGCAAACCAAACTACAACACTGGTTCGGTGACAACAAAAGCATGGACATGGGCACCACACAAGCCACTCATAGTTTTTAACCTTTATAAAGACCAAAGACATTTTTTTTTAAGATTATTTTTTTGGCCTTTTCAAGTTCCATTTTGATAGAAACAGCTGAAGAGTGTCAGGAAATGTGGGGAGAGAGAGACGGGGAATGACATGTGGGAAAGAGCCACAGGCCGGACTCGAACCCTGGGCCTCCGCAGCAAGGACTGAGCCTTCGCACATGGGGCGGCCGCTCCACAAACCGAGCTAAACACCGCCCCAGAAGAGAATGTAATAAATACACCTGTGAGATACAAATATTGTTACATTGCGTTGT
Organism: Miichthys miiuy; assembly: GCA_036365135.1. Classification (NCBI taxonomy): domain Eukaryota; kingdom Metazoa; phylum Chordata; class Actinopteri; family Sciaenidae; genus Miichthys; species Miichthys miiuy. The sequence continues at coordinate 14,639,196 of CM071612.1, forward strand.
TGGTAGGGATGTAATGATGCATCGTGACACGATTAAAAATCGGTACAAATGCGTGACGATTCGCACCGGTTGACAGAAAAAATTTATCGCGATTCTTCACGAATGCGAGAGAAGTAGGATATGTTCTTTTTCTTCTTTTTTTTTTTAGAAATAGGTTACCTTATCTTAAAAAAAGTCACTGGTTGGGGATTCATTTGTTCAACGTCAGACGTCAAGTCACGTGACTTACGTCATTACGTAGGTACGGAGCACAGAACGAGGGAAGACATGGCGACGGTAGAAAATAGCTTTGAAAAGGGGATGCACCGAGCAGTTTTAAATCACCTGTGCGGTGGCATTTTGGATTCCCTATATACACAAATACAACCGGTGAGAAATGTCTGCCCAAAACCAAAACAGCATGTAAATATTGCAAGAGACTGCTAACATATAGCAGCAAGACGAGCAACATGCAGCAGCATATTAGCCGCCACCACAGTGAGAAGCAAAGTAACGTTACGCCACCTCGTGAGCAAAAATTGCAGAGGGGGCAAACCACCCTGACGAGAGGCTTTGCATCTCCTCTCCCCCATAACAACGCAAGAGCTTTATTCTTCAATTAGATTTAGATTTTATATTCTTTTGTTATTTAAGATACTTGTGAATTACACCAGTTAACACCAGTTTACCTGTGAGATTGTTTCTAAAGATATTTTTCATGTATTTTGTTGTTTAAGATGACCATGTAAGTTGCGCTTTTTATAAGAGAACACAAACTGTTTGAGAGTTTCTGTAAAGAAAGCACCTAAGATTTTTTTTCCTACAAATAAAATGATAATTTTATTAATACAAATAAAATGATAATTTTATTTGGTCATAATTTGTCTGTAGTTCATTTTGATAAAAAAAAAAAATCGTGAGAAAATCGTATTGTGAACAAAAAATCATGAACCGTATTGAGTCGTGAGTTGAGTGTATCGTTACATTCCTAGTTGTTGGGAATCAGGATTGAATCAGGAAGGAATTAGATGTCATTATCTGATGTCATTATACAGTGAATGCTGCATATAGGCACATTTTTACAAACTAAAATTATCACAGGTGTGTGAGGTCCAGTGTGGAAGCTTAGTATAATCATACAATGTACTGTATTAACTACATTAAGATTGGACTGGGATTTGGAGTGAAAGTAACAGGGTTGTTGCAAGATGGAGACTGAAGATAGGAAATTATTCATGACTGAGCGATTGAGCTTCAGTCTCAATATGCTTGCTTCCAACCACAGAGGACCAAACTGTCTGCTGCAGAGGCCACGACTGAAACTTTTTAAAACGCCCCCAATCTACTTCATCAAGACATCATCTTGCAGTACATTGAAAATTTGCATTTTCCACTCAGGAGCTTGCTTACTTTGCCAACCCCTGCTGCTGTGTGTGTTACTGTGGGATGGTGCCGAGGAACATGTTAGAAATTCATGAGAAAAACTATGTCTGACTGAAATGAAAACTATGTCTGACTGAAATGAATAGCCCATGTCCTAATTTGTCCTTAATTTTAGAAAATTTTAACAAACATTTTGCTGATTAACTTCCATTTTGTGCTTCGTTTCAGTTTCAATTTCCCTCTTGTTTGTGAGAAGTTCCTGAAACAGATTAAACTGCATAGAAAGTGAGAGATGTGACAGCTGTCATGACATAAACCTTTTAAGTGTTCTGTAAGTGTTTAGGAACTTGCACACTTACACGTCACCATTTACTTTTAGTGATTGAGTCAGTGTTCAAGAATGGAAAAAAGTTTAATTCCACAGAGTGTGAAGTGTCATCTGTTTTGCCTGCTTGATCTATATTAAGACCTTCATTTTATCTAAATTGAAACTTGTCATCATCTGCATGTCTGCTGCGTACCTCGCTCTGTATTTTAATTTCCATCTAGTAACTGAATTTTTTCATCTGTATTCCATCTTGGCTTATTTGCTTTCATTTCATACTAATTCTCCATGTAACAACTTCTGGTTATATGGTTTATTTCTGTTTATTTCAGAGCATCTCGACATGCCATGCATAACTTCAGATAATTGGAAAAGCTCCATATACGATTACAACTAATTGCTGGCAGACTAACAGCTGTCAAACTTTAAGATAGAAGTGTGTGTATGGGCCTGAATGTTGAATATGCAAATAAGGGCATTGCAGCATTTGTGAGGGCAATGTGATTGAGGAGTGTGGTATGTGCACACACAAACACACATAAATGCAAACACACGGCAACTGCCTCTTTCATCTATCTTTGTTCTGGGATGTGTTTTATTTTTCTGTCAGTAACATAAACAAATGAAAAGAATCCAGATTTTTCAGTAATGAAATATGCAACTGCCTTTGTCTTGCTGTAAGATTAGATTAGTTTCTTCCTGGGTTTAGTTTACTTATACATCTTAGATGAAGGTGATGATGATAAGAGAGCAAAACATACTATAAATAGACAGACAGTTCAATTCCATCCCACACACACACGCATGCACACCAACACACAAAAAGTACACAGACCCCCCTGAAGCTAGCTGCTGGATGGGTCTGTAAACAGAGAGCAGTGCATTCTGGGTGAAGCCCCACAAAGAAGAGAGAGGAGGCAGCATGTACTAGGTCAAAGGTCAACAGGAATGCCATTGACTTCAAGTAGATTGTTATTTATGAGACAAGTTGAGCATGTTTGTATTTACAAAGGCAGCCTTAATGCATGGGTCAAGTCAGGTTAAGTCTAGTTAAGTTTATTTAGCCCAGCATCACGCAGTTTGCACCATGCCTGCAGAATCCTCTAAATGATCTGTGGATAAAAGTGTTGTGAGAGGCAGCAGAGTAAGTCTTTTCACGTTTTCAACTATTTTCCAACATATTTAATGTATTTTGAAAGAAATCTTAGAGCTGCCTTTACATAGACATTAATAAACACTTGTTTGTGCTACAAAGATCAGATTTCAGCATGTCACTTATTATTTTAGAACCCTGTCTCAGACAACTCGTGTCCGTCCCCCTTACCTCGCTTTTCTTGGGGAAGTGATCCCAGTGAATGGCCAGAAGTGAAATGCTTTGATATTTACAACTATGATTGAATCACCGGGTAAGATTTAACGTAATAGACCTTTTTCGCAGCAGCCATTTTGACATGAAATAGTAGATAAACACAGGTGTTTCCAGTGATACTAATTACAGTTCCATTCCATTCAGGTCAAACAGAGTCAGGGTGCTGCTGTGGTGCATGTTGGCTCACTGGAAAGTCTCTGCTGCAATAAATGGAAACTTAATTAGGATCATTGGAAACACCTGTGTTTATCTACTATTTCATGTCAAAATGGCTACTGTTAAAACAGTCTATAAAGATCAAAACCATTTCTTGCATAGTTTGGTTAGCTTCACCCTCTACAGTATTTCTGTAAAACATACACACTGTTGGAATCCCACAGTTTTCTCATTCTTCCAGCCTCACGTCTTACATATATGCCATACATATGTTTAGTGTCAGCTCAAAATCGATAAATGGTTGAAGGAGGAAATTAGAAAATCTTCATGCAATCATGACCGTTCCTCCAGTCTGGTTTATAACATTGATTTGACAACGAGAGACACATAAGAGACTCAAATTATTAGGTCGACTGGTGTTTTTCTTTGTAACATAAATGTGTTCAACTATCAGCAACTAGATAAATGTGCAGTTTTCACACAACCAGGAGCCATGTACAGTATATCTTCTGTTGCTACATTGTTTTTGATTGAAGACAACCTAATGGGAACGTTTTGGCTATGATGCTGCTGGCTTTCGATATTGAGGACTGGCAGCCATGTCTTTATTAGAAAAAAATGTTATATGTGATAATAATGTAATAAGTGGCAAAAAAAAAAGCTTGTTAGGATGTGGTAACATTGCTCCTCTAAATTGTCTTACATTTTTTCAATTGTTGTGGTCACCATTGTTCATGGCCAATTTCCAATCAAGCAATATGTTGTTAATATGTTGTTGCTACAGTGTCACTGATCTTCCACCATTCTTTTGTTTTAGTGCATTTATACCTTGATTGTAGTGCATAGACTGATGTCACCATTATGACAAATCTAGACGCATAGTTAAGATGTTAAAGTTGAAGAAAATGTTAAACATCTTTGATCAGTCTCTGATCAGAGTTGTGAAGACGTCTGGATAAATCGTTTAATCTGCTCTCCTTACAACATGAATCAGATTCTTTGTAGGAATGTAAACAAGTTATGGGTGTTTTTTTGGTTTCTTTCTATCTTCAAAATAACACCCCATCCTACACTACAACATCCATACAGAAACAGAGACATACATTTGTATGCATAAGAGTTGCCATCAGTGATATTAAATGAGCAAGAACAACCTAAACTGATCTGTCCACCTTGCCACAAATCTGTCAGGAAGCTAGAAAGAGAAAGAGAGACAAGTTGTAATTAATTAAGGAGGAAGCTGACAAAGGAGGAATAAATAGAGATGCAGTGTATACAGATAGATGCAGACTCACTGAGACAAGACACATAATAAACAGCTGGTTATAAAGGCAGCAAGAGAGGGGAAGAAGTAGAGGGAAGCAGGGAAACAAACAGGAAAATAAAGGGTGAAGAGAGGCAATGAAAATAAGTGGAGGCTGCTGGGAAACAGGAAGAGGCGAACTAGGAGGAAGTCATAAAACGCGAATGACTAAAATCTTTCCTGTGACATACTTCCTAAAGCATTTGTAATAATAAAAGACATTTCCTGCTGTCAAAACAAGAGTGGTATGAGGTAAGAGGGATATGATTTTACCACCTGGTTATTTTTTTAATATAATATGGTTTGAAAATCCATAAAAATGACTATATCACAAGGTATATTAATGTTGCTATATGAAATTACATAATGTGGAGGATTTTATTCATCTTCAGTTTGTGTTTCTTACAGCTAAAGTTCACTTTGCATAATGAATGTGATATTCTTAAAGGAATACATTGACATTTTGGAAAATGCTTATTTGCGCTCTCTCTGAAAGATAAATGAGAAGATTGATGCCACCAGCTAAATATGAAGCCACAGCCATGAGATGGTTATCCGAGCTTAGCTTAAAACCTGGAAACAGGTGGTAAACACCTAGCCTGGCTGTGTCCAAAGGGTTAAGTAATGAGCTATAAAGGTGCTAGTAGGTGTTTATTTTTAAACTTTGGATGAAGCCAAACAACTGTTCATCTTTATGCTAAGCTCAGCTAATCCGCTACAGGTTCTAGCTTCATATTTTGCTCACACACATTAAATTCTCATGACTGTAACTACATTCCCAAAATCACAATCTATTTCTTCAAGGGGATTATAAAGCATGTATCTGATTTACTTTCCATCAAATATTAGTTTGGTACTAGTGTGAACGTATTTAGTTGATTCTCTTTAGTGATCAATAAACATAATTATCAGTTTATCACTGTGGTTTTATCTCCACGAGGCATCATTTTATCATTTCATGGCTACATTTAGATCTTTTGACCTTGTCTAAAGTTAATAGTCCAAAGAGTCCTTTTTCAATGTCTAAAACACTCTCCGACTTACTGACAAAAGCAGAAAATATCCACCAAGAATTCACTGTAAATGTGTTTGGTACATCATCTCGACTGCGTGTGTTGATTTGTAAGGCAATGATATACCTAACACTGTGATAGCAGATGGTGTTTTTGTGTCATGTCCCACAGACGGGGAAACATCTTAGTTTGCACTGACCCAAAAAAGAGACGACAGCAGGTCATATCCACTTTTAAATCCTAAGTGCTTTCCTGTGCTTTCACCCCACCATAGCCTTTAATCATGCCATAGAAGGCCCCACACACACACGTTCACAGGCTGACAATAGGACAAAACATTTGTGCAAGTACTCGCATCACTTTTTCTCTTTTTGTCTCACTCAGCAGTGTCTCAGTGTATGTCTGCACTGGGATGTGGACCTCACTACGAATTGGCCATCGAGGAGCTCTGCCTGGCCAAATTCAGACTGGACATGCAAGAGTTGGATGAGAGACACTGGTGTAGCTGGGAGGACACAGTCGAGTGAGTTGGATGAAAACACTCACACATATACACACATTCAAACACAAGAGATTTACATGCACACAAATACAAACAAAATGAGCTTCATATTGTAAATTTGCATAAGGCCTTGACTCAGCAGTTTCATCGTTAGTTAGTTCATAAGTCAGAACATTAAACACCTGAATGTGATTGTAATGAGTTTCATAAAAACACCACAAATATATTTTTCAACATTACTGATCCAGTGTAAGTCAACATGGAAGTTCAGTCCACACTAAGAAGCTTTGTCAGGAAAACAAAGTAGTGCATTAGTTTATTTTTGGCTGAAGATCTATATAAAGTTTTTGGTCATCTTCCAACAGCTGATTAGATACTGGGTGAGAGACAACAGAGAAGGAGGGTGAGTGGAATGAGAGGAGGGGGATGAGAGAGTGTGGAGAACAAAAGCTGTATGCTTTTGGCATAAACAGAAATCTTTTGTGCATGTACAAATATTATCTTTGCACTCACTGTATACGATGTCTGGCGCCACAGGTTTTTCGATTGTTCTTAGGATTTGAGTGCCAGTTATTGGCATTGTTACAATTAAAAAATCAAATGCCTACTCCACTTCATCAGACTGTTTTGTATATAAACAATAAATTAACTATCCTGAAATATAATATCACGCTGCCTCCCATGGTACCAGTGAGAGCTCATAACTCCCCACTCCCCTACTATGGGCAACCTTGGAAGGGGAACCACCGGTTGTTCTAGTCTCATGAGCAGCATTGTCTCTGCTGTCATGAAGAACCAACTGTTGTTTTACACTTTCATACAGCTTTGGACATGAGTCAACTATAGTATGTCATAGTATAGTAGGTGTGGAAAAAACTAAGTAGCGATATAATTTGGCTAAAGGAACAATGTTTCCTGGCCTATAATGCCTAGATAGCCAGTACAGTAATACTTGACAGCAAGGATACAAATCATATACTTAAAGTTATTACAGCTACTATTTACAGAATATAGCAGAAATTGATTATAATATGGGTGCACTACAAACTAAACACTGGCTCCAGATAGGGCCCTTTTTGTTTTTCACAAGTTTCATAGCCACCGCAGTTTCCTCTTTGCGCTTGGTTAAATAAAGGGGTTCAAGTTGGTTGCAATCCTCAATCTGCCAGATGTCACTAAATCTTAAACACTGGACCTTTAAATAATTTTTAAATGTAACTAAAGTAGCTCCTTATCTCTCAGCAAATTGAAAAAATGCAGCAGAGGACAATCATGATCATGGCCTCATGGCTAGTAATTGACAACCATTCAGTGTCACAGGAATACAGCTGGGGAAGGAGGGGTTGGTTGGAAAGCTGCCACCACACATCACCTGCCTGCGAAAACATGAAGTCATAGTGATTTGATTGTTTGTTAGTGATGAGCGACAGTAATTCACAATGCATCCTGCATCAATTAATGCGTTAATCATCTTGACTTATGCATTAGTTGATCTTTACTTAAATATACAATTGTACCTTTATTGTAAAGGGTTACCACCAGTACTTTGCACTAAGCGGTCTCAATGTAAATACTTGTAAGTGGATAAAATCATACACAGACTGCACCCTTTGTGTTTGGATGAATAATTTATTGTCATCAGCAGGAGCCTGAACCACAAGAGTACCACAAGGCTCTATTTTAGGCCTCTGTTATTCAATGTATACACCTTCCTTCTATATGGAAATCTGATGTATGCAGATGACATAGTCATATAAGTGACTGGCTGAACAATTAGCTGCTAAGCTGTCAGAAACAGTGGATAATATACATAAATATAACGTGTGTCCAAATGTTTATGTGAATGGACAAAATATACAAAGATTTATTGATAAGGTTAAAGTCAGAATCCATAAAAACGGTGGTAATGGTTCGTTTACATTAGTAACTGTTGTTTTTACAGAAACAAAAGACATTTTTAATCATGATATAAAAATATTTCTTCTGTCAAACTCTTTTCTACTGTGAATGTACTGTAAATGTATGCGGCTAACAAAAAAGAGATTTGGGGTTCAGATATTTAGGATTTCTTCAGATCCTAATTCTAGTTCATTACACTTTGTGTGTTTTTACCATCTCATATTTAGATACTGACACTGTACTCAACAAAGTAATAAACAATATCACAACTAAGTCTGTCAGGGCAAAAAACAAAAACAGTCACACAATCCAAGCAACAGTTTATCAAAATAACATTCATGTTATTAGATAACTGCTTCATTTCGGAGGTGAAACTAAAATAGACCAGTCCGAGATTCAGTAATTATCTCTCATTTCAGGAAAACTACACACACAGCTACAGAAAGTTCAGTCAGAAACACTTTCGTCAAGCATTTGACCATTTATAGCAATTGGTTTTACAGTTATATTTGGTGGAAAAGGCTGTGCTCTCTGAGGAAGGTCTCAAAGGACGTGAGCAGGAACGAGGATTCTGATGGGAGAACTAATCCCCCTGTTGATAAATATACAAAAATGTTACTTTTCAGTCACATAAACAATATCAGAGATGTAGCACATAAAACTGCATGAATATGATTGGACGTTACTAGTCAGCTGATATCCACAGGGCCGTGATGAGCCAGTGCTGTTGCAAAAGCACGAATAAATCAGCTGCTGCCAGTCATCCTAATACAAGCATTACTTCAGAGCTCTGCCTGAACTAATGGTCCCAGATCTCAGTTTATATCTTGGTGATGGACAAAGCCATTCATTATTTAAGAACCATATGATGAAGATGAGAATCTCATTCACATGTGAGATCCAAAAGTAGGCCACCATTTAGTTTTCTCATTTCTATTACTACACAAAGTATGTTTGAACGCTAAATAAACCAAATGAAGCACCCTCTATTATTGCTTTAGATTATTTATTTTTTTGCATATGTCAAATAAATTTTAAAGATTGCAAATATGAGTTGTAGAGGAAAGTTCACCACAGTTTGGTGAATGAAAGATTGAAATGTCAAAAATGGCTCAGCTGAGTAGGGAAGGTCAAGTTTCAGGACTGTTGCTCCCCCATTGAGGAAAAGCTACATCCTGGCCAATATGCCACTGGGGATTTCTTATTCAGCTCCAAACGACCAAATGGTGTCTGTGTACGTGTCTGTGTGTGAGTGCACAGAATACACCACCTTTTATTACTTTACATGCTTCCGCACAGAAAAAAAGGCTCAAGTGCCAAATTGACTTTGCATGACCGCCTTTATTCTGCATTCAAACGTCATCTTTCCTAAATCCTGCATCACATTTTAATGCTTTTTATTTGCTTTATCTCATTTTGCCCCTGCTTTGTGCTTTACAGCTGTTATTCTAATATACAGCTGTGACACTGATGTCCCCTTTTAAGATAATGACATCCCTAATACACTTACATCCCTAATACAGTACTCGCAAAGCCCCTCGACTCATGATACTATTGTTCTCGTGTCAGTGTGCTTCAGTGTCCACACTGAATCCCAGCATGCAATGAGAAAAGGGCAGATAGGTCACTGCACTACCCACCGCTCAATATAAGGATATCAATGTAGCCACAATAAAGCTAATCAGCAGTAAAATCACTCCAATCCTTTTTATTTCCAATCAGTCTGTTTGAGATGTAAGCAAATGTAGATATTTTGACTTGTCACAGTAGGAAGCAGAGGTGTTAATAACAACATTAAACATAGATCTGTTCTAGTCAAATGTCATGTTGTCCTGTTGAAGCCACACATTTTTTAATTTTTTTTTTTTTTTGCCATTTTTTGAAAAGTCTGAACTGTATTTGGATCTGCAGGCTTGATGTTTGTTGTGATGACACAACTCAAGCAAGTTTCAAAAGTCAGTCTTCATACTTTATGGAAATGTATGGAAATCAGCAGCTGCTTGGAAGATTAGACAAATGCATTCAGATACATGAAACGCAAAAAGCAGCCAGACTTATTTATTTATTTGTTTAAATTAGAAAAGCATCAATGCATTTAGTTACTTCACCTTAGCTGTTGTGAAACCACCATGCTGTTTATCATAACGGACTCCAATATCAGCAAACACCTGATGCATCCTAATTTATGTTTAAATGTTTACTGCTGGATGTGCAGCTCAATGAATCAATATAACATGTACTATCAGGCTTGTCGAATTACTTCCAGTGCCTAACCAGGCAGATGACAGTCACCTCATCACCACTGAAAAGCTTTTAGAAAATCTGTGTCGTCATTTTACCCTGAAAAAGGGTTGTATGCGATAATTGGATCTTTACTGGAGGTTTCTTATCGTATAAAGGACAGTGGTGTTTATTTATGCATACAGTAGAATTTTTTTTATATTCTCACACCAGTCTGTGGGTACAAGAAGCGGCTGGGGCACAATCTATCTGTTCATGTGGTGATCTTTAATTGAGACTAGTGAAATTATTCTCATACTGGCTCCGCTATAAAAAATGTAGGATTCGCTGAGAAACATGCATTTGATGGTCAGTTGTATGATATTTCTGAGAAGAACGTTGTTGCAATGAATCATTTTAGCCTGCTAGCACACAGGTATGTACAAGACACTTAGCAGATGGAAAATATGACAAGTCTGTTGATGCAGATGGAAGGCAGATGGAAAGACATAGACGTCCAGATGGAGACGGGAATGATAACATGTCACCATCTAGGTTCAATTTGAAAATTTTCCAGCTTGTTGCTTTACAAATGAAAGCACTCTCCTGATCACATAAACTAATAGATTTATTAAATATTATTCATTTGTATGTAATTATCATTATGAATTGTAACAATAAATAAAATCACATTTGTTAATTATTTGTTTTTCTCATTGTTGACTATTGTTTTTCAAACCTCTCACAGTTCTGCCTCAAATTATACCTACATGAGACATGCCCCTGCTGATGCTGCATGATCAGACACAAATCATTTATATCAGATTCATCAGCAGAGGCAGTGTCATGATGCAAAACAAAGTGAGTTTCAAATGATCAAAATGTTTGCTCAATTAACAGAGGTACGGTCATTTATAAGCTGTCTTGACACACTGTGCCCAACCACACATGTGCTAACCAGTGGTGGCAGAAGTATTCAGTTCAGTAAGATTTAGGGACCTTCGATTATGTTGCCCTAGCCTTTTAGAACAGACAAACAGACAAATTAAACACTGACTCAAGGTAGGGTCTTATGTTTTATAGTAATTTCTCCTTCATGCGCGTGGAAGGAAAGGGTGAGTCAAGATAGTCAATTAGCAACTACACCACTAGATGTCATTGTACACAGTGGTCTTTTAAAGAGGGAACATTTTTGCGTTGGTTTTGGCAGCCTCTATGAACAAACGCAGTGTTTCCATCGCCTCATTTCATCTGATTTTGGTAGGATATCCGCTGTTAAGAATAACTATATAGAAATAGCCAATCAGATCTGATCAGTATTAAACTAAGAGTTTTCTAACCAGTTAAAAAGTCCTTGTAGGTAAAGGTACTAAACTACTGCAAGTCCTGCATTTAAAACCCATATGTAAACATATTAAACAAAATGTACTTAAAATATCAAAAGTAAGAGCTTAAAACTCCTGATACGCTTATATGCTTTGTAACAACAGATTTTCCAGCTAATCCAAGGGAGGGTTTTTAATTAGTTTATTTAGCTTAAGAAATAGAAGGATTTCTCAACCTATGAAGGAAGACTTAAACTTGAATTTTATCAGAAAAATTCAAAGTGTTAAGTTAATAATGGAAATTCTTATATGTATAAATGTATTGACACTGGTGCTAACTACTGCAGCTCACTGTGCTGTACTGTAGCTTCACCAGCCGTTTTAACCATAAATTATTGCACTTTCCGTCTTTCACTTCCAACATGCTTTTTTCTCATTCAGCCATTAAATCTCTCACTAAAGTTTTCATAGCTTTTGGTGCTGTGGAGCTTCTTTATGAGGTCAGAGTACCTCAGACTCCTCAATAATACACATGCCACCTAGGTCACTGCCTACGTCAGGAAGATGTGCACAGATTTAGTCTTGTAAAGCTGATGGGTTGTAAAAGCTCCTTTGTGGCCAAAGAAAGTGCTGAAGTTATTTCATATTACAGAGACCATTAAGTGGAAAATTGATTTGATATAAACTGAAATTTAGCTGGGCAAAGCTGATAAGATAAATAGAGAAAAATGAGGAATGATATTGGATTTTGTATTCAGCTGTCATGTCCAATTACTTGGTGCCAACAGCATCTCTGCACAAAGAAAGTAACAATTTAATTTAAGCCGACGGGTATAACACATCAACACAGCAAACACACCATTGCTCAATTCATTACACTCTCTACAGCTAGTCCTTACAGTATTGCTATACTTGGTCTCGAACAGTATGGTAGCTAGTATTAGCTAAAGTTAACTTTTTTTAAATGGATATTTTAAGTTTTAAGTGAAGCCAATTTGGAAGTACCTTAATGGAATGCAATAGAAAAGTCAGATTGTGCTGAGTCTTATGTGAAGGTTGCCCTACTCCTCACTTGATTTATTACCTTAGTAAACAGTTTCAGAATGATTGCTATGGTTTCAAGTCTTTTTTGGAGCCAAAACCAAGCACAACTCAACTTTTGCAAAACCAAGATAGTAATGTCCATAACACCAAACACAAGGCTTCAGAACGATTGTCCACATCACTGTAAGTTTAGACTTGGTTAAACTACAACAATATCCCATTAAAATGAAAATAAACCTATGATTATGTTCATACTCCTAAAATAAATCTTATTTTCCCTGTGTTTGTGATATGAGTGAAATAAATATGGAAGAGTGGAGCTCCACAACAACACTAATATGCATTTGATGAAAAAAGTTTGGCTGCCTTCCATCTCTTTCTCAAAACTTTAATATCAAAAACTTGAGATAATCCACCGCGTATGAATATGTATGAGGTCTATTAACTATGCTTTCGCTTTAGTCAATCCATCTGCCAAACTCAGTAGCACACAACCCTGTAGGCTGTATCTGCTCATCCATCCGCTCTCTCTGTTAGGTTAGCCAGTTAATTGTGGTACATTATTAGTGTGATGTTCGGTGTGGCAGAAGTTTAACGTAGCCTCCAACAAACACACAACTCCTGTTGCATTATGCATAGTTCATCAACACTGCAAAAAACACTGTCTTTAAATTTCATTCGCTCTGTAAACAAACCAATTAGACACAAATTCCCCATGGAAAATATTTTTTCTAGCTTAAAAGAAGTTTCAAAAATGCATTTTTTCTTCTGCTTATGAATTCATGTAGCTTACATAAAGTCCTCGTTACAGATCTCTCTTACTCACATACTCACACAGTGTTAATGTTCAGAAGAGGAGCTAAATGATGATTTCGGTGACCTTGTAAACTGAGGTAACTGCTCTGTCACATGACCAGTAATTCTGCCAAATCAGCTTGTCCTAGCTGGACACAGAATAGTTTGCCCAGAACTGATAATATGTTTTTGATTCATCCTAATTAAGGTCTAATTATCTCACTTGGCCTTTGTTTCTGTTTTTCATACTTCAGGCTCATTGTTTAAAATAGCTCTGTTTCTTGGTTTTACAATACCTTTTTCTCTGTGTGATTGTTGGAGGGTATTTTGGTCTCTCAGTCATGCATGCCTGTCTGCCGTCTGTAATAATTTAAAAACCCTTTTGTGTATGAGCTCACATCGGGTTACATGCAAACCCAGATCAGAAAAATCCAGTGAGCTCAGTTGTGTGGAAAGCTAATTGAAGTTCCATGATTAAACAGCTGATTATTCTGAGATTAGAAATGGATTGCCGCATGTTTTACAGTTCTGTTGAATGGATAACATCTGGGATTGCCTGGATTGTCATGCGACTGGAGCTGTTATGCAATGCGCGCTTAATAGCATTAGGATTGATTTGACTGTTTGCCTACAGAATGGTTTTCAGTTGTTTTAAAGTTTGATAGAAGTGGTCATCTATTTTTGATCATCAGACTGTCTGCTACACAATTCCTTCAACTCATCTGCTGTTTGAGAGGACAAAATTCTGTCGTCTTATTGCACACATTTACATTTATTGTCAGGCGGCAATGTCTAGTGGTTGTAGTTATTATGATGGGGGTGATGGAAAAAGTCAGGTTATCATGGAGAGGAAGTCGGGGTGATTGAATGGGTCAAACACAGGATTTTTACGAGAGACAGTCTGAAAAGGAGATGGCACACTGAAGAGTCATTTCCTATATCTGCTCCACTTTCTAGCTACTAACCAGTTTGTTTGCCACTTAAGTAAATAAGTAAGTACTTCAGTAAATATTGTACCCAATGTTCACAAGCCTATTTCTGCCTGTAGCACAGTATGGAGTGTGGACTGATAGCTGGGAGGTGCCAGTTCATGGTCATGCCAAGGTGCCCTTGAACCAAAACTGCTCCAGGGGCTCCGCTATGTGACAGCCAGCCAGTAAACCATCACTCCACATTTGCATGTCTGTTAGCCCTGTGTATATGTGTGTATGAAAATAAACCAAATCCTTTCCTTTTTTCAAACATTTACTTGAAGCAGGAAAGAAATTCAGGATCACTTTGCACTAAGGTAAGGGAGGCAAGGGTTTCCATGTCTGAGTCTAAGTCTGAGTAGTATTGACACGTTTGTGCAGACTTTGGTTGCATGCAGATAAATAGAGGTGGGATGCATTGGCCAAAATGCAATCTTGGAACCCATTGGCTATTGTCTGACAATCATTTAGCATTCATATATATCTGTTTATAGATTGCTAAGTGGACTGTAAAGAATGACTGGTGCACAGAGGGGGAAGGCTTGGCGGAGGTATCCGTTATCTATTATCCGGATCTGTTAAACATTATTGTCCCGTGACCCCGGAGGCTAAATCATTATCGACAACAGCCGATTGAGTTCACCCAGAACTGTTTTCTTTCTTTCACTGTGCACCTTTAACTTTTGCAATAGTACTTTATCATTTACACATATAAACATACATAGATGCAGAAACAAAATAGATATCTCTACATAGAATTACTCTTTCGAATATTACTAAATTGTTATCTGTGTTCCTAAGATAACACATTTGAGAAGATTTTTAAGTTGCCTTCTACAAGCAGAGAAATTCAGATACATTCATATAGTCGCCATGTGCTCATAATAAAGAGTGACAGGTGCTTTCATTGGCCTGAGTTTTGCCTCTCAGGTACTCTCGGGAAGCTCTGTCACTCCCTCTTCTACAATATTTTGGGTAAATTCTACATAAATGTATGTTTTGATGTGACAGTGTGTTATTATAGTATAGCCAGAAAAAGATGGTAGAATTAAACTGAGAGCAAAAGGAGTTAGGAAAAGTGCTATTATATAATGCTATTCCAATTGCTGTATCATGATAGAAATAGACAAAAAACCTTTAAACAAAACAAGTTGTGTTTGCTTCCTTCATAGGATGCAACTGTATAAACAGTGTACAAGAGGCACTTATTGCTAATTTACCACCATTTCTAAGAGTGTCTTCTGTTATGATGCTTTTGGGAATGGTCAACATTTGTAAATACGGACAGAAGAAACATTTATACACAAATTGACAAGCACACAGAAGCAGATTTATACTCTGGTATAAACAGACACGAAGCACGTACACATGCAATTACAACACACATACCTATATACACACTCAGATGTTCCATTCCCCTCAGAGGAAAACAGATGCAGGAGGTTAGAAAGAAAAAGAACATTTTGTCTGATGTCCTCAGTAGTGACAGTTTGGCCTGTTTTCTTCTGCATCTCTTTGGTTTCAGAGGGAGGAATCTCTCTTTCTGCTCATGACGTGAACTCTTCAAGCAGGCATGACAGAAACTTTTCTACTGATTAAAGTTAAGAAACGTGGTACATTATATGACGGAGGAGATATACAGTGATACCAGGTCATCTTTACATATATATGTATCTATGTGTGTTGCACAATAAATTTATATCTGTAGCTTTTATCATGTTTTTAGCCTCTACTGCAATTCTTTGATGCTTTATGACCCATTTTTCTCCAAGGGCTCTCTTTCTTCTCTTATCAGATGTTCGACTCAGTTATAATGAACAGTAGAATGATAATATCACTCTTGATCAAAACTATTTGCAGTCTTCTGTAGCTTATCTGCACTATATTTAGTCTATTAATTAGTCATAAGCTCACTTGTAGTGTCTTTCTGACAATGGATGCAGCAATATTTCATGAATGTTATTCTGATTCTTGTGTACCTCTGGCTAAATATTGTAGATTTTATTTTTTTTAGGATGGTATCACAGCACTCATTATTGAATGTTGTAATGTCAACACCTATTAACTTCCATTCTTCAGACAAGTCGGTACACAAAGAAGAAATAAATGACTAAAACCACTCGATTAACATCTGAGCTTGAGAATAAGGCTGTGGAAAAGATCAGTTATGTTTTCTGCCCTTCAGATTGCAATGAAACAAATTGTTCTCGTTGAAACTTGTAAAAATTATGATCAGCATTAGGCATACTCTGAAAATTTTACTGACCACTTCTTAAAGTCCTTGGTCTTGTCTCGGAATTGACTCCATATTTACTTAGTCTTGTCTCGGTCTCGGACAAAAAGGACTCAGGATTTTATTTTGATGTTCAAGACTAACTGTGGAGATATCAATAAACTGGCTGTGAAATGTCTGATTTATTTAGTAACATCATTTCTTTAAATAAAACCAATAACCTGACCCATTTCAGCTTTGTTACTGTTAATCATTCATGTCATTCAGTCCTTGTACTCTACCAGTAGAATGTGATTTTTTAGATATTTGTGGCAAAAGTTAACTCTGATTCAACTTTTTTGTACATACTTTTTCTACCTGCCTCCTCTGTCTCCTACTGTTGTCACCAGACTAGCTTTATTCAAATGAATAAGAGGGCAGTGTTTTATTTCACACAGTATTACAGTGGGTCTGAAGAACAGCACAGCACGACTCTAGATATGTTTGCTACTCCGATGCTCCGAAACAGAAGACTTAGGGGATAGCAGGAGGACAACAACAAAACATCACTTTAAGTTAAGTCCCAAAAGACTTCTTACTTTTTTTTTAGACTTTCAGAAAAACATGACATATTAAAAGCAGGTGACAGCATGGTATTAGTCAGTTTTCACGTTATTTCATTGTGTGTGCAAAACATCCTTAGTTCAAACTTTTATTGGCTGAGAGAAGGTTTTTTCAGTAATGTGTGTTAGTGCACCTTTTCTTTATTAGACAACAGCAAATGTACTAATGTGTAAACTGCATCTCAACCTGTGCCAGAAATGAATCTCTCTCATTCCTTGGCAACATCTGTCCAATGAAAACATAATTTCCTTGGCAGAGATCATGTTTATTGTTTAAGTGAGTGTGAATAACCCACAGGCACATAAATAAGTGACATGCAATCCCATCTATCAAGCTTAATACCTGTCCACCTTGTGTTTTTCTGCCAGAAGGCCTTACTACTTGGTTAGGTTTGGGAAAAAAGAAAAGCATTTCTGTCAGAAATCCCAGAAGGCATACATCAGTGAATTAAAGGAACAGTCCAGACACATTCCTCCTTCAAGTCACTGAAGCCCCGCTGTGTTAGCTTTATTTATTCATTATCCAGGTTTTACTCATTCACACTGTGCTCTTTGATCAACAGATCAAACTACTTAAAACAGCATTCCTCTGTTTAATTCAGCTCCTCTGTCCTTCATATTTTACATATAGAATATTTTTTATAAATAAATCAGTTAGGCTTTGCCTGTATCTCACTTGGCATCACACATCTCTCTACATATATCTGTATTTATGTCATGTTCTGTTTTCCCATCTCTCCCTGCCTGTATATTACGAGGTGATTATGACTTTATTCACTACTCACACCTTTTCTGTGAAAATACTTTATTAGTATGTGCAAATATTTACCTGCAAAGCATGAAAATTAATTTTTCATATCCTCAAAAATACGACACAATACAAGCATAAGCCATGAAATCATTTCCAAGCATCGTTTCACAAGCTCAAACTCTTTAACATCGATTTTTTTAGAACTCGTGTTGACTGACAAATAAATTTAATAGCGCATACTGCATGTCCCACACACTTGTTGGGATTAATAAAAAAAAAAAAACAAAACTCAAAAAGCACTTGACGTGAGAGTGGGCACACACAAGTCGGTCACGCACAGTCTTGACTATGCATGCCTGACAACTGTGATGGCAAACTATTTATACTTATGCAGTGTCACATTTGGCTTGTGGAGGGTGCACGTGTGTAGTGAAGAATTTTATGTAAACACCGACTTGCTGCATGAGTTGATTTTAGAAATGCCCACTCTAGAAGACAAGCATATGATTATCAGTAGATCTAGTTATTTAAAATGGGTGCCAGAGTAAAAACACTCTGTTAGCGCTTAAAATATCAAAATAAAGCCAGACAATTTCTTTGTCTAAATAAGTAAGGCCATCTATGTAAACCTTCTCTTCCATTCTGGTTCATATGAGCAGACTAGTTGGAGAATGATCCAAATAAACCCAGTGTGCAGCTGGATGAGGGTGTCTGGCTTTCTGAGTAAACTTAATACTTTGGCCTTTGTGAAAGCCTGTGATGTAATCAGAAGGTTTCAGTCTCAAAAATGTTGCCAAAAGACAGATTTTCTGTGCACTAAGCATAAAGCATACAAATCTAAATTAATTAGTTAATTCATTCATTTTCTGCAACTGCTCATCTGGAATGTCACTGTGCCTATAGCAGGCAGCAGCCCTGTTAATACTCTGCAGCTATCGCTGGTTATTGATTCACACAGAAAAAGACAAATAAAACATGACGTCTCTATCACTAACCTGTTTTATTTGAAATTTGTATTACACTGTAAAAATTGTGTTGCACTCCTTTAGCATACAATTAAAGCATACTATCTGTGGTAATACTATTGGTCATGGTGCAGGAAGGTCTGCCTCATTGCTGTTTCAATGCCTTACCACTGCCTGCAATTCTGTCATATTAACTGTCTTATTAACTGGGGTAAAATTAAATATGTCATGTTCCTTCTGTCTGTGAAATACACACTTGCCCTGTGGCCTCATGGTACTATAGTACTATACTTGCTTTTAACAATGCATTTTTAGAGCCTGCTTAGCCACGGGTTTTCACACTGGCACAACTTTAGCTTTGGAGCCTTTAGCCTGAAGCTTAGTTAGCCTTGTGTTTGTAGGGTTATTCCTGAAATTCGGCTAAACACTGGCCTAAAAGGTGAAACAGGGCTAAATAAAAATGAATGTTAATATTAGTTGTGTGCTCCAACTAAGAGGAAACCTCTGGGGCTGTGAAGTGAAGCCAGCGTGAAAGTGCCAAAAACTGTAGTTCCTTGAACGGCCACTTGAGGCTGGCTACAGAGCGAGTCAATCTCTGTAAGCCCCCTCATTAAAATGCCCAACTTCACAGCAGATTTTGGTCTCTTTAGCTAATTTGACCATTCATGACAACTCTAGTGATGCTGAATTTGTATATAACTCATCTGCTTTGATTGACAGGTGGGTACCATTACAGGCCCCAGGCTTCACAAGCCATTTTTTGGATTAGCTTGGAGGTAGTGAAGGCAGATCTGCAAAGATGGCAATGGCCAGAGCCACCTCACTCACACACAGGGCTTAGGTCAACTCTTGGTAAAGTTAAATGTCTTGGCCAGTGACAAAGGCAAGTTAAGATAGAGCAGAAAGTGTTCTGTGTGACATTTCTTTAAAAAATAATATTAGTCTAACCAGTATGGTGTATTACTGCCCTGGTTTTATGGTCACATGGGAATTATTCACTTCGTAGTTTCATAAGTTTTGATGATCAAAAGGAAATTGCAAACAGAAAATAGCGACCCGACCTCGGATAAGCGGAAGAAGACGAAGACGAAGACGAAAATAGATAGTGGATTACATTCAGTAGCACAAAAAAACTCATAGAAGCTGCATGCTATCAGGTATTATTTGAGAGTGACTGTAGCTACCTGAGGTGAACTAATTTCCAACTGCATCTCTTTGCTTTGACTTCTTTCAGTCGGTGACTCATAAACAAATTCAGAAACATCAGTGTTCATTAGACCAGCAGCGGGAACAGATCTTTTTTTCTCTTTTCCATGACTGAAACTTTATGAATAAAGTAGAAAAAGGAAGTATGCATCTAGACAGCATGACCCTGCCACCTGATGAAACCTCAGTGCTCTGCAGCACTGGTCCGATGCCAAGCAGCCCTGAGCTGTTTACATCAACAAAAGTTCCACCGTGCGATCTCAAAAGAGATATTTTTAACCTCTTTGTTTACACAGACATCATTCAGTATCAACAGATCGGTGACAGCTACTCGCCGTTGCTGAGTGTGGTGAATGTCAAAGGTGGTTTCGGAGACGTGCTGAGTCTCAGGTACAATACGGTGCATTACGTACGTGTGTCTAAAAGTTACATTAAAACTATTCATATAGAGATTAAAACGGATCGCAACAAGTGTGTGGACTGTGTCTACGGGAAGGCTATTTTGAAACTTCACTTTAAACCAGCCGCGGCTCAGCATCCTGTATAAAAAATTAAAAAAAACATGGATCAGGTACGTCTGAGAGAGGATCCCCATCGCTTCATAAACTATTATGAAAGTCAAGTGGGGGGCGCTTTACCCGGTTTTTATGGGGCACCGGTCTTGTACGGTCGGGGTATAGGCTCCATCTTCTTAAGATTGTTTCATTTTGTCTCTCCTCTGGTGAAAAAAGGTTTTGCCATCACCAAGCTGCATCTCAAATCGGCCGCGAGCAACATTGCCTCTGATGTTATAAAAAATGCGGTGGGGAAAATGACCAATCGACAGAATCAGGAGGGATCCATAGGGATTATGGTTTTATCGCGTAGATTAAGGAGGAGGCCGCCGGGGGATCGTGTTTTTTCGTTCCCTCATAAACGTGCGAGTCATAAAGGAGAAAATCTGTCGGGAGAAGCAAGCCTAAGGGGAGGAAGTCTGCCAGAAGTGGCGATATCTTTTAGGCCTAAATAATACAAGAAGAAGGAGAAAAGAAATTTCAACAACAACAACAACAAAAGCAATATGGCTCTTTTACACCAAAAATCACCCAAGTGCACCCTGGCGGAGCTGGATTTATTTTCAGCCCCCATGACACAGCTGTCTATCGAAGATAAGGTCTACAATGAAATTCTTCCTCTATCGGCCATCGCCCGACGGGGGCCGCATTGAGTTCTTTATTCCCGGAGATGGTGAAAAGTATTTGGATTTGAACGATACCTTGCTGCATCTCCACCTGAAAATTACCAACGCCGATGGTACAGACCTGGCGAATGACCCCAATGTGGGCCTGATCAATTACCCTCTGAATACAATTTTCAGTCAGTGCGACATTATTCTGGGGCATAGATTAATTTCACAGTCTAGCGCTACGCACCCGTACAGAGCCATGATCGAAACCCTACTCAATTACTCGGAAGATACGCTCAAGAGTCAATTCAGCGCGGGTCTTTTTTTCAAAGACACAGCGGGAGCAATAGACTCTGCTGTGACCAACAACGGCCCTAACCGCGGGCTTAACTCCCGAGCAGCCTTCTCCGCCAATTCCCAGGAAGTACATCTGTTTGGCTCCCTCCACGCGGACGTTTTTTTCTGCGAGAGATTCCTTCTCCTTCTGAGCCAGCAACGCCTTTTGCCTCATGGGAGTTCGCGCTTCTGATTACCGCCTGAGAATATTAGGCGCCTCGCTGTTTGTTAAAAAAGTTTCAGTCTCCCCTGCGGTCTGTCTGGGTCACGCAGCAGCTCTGCTGAAGGGTAACGCGCTGTACCCCCCTGTCATGCGTCAATGTAAAAACCTACTCCATACTGGAGAATTCCAGGATATATAACCAGGAGAACCTCTTTCTGGGTGCTATGCCCAAATACGTGGTGCTGGGTATGGTACACCACGAAGCCTTCACAGGAAGAAAAGACCTGTCGCCCTTCAATTTTACCCACAATGACGTGGAATATCTGGTCCTCTGTCAGGATGGCAGACAGGTTCCGGCTAAGGCTTTCCAGCCCCAGTTTAATCAAGGCCTTTCAGTCAGAGAGTTTTACAACATGTTTATCACCACGGGAAGACGGTTTTATGGGGTTTTCCTCCGGACTTTGCTCATTACCCCTCAAGCATCTTACAGTTTTTGGAGCAGTGTTCTGACCGGATATTAGACCACGATCGTCAGCTTCAACACACCCTGTCCACCGTATGCGGTCAACACTGCGTTTATTATCTCTGCCATAGGGCCTGCGGAGTATCCTTTGAACGACTGTTGTCTCTGTATGATAACGATGTGATAAAAAATGATCAGACTGTATCACACTTTGTCGAAGAATATCCACGCTGTATCAGAAATCGAAGCTCCGGATGTTTTAACCATGGAACTTGTTTTTTGCAAATGTTTAATCAGTGTTACAACCTGTGAATTATCTATTCATTATATCTATTATAATTACATAACGTATCATATACATATCTCATGAAAATAACTCTCTGTAGATTGAATGTGATCAATAAAGCCTTTATTGAGAAAAACAATTTTTGTACATTTACATTCATTTAAGGAGAAAAAGGGATCCAGGGAGATTTCTTTTTACGTCGTCTACGTTCGAGTATTTAAGAATATGAGACCCTTTCACGATTTGTCCTTTATAAATAAATTCACCTTTTGAATTCCATCCCACGTTACTCTTGGATAATTTCTTCATGATGTACTCGGCATTCTTGCCATCGTGCTGGGGAAGGCTTTTTATTACCTCGCTCAGTGTGTCATCCGGTTCGGACTGCTCCGTGTCAGGAAGATGGCTAGATGTAAGATCCGTCGGCTCTTCTTCTCTCGGGTCGCGTTGCAGAGTTAAAGTCACCTGACGCTCCTCCTTTTGACCTTGTTTCATCAGCGTGCAGAGATATTTCTGCAGCAAGGTGTCGTATTTTTTTAATTTTTTCAGAAGAACTCAGCCCCGGCTCATTTAATATCACTTTCATTTTTGCATCTAAATCATCTTTGGCTGTTTGTCTGATCGAGGATTCAGGTTCAGTCAGGTGGTTTAACTGATGGGGTGCAACAAGAAACATTTTGAGACGTTCTCAGAGCCATGTCTTTTTTAAAATGTATTTATTTTTTACTTTCTACTAACAAGTCCTCCTATAAGATTTCCGAGGATGGGCACAGCATCCGAAAGCAGAGGTGAAATAAAACCTCCCGACTGTTTCACCAAGGTTCTGCATTTGATTTAAACCTGTCTTTTTAATCAGCCAGCAGTCTAATTTTTTGCCGGCTTTTCAGTTTTTTGTATGAAGACAGGAATTTTGCCTTTTAAAAGATTCAAAGCAATCTCGCCCAGAGCTTGGAGAAAGTCCGGGGAAGAGTGGGCAAGAATGTTTTTATGTTTACGAGGCGTGGCACAGAGCTTTAAGTAAGGGTGCATTTCTTCTAATATGCGCTGACATGCTGATGAGACTTGTTCTGGGAACATATACGACCAGCCGCTGTGGAGGCAGTATACCCTTCCTCAGCCTGTACGGTTCTGGACAGGAAGGTGTGAGATCGACCAATAAATACCCGTGGGGGTCTTTGGTGGCGTCTTCAAAACTCTAAAAAGAAGGCTTTTTGTGAGGGGAAGATTTGATGCGCCAATATATTCATCTGTAATTTGTCCCGAGGGTTTTTAAACAGATAATTACTGTTCAAACTCATGGTACGGCTGTGTTTACCTCAGTGAAATACATTTTCCGTCAACATAAATGCTCATATTTCTATGATGTCTGTACCGAGTAAAAATTTTGACCACTTCAGGATGGTCGGAGGCTTGAAAAATATCCAAAATTATCAAATGGTTCTAATCAGGAGGAAACAGCTCTGTGTCATCAAAAGAATCAGGCAGTCCTTCAAACTTAATCTTTTTATTCATTTTTTGCAGTTCAGCATACATTGGTTGAAAAGTATAAATCATACATATTCTCAGGTACAACATATTACATGTTCACAATTTAATAACTTTTTACAAAATATGTTTTCCCACACCCACTAGGTCCCACAATCACACATGAAAAGGGTGCTGCAAGTCTGGGATCAAAGTTAACTTCCTCCATGTTAGCAAGGTGTGACATTTGTTTGTTTTTGTTTTGTCTTTTTGTTCCATCTGTTTGTTTCTCTCCTATTTCAGTAACCAAAAGGCAGAGATGTGCCGTCGCTAAAGAGACGTCTCTTGTCATACACCACTCTAAACTTTTTGAAATGTGCAGTTTTCCAGGAGAAAGCTCTTTATTACGTCTAATGTTATGCTGAGGGGTCTCAATCACGCCCCCTCGAGAGCCCTCAAGGTAACCCTCCACCAACTCCCTGACGCTGTCAAAGTTGACTTGCTCACAGCATTCTCTAGTCTGGGTGATACCCTTGACACGCAATACTACCTTTTTCTTTTGTTTAGTCTGGTAGGCATAACTTTAGGGACCAGCAGCTGCAAATTCCTGAATGGTGTCACCATCCAGCTCATCGGTCAAATCCCCCAGATAATTCCCCAATTTCAGAGGGGTTTCCCCTTCTTTCACCACATACAGACTGTCAGTATCCATGTAGAGAACATTTTCTTGCACTTGCTCTAGATAACTGTACAGCTTGAGATGGGCATAAGCGGTAGTGAATGCAGCGATGAACATATTAGCTCTACCTGGAGGCACGATGCACCGCTTGTGGTAATTCCACTGAATCATAGCGGTCTTGTCGTTCAGAAAACTGAAGTATTTCACTTTCTACTGACCGGATAACATGAAACGGAGAAATTCTTCAGAGTCACTGACCAGGGTGGTCTGAGGCAGATTGCTTCTCTGCGCAAACTTTCCCCAGAAACTGTTGAGACATAGTTTAGCCACCTGTCTCTTTGCAGGGTTCACCTCAATCTTGTCAGCGTCTAGCCGCATGCCTTGATGCAGCTCATAGTCCCTGATGTACTTTTCTCTGCTTTCCTGATCAGTGGCCTCGGGTGGGTAGCCTGAAGCTTCCTGCTTACCTTTTAGGAAGGTGTGCATGTAGCCGACAAAAATGGAATCGCTACACCTGTCAAAGTGCCACACTTCAATGATCTTGCCTACTCTATAACCAACCTCACAAGCCTTGTTCACTTCAACGATTGTTGATTTCAGCGCAGGTACAACAGAGGGTAAACACCAATTTACCTCTAGATGTTTTGTAAGGTAACACGGGGAACAAGAGCCCTCTAGGAGGGTGGATGGTGGCTTTGATGAACCCAAAGTAGTTTGAGGGGCATCAGTCTTTGTGGATGATGGTGGGGTGACCTAGCGGATAGGAAAAATTACAGTTCATGCGGATACAGAGAAGTGACATCTATATAGTGCACGGTCTCATTAGGCCCGGCCATGTACCTCAGCCTCACAGCGCTTGTTCTACCAAAGAGAGCGTCGCAGGGGCACAGAGGTTTGGGAGGGAGGAAGCTCCCAAGAAAAGCTTTTACACCTGCGTGCACATTTTCCATAGCCAGCCATTCATGCTCCCACATGACAACCGTCTGAACACCGTAAACAGATTTCAAAGCCTACATTTTCTCCTCACTAGCTGCATACAGCTCCTCAAAGGGGATGTGCCTCAGAGGGCAAGTGTCGTGGGGGTTGAAACGTGACGGGCAACCATGGTAAAAGCACCCCAGAAACTCCCAAGCGTAAGCAACACCGTCTATTTCGGCATAGCCGTCAAAGGTCCTACCTGTTTCTCCCCCTTGTTTAATGCATGCTGGATAAAAACATTGCTGCACGCTACCCACTCTAACTGCTGAATGTAGGCGTGGGAGTAGCTTTTGGACTGGCACCTGTAGTTATCTGGCAAAGGTATGGCCAGGGTTTGTGAGGGAGGAAATTTGTAAGAAACACCTTCATGCATGCCAAGGCGATGGTGATGCAACTAAAAGGGTCTACGCCTGTGTCACCGAGGAACTGATTTCAAACACGATACAGCCCTTGGCAAGAATGTCAACATCATTTTCACAGTACAGCTGAGCTTCCCTCTCAAAGTCAAACGTACCCTGACTCACCTCTCTGTACCAGCCATAAAACTCTTACGCTGAGCAGGAGTCATACGCGCCACGCCAAGGGTAAGCTCCGACATACTGCAAATTCTTCTCTGAACTGAAACTGAGGGAAATTGCCGTTGGTCTGATCAGAGAAACCCAATGCCTTGGGCATGGTGCTGAGACACATGGTGAGGGAAGACAGAGTTGATGAGTTTTAAATTAAAATCGGGGTCTTGGAAACAGAATTTTACTGCCCTGCATGGAGAGAAGGTTGCATTCCCCTCTCTATCATTGTGTTGAGGATCAAATAGCTGTCAAAACCTTTAGCACAAACACTGTTCTGGTACGCGGGCCTCCTGAAATGCAAGACAATGTCCCTGACACAGTTCAAACCATAAGATAACCACCGCACGCCACTCAACGTTTTGGTGCAGACAAGAAAAGGTTTGTGCACGTCCTGCTGAAGAACAAATGTTTTAAAGTCATAGAAAATCAATTTCTCTGCATGATCCGTAGTCGGAGGCAAAGACTGATTGAAGCAACGGTGATCAACGGCGTCTGAGACTAATTTCTCTCCACAGATGTTGCATTTAGGCCATGGTCATTTGTGACTCTTGGCTCTTTACTTTTAGACAGTAATTTTTTTGCAACTGTGACATCTTTTGATTGTATCACATATGTTGCTATTTGTTTCACCCAAAGGTCTTTCTCTAGGCTCCTTGTGCCTGTCAAAACAAAGCCGTACAGCACGTCCTGTTACAGTTGCTGCATGCTACAGGTTTGAGCTCCTGCTTAGTGCAATCAGGGTTGTTACACACAGAGCAGTGACCTTTGCATTGTGTGCGTAGGGTTTCGTGTAGCTTTTGTAGCAGTAATGATAGACATACAGAACCCCGAGAAAGGCTTTGAGATTTTTTTACCGTAATAATGGTTCTGGAACAAAAAGATAAACAGAGGATTGGATCTATTGGAGAAAGCCGTCTCAAATTGAGTGGTTGCTGATCTGGGCTTCTGTAAAAAAAAAAGGTAACCATTTTACAGGTTCAGAATTTTTTCTAATTTGCATACGTCAGTAAAGGTGACAGGGGTCTGACTGCTCAGACCGGCGAGTTTCTGAAACTCTCTCCCTCATTCTAAGGCCTGATTATCTGTGACTAGGGGATCGATGACATCGGCCAAGTTCATGGCAAAGCAGAGGTGATCATTCCTGTTGTCTACAATGTACAGATGCTGTCTTTTAATTCGTATTATTTCACAGTCTAAAGTTTTTTTCCAGCTTGTGTTTCACACCGCCTCTAGGATCATGCACAAACTGAACCACTAATTCTAACCTAGCATCTGATGCTATCTCGGTGTTAGAGTGCACGAACCGCTCCAGCAAGTCCTCAAAAGCAGGTAGGATATCACCACGCTCATCCTCAACAACCACAGAGACATGATTCTCAACATTCTCACCAATCAGCTCTAGCTGTATCGCATCATTACACCCAACCCGTGCTCTGATGGCACCAGCCATTTCTCTAAGAATCAACATCACATAGTCATAAAACTGAGAAAGATCCGGTATGTTTCTGGCAGGGGACGGTGAACACTTGTCTCAGCTCCAGATTGTTGAACCGGTCGCAGGACACGGTCGCCATGTTGGAGGAGGTGGATGAGGTGGACGGCCTGGAGGGTGAAGCAGCCTGACTGCTCACATTTCCTCCACTATGCTGGATATGGACTTCCTCTAAATTTGGAGTTTAAAATGAAGCCGAATGATGTGGGGAAGAAGGGGTAGGAGGAGGGGGAACTTGGTTTTCATTTGACTGAGCAGGAGGAGGGGGAAGGGGATGAGGAAGAGGAGGAGGAGGAGGAGGAGGGGGTCTGGTTAATCTGTTGGAGAGCCAGTTCTAAAGGATGAAAATAATTTATCAGAGGAAGATGGGTTCTGATTTAGACGCAGCAGAGCATCTTCTAAAAAGGTTGAAAATAGTTATCAGCAGTCAATGATGACGGTTCGCCTGCTGAGGAATTTTCACCTACATTAGCAATGGCTACAGCTACAGGAGGACGTGGGGAGATTTGATTCAGTTGCTCAACTGCTAACTCTAAATCAGACAGAACAAAAGACTCTAAAAAGTTTCCTTCATCCATTTTTCGCTCTATTTTAAGTGTCACACCACACTTTTAGGGCTTTTTACAGAGACCAATCACAGAGACGACAGCTTGATAAAGCAGCTCCAACCTTTTCAGCCTCTCACGCTCATCTGCAGTTAGTGGGTGTGAGTCGTCTCCTTCCCGCATTGTCTCTGCTGTCAGGCTGTACTTCCGGCTCAGTGGTTTGTGTCCCACAGCTCCGTGCTTCCCGCTCAGCGGTTTGTGTCTCACAGCTCCTTTGCTCCACAACCGTGACCAAAAAAAAAAAATAAATAAATTTAATTCACAAGACAAAGATTTTATATTTAGAAGACATTGCCTACCTTGATGACAGACGTAGGGTTTTTTGGCCTAGGTAGCTCTGTCTGGACTCCCGAGAAGGCCCGGGCTCTGTATAAAACATCATTAAAATCCAAACGTCACCCTTTCCATCGTCGGAAATACTTTTTAGAAAGTTTTTGCGACTTACCTGATGCTCCACTTGTAGTGCCGGCAGAGTCTCGACAAAAGTTTGGTGATGGGGGTTTCCGTGTAAGTATGGCGGCTGCGTCGTTGTAACAGCAGGCGGTTCGCACAAGGACGACTCGTTGACGGAGTGTTCGAAGTGCTTGGAGTGGCTCCTGCGTCACCATCTAATAGCCAACCGGGTGCAGGCGCAGTTCTAACACCTTGCAGGCGGGTCGCCCCGTCTAGAAAATCTATAAATGTAAGTTTGGAGACGAGGGAAAAAAAAAAAAGTTGAATCTCAGTTTACTGACAAAGTCAGAGAAAATAAAGGGCAAATAGTAGACCCACCATGATCCAACTGTGAGCCGGATGCCCTCAAACTCGTCAGTCACTCAAGTCACTTCAAGAAATTAAAGACATTCAATGTAGAAAACAAAACCCTGGATAGATACAACATCCCAAATGCACCAAAAATGTCTTATAACACAGAAAAACTATGTTTTAAAATCACATATGAACATGTTAACATTATGGCAAGTTTCTAAAATGCATGTCCCTGTAAACTCTTAGCTGTAGTAAAATATCAACTTGCAGAAAGCTATAAATAATTAATAATAATAATAATAATAATAATAATAATAATAATAATAATAATAATAATAATAATAATAATAATAATAATAATAATAATAATAATAATCAAGTGCAGAAAAGACATTTGTTGCAAAACCAAATAAAAAATGTTAAATCACTTACCGGGAAATACGAATTGTTGGTCAGTGTCAGGCCGGAACTGAAATCAGGACTCAGAAGCTGAGGTGTCAGTGAGCAGATTTTATTGGAGACAAAAAAAACCTCTCGACAGAGTGATCTGAAACAAAAAGGGTTGTGAAAACTAACCTAAATGAGCCTCCCAGAAGGGAGAACCAGGCCAAACTAAAGTCTAGAAAAAAAACACTCCTAAAGGAGGAAAATCTCTCTATACCAGTTATACAAAATTATCAAAATCAAAATCACTCCCAAGGAGGAAAATCAAAAGGCTACAAAACATTAACTTAAACCACTAGTAGAAAAAACAGTAAAGGAACAAAAACTCTCCTGAAAGGTGGAGGCTAGACAATAGTAAACACACTATAACCAAGAACCGAAAATCTCTCCAAGGGAGGCTGACAATAAGTCGACTAAACTAAGAACTATGAAACCAAAAGCTAGACTAAGGAAGTTACAACCGAAAATCACTCTTTCGAGGCAGGAAAAACTCACGAAAACACACACTGTGGCTTTGAACAGGACTTTGGACAAGGCTTTGGTGATCAGACATGAGACGAAACACTTTGGCACAAGACAAAGGGAGACACAGAACCTATATAGACACACACAGATGGGTAATGGGGAACAGGTGGAGACAATCAGGAATCACGGCCACAGGTGACACACAAGGGAAGGGCAAGTGATCTGAAACGAGAGGGCAGGTAAATTTCAAAATAAAACAGGAAGACACAAGACAAAAACAAGAACACCAACATATCACTCTGTTGTGACACTCAGAAGGAATAGGAGAAGTAGGAGGCTGAACCTCTGATGAAGAGCTTTTGAAGGTAAAATTTTGGGTGATAGTCAGCCATTTCCAGAACATTCTCCCACACATTTTTCCCTTATCTTGTAATATGTAAGATAGTAATATGTCTGTGTGTCTGTGTATGTGTGTGTGCGCATGCACAGACACCCATTGTGACCCCCTTTCATCTGAGCCCCCAATTTGATACACCTCTTTAAAAGGTCATAGGCTGGTTAAGTTCAAGTGATTTGGCATCATCTCTAGTGGCTTAATATATATCAGTTGTTAAGGAGAATGGTAGCAGACTCAATATGTACGTACACAACAACCGGAGACTCAATCACATTTATTGGTTTCGCGAAGGGAAGTTTCAGGGCAGGTGGGGGACCCAGTGACAGGGTGTCCCAGGTGGTGCAGGGCTGGTGGTGGCTGGAATCCAAGAGTGCAGATGTGAAAAACAGAGCTGAACATGGCAAGAGGATGGCAGAGAGGGTTCCTGGAGGACAAGGAGATCAAAGCAAAGTTACAACAAAAGTACTCAGTTGGCCATAGCGGTGTTACCACAAGGGAGACTGAGTGATCTGTGAGTCTGGAAGGTTGAATCTGTCTTTCATGTAGCAGAAGTTGATTGGCAGATGAGAGACAGACAAGACAGACATACAGACAGACAAGGAAGAACAACAGGAAAACATGGAAGGAAGGAGGCAAACATCCTCCTCTTGACATCACTGGAACTTAAAATAAATCAGAAAAAACCCTGATGGAGAATATAAAATAACATCTACAACACAGTCTGTAGATAATCAGTTATTGTTTTGGCTCGTTACACTGATTATAAGTGCTTTTAATTTGAAAATAATCAGCTAATTTGCATTTTCTGCCTTTTATTTTTCAACACAAAACAACCTTCTTCGCTGATGTCAGTCACATTAATTTCTTTGAATATGTGGAAAACAGCTGGAGGTCAGCCTGGCCATGCAATGAACTCAATCAGCTGTCTCTGTGTAAATATGTGTGTGTAATTAGCTACTTGAATCGTATATATATTCTAAGTGTGTATCTGACCTTAATTCTGTGTCAGTCTCAGTGTCCTCTGTGTGCTCAGTCATAACCGTGGGTCATTACCTCAATTATAGCCCAGTGAACTCCCATGATTGACTCACCATGGAGAAGCAACTCATACACGCAGTCAGTCTAAACAATAGACTATGAGTAACAAGACTCTTCCCTCAGAGGGTTTCTAACAAGTGTTTTGTATCTGAGCCACCTGGACATTCTGGTATCTTATTTTATCTTACTACTATTCCCACAGTCAGTCTGTGTTGTTGATTTTTTATTTATTTTTTAAAATAATTTAGTGTATTTGGTTTTGTAGGGTTAGACTGAAGCACATATATGTATATTTGTACATATATACAAACATATGTATACAAGACAAGCCAAATATATCCATTCCAACCAGCCAGCAATCCTGCGTGTATGCATCTGTGTAGTATTTACCCACTGTGTGGAAGCCCACCCTGGATGGTATCATATTTTCAGCTAACATCAGCACCTCTGTCGTGCTGTATAATTGGATTTGTAGAACTTCACTCTCCAGCAACATCAACCAACATTAACTTTACCTAAGATGGGGTTACATTTTCCAAACACATCATCATCCTTAAAGCTCTTTTTCTTAAATAATATAAATGAACATGTAAGCTAAGCCACACAACATTACGATTTTACATTCCTTATTCTACTTACTACTGCAATGATAGAGGCAATTAAACATGCTTTACATAGGCAAAGGAAGTTGTTACAATGATTTGAACAATAAGCAGTAAAAAACTGAATAAAATCAGTTAAGATAGAATAACAGGATAAAATGAAATAAAATACAGCTACAGTAATAAGTTGCAAGTTGCCCAAAGTGCAACAAAGAAAACTGCAATCAGTCAAAGGTACAGGAGAAGAGCAAAATCAGCGACCACTGGCATGAAATGAGAAGCTACTTTTGTCTGTCTCTGTCTGAAATCAAAGACCGCGTGTGTGTGTGTGTGTGTGTGTGAATGAATGAAGACTTTGACAGGTATGGTAATTAAGGGGAAGTCAGTTGATTCTCTTCTTCACTGTGTAACTATTATTCCTTTTCTTTTGTGTCATTAACATGCAGACTCTACGGCGAGCTGACAAACTGCACTTTCTTAGTGGCGATGAAGTTGGAGTGCTTCTGGCCCAACAGGCTGGTGGATGAGTTTTTCATCCGAGTGCACAGGCACTACTTCCATGACTGCTCGCTTACTGGACGGCTTCTCAGGGATCCACCCAACCGCATCCTGGGTCCCTTTATTGCTGTGCCCATCCTGGTCACCCTCCTCATGACAGCCCTGGTGGTGTGGAGGAGCAAACGCAGCGAGGGGATTGTGTAGTGAAGGGAAGGAGAGGGGCAGGGTCACAAGACTCAAGACAAGAGGTACTTTTTGGCTCTAAGTTTGCGTCATATTCACCCTCAGTGACCAAAAGGATTTCTTTTTCTGAGCATTTGGGGAAAGGGTTTTGATAGGAGCAGAACTAAACTGGACGAGATGATTGAATGCATTGATATCAATATGAAGCATTTCCAGCTCCAATCTATTTTTACAGCAGAACGTGGATTGCAATTTGGTTTACAGAGCCAAGAGAGGCCGGACTGCTCACCTAAATCCAATGTGGACCAGGATAGTGACTGATGAAAAGATACTGTAAATACATCAAATCACTTTATTGAGATAAATTGCTTCAAAGAATGTTGGATGTGGTGATATTGCTACTACACATACAAGAATGAGTCTGACCATAAAAATATCCACTACCTACGACAGCAAAACAGCAACACACGAATTAAATGCAGTGCTGAACTTTTCCAGGAGACCTGTTTAACACGACAGCTAGGATACAACTGACAATTACTACGACCTCTGTTAGGGAACCCAGGTATCAAGTTTTATGTGTATATATGTACTGTAAATACACACAGTGTGTACAATGTGAGATAAATCTGTCCAAATGTCTTTGTAACACAAACAAATCATTAAGTTAATGTCTCTCAGATTCCTGATTTTAACAGATGTGTATTATATTGTGGAATATATCCTGAATTATGCATTATGTTTATGGTCACACTATCGAGCTATAGTGGGAGTAGAACATGTCAGTTTTTAGTTTTTCATTTCTTTACCTTTGCTCATATTACACACTCCAGCCTCACGTTGTTCAGTCTCTCTTTTGAATCGGAAATGCGGAAATGCAGACTGAACTAGCAGGAGAAAAAAAGCAGAGGATAATGATGTCAAAGACTTAACATTGCCAGATGCGTGGTACAAGTGAAAGACAGCACAACACGGTGAGGACAGCCACTACGCATGTGTTTAAGGCCCCAGTTTGGATGGGTTGTGATGATGCAGCTTCCATCCTCCATCACCAAGGGAACAAAAATGAAGAAATGCCAGCAGACAAAGACAAAGCTGGAAATAGTCGAGAGTGATGATTTTGAAGACCAACATGCGGAGGAAGGTGGACTGCAGACAGTTAATTAACCCCCCCCCCCCAAAAAAAAATCTAATTTTCTCTTATTTTTCTCCCTCAAACACCTCCATGTTGTTTACCATATAGAAAGAAACCAATTACCACATTGATTTAATCTGATTGAGGCAGTTATGTGAAAATGTGGAAAGAAAAAGAGAATTCACAGCACAAAAATCACAAGTCAAAGTACAGAGAGAACATAAAGCAATGGATTAGCCAACGCACATCTCTCCTGAACATTGCCATATAGCCTAAAGCATAGTTTGTGCATGATGCACCCTAGGTTTCTATTGATTTATAATCTCCCAG
Source organism: Miichthys miiuy (assembly GCA_036365135.1). NCBI lineage: Eukaryota > Metazoa > Chordata > Actinopteri > Sciaenidae > Miichthys > Miichthys miiuy. Next base: position 14,673,276 of record CM071612.1, read on the forward strand.
TGTGCTAGTGCGCTGTGTGAACTGTTTTTCTCATTGATATTTTCAACTGCTCTCTTTCCTTTATAGATTCATTGACCTGAACCTTGCCTGTCAGCAAAACACACTTTAAAACACACCCACACTTCCTCAACATGATCTTACTTAGTACTTTGTGCCAAAAGCTGTTGGAAAACAGAGAAAATCGTTTGCTATGAAATGTATAATCTTCTGTTGGAGTGACTTCTAATGATTGAATTCTGAAATCTATGATCATGAAGAAAAGTAAAATAAATGTCTGATTAATGTGTCTGACACACTGAAGATTGTTGTGTTTCTCGTGAGATACTACAAAGGCTTTTGGATACTATGTGTTAAATATGAATGATAAAGCGTGCATTAATGTATGCATGGCTTAGTGCACAACACTGAGTCACATCAAGCCCACATGTCATTTGCTGAAGTGTGAAAAATGTGAAAAATGAAAGACTATATTTAGTAAAGGCCCCCTGTTTATACATCACAAAGTGTCCTGAGGATTTATCAGTATATGTAGGTATTAAGTCTTCTAACTGTTATCTTTTCACATAGCAGTAAATCAAGGTGCAATAGTTTGTATTGGTGCTCTCAGAGGACAGATCAGCATGAATCACAAACCATAATTAAATTAAGCTAAGCTCAGTAGTAAATAAAAGCACACAGCTTGTTCTTAATTGCTTCTTATTAGATGAAAGAACCAACTCACCATTTGTGACGAGCGCGAGTAAAGTCTCCAGTCATTTGAGACAAGTCCATGTCGAGTGAGTCTCTTGAGTCAGTCATTTGAGGGTAATTCAAGTCAAGTTTCAAATACATCAGTATATAAATGAGACCATGTTAAGTTTCAGATCAGTCAAGTGTCAAGTCATTATGGTAATATCAAATCTGAATTGTGTGTTAAAATGTTTTACTTTTTGGTAAAATGGACTGTACTTATATAGCGCCTTTCTAGTCTTCCGACCACTCAAAATGCTTTTACACTACATGTCTCATTCACACACATTCATACACTGATGGCATTGGCTGCAATGCAAGGTGCCAAGTGCTCATTAGTTTGAGGAACTAACATTCACACACACATTCCTTCGGGAGCAATTTGGGGTTCAGTATCTTGCCCAAGGACACTTCGACATGCAGACTGAAGGGGATCGAACCGCCGATCTTCTGATCAGTGGACGACCCGCTCTGCCTCCGAGCCACAGCCGCCCACTAATTTTTTCTTAATAGTCGTTTTTTACAGAGAAGAAATAGGTGAAGTGCAGAGAAAATAAATCATAATTAAATGAAGTGTGCCAAATAAAAAGTTGTTCAAGTTTTAAAAAAATACATTTAGTTTAAATTTCTTTGATCAACTGGTTACATTATTCCAATTTCTGGCCTTTATAGACATCTTCAAATAAAACAAGATCTAAAAGAGAAAATTCTCACATTTTGTGAAGATGAAAATGTGGGAAGACTGTTTGTTTGTGCCATGACAGTTTAACACTGACTCACACATTGTTGACATGTTCCTTGCACCCAAAGCAATAAAAGAAAAAGTTGGGTGCATCTTTTCTCTATATATAAAAATCTGTAATATTAAATTAACATTTCTCCTTCTTATTAGTTTATGGACGCTATTCCCAACATAGCTTCACCAACCGTCAACAGGAGCACAGGTCTAATTAGCCAGAATCATTCAAAACACCAGTCTGGGTGTACAGAGCTTTAAGAATCACAATAATATTTTGCACTTTACAAGAAACATAGGCCTACTTCCCATTCCAGGTTACACTGACAATGGATTTGTGACCCTTTCCAATCTGACATTTTTCATGCTATTCATTCAACAGCCTCTCTATTTATTGCTGCCAAGGATAAAGAATAAAAGCCCTTATTATTATATTAATTGGCATCTGCACCATAATTTCTCACTAAGTGCATTGATGCTGTGAAACACATTGTTCAGCCAAATTTCTCTCATGTAACAGCATTCTTCCACTTCTGTTAACATTGAAAAAGAGTTGGGAGTGTGGACTGTAGATATGGCAGCTGTTCATAAAGACAAGACTAATTAAGAGCAGTTAATTGGTAGCTCCGAGACATCACACAGTGCTTTTGATATGATTGTGAATAAGATGGACAGAGGTCAATGCTGGTACCTTTTTTGAACCATAAACGTTAATATAAATGGACATTAGATTAACCTAGGATACAGACAAAGCTACTGGAAACATGTTTGCTAAGCACCTACAATTGTTTTTATGTAATTTAATGCAGGCACTAATGTTAGCTAACCAGTATTGTGTTGACAAGACAGTCCATACAAAGTTCAATCAAAGACTAACTTGCTAACAAGCTAATTGCGTAGCTAGCAGTTTTAGGCTGCAATGTATGGTCCATGATATCCACAAGCTGTGCCTGACTAGCCTACAACATTAGCAAGCTAAGTAGGGAGCTAGCAGTTTTGAGTTGCAATAACAAGGCAGCTTTAATTGTGTTACTATATGTGGTTAAAAACGTCCACAAATGGTGGCAGGCTAGTTTACAACATAACATTGTTGAAAGAGGAAAGAGGTAATAGAGCATTAGCATCTTATCAGACATTCAAGGCTGTGGCCTCAGCGTGATAGATGACAAGATCACCCTATCCATATTAACCTCTTCCATTACAGTTCTATCAATACTGTCTGCCAGATTTAATAGTGAAGCTCCCATTAAACTGTAGCTCTGTGTCTGCCTGAGTCATTATTCTTTGTAGCCTGGGTTACCATCCTCTGAACAATCTGTGGATTCATCTGAAAGCCTGCCTGTCAGATACTCCAGTTTCAGTTCAGCACACATGAATTATTAACCTGCCAGTGAATTTTTTTGTCAATTAAGGAAACTTCGTCATAATTAAAAGGTCCTTTTTGACAGGTGATTTAATGGTATAACGAAGGGTATAATATGTAACATTTCTGCATTAAATGTCTAAAAATTACAGGACATGCTTCAAATATCCCAAACATTTCCAACATGTTCAAAGCCAGAGAAATCCATAATTTTATACGGTAGTGATAAATTTGTCATGATGTCACGACATCAGTGTCAATTAACACAATTGACAAGACACAACACATCATAACTCATTTATCTTCTCTAGTAGGAAACTTGACATGAGTCAATCAATCACGAGTACATCACTTCACAGCTTTTGGATATTTCTTGGCGGTCACATGTTTTATCAGCACAAATGACAAACAAAAATGTATTTAAGATGATTTTCTGTCACTCATAACCTTTTCTGCCAACGCTAACTCATCTTATTTAAGATTTGACCCTCACTGGTGAATTATTTATGAAGGAGAAAAGCAACGTGAGGAGATTCCAGTGCTGAAGCTGCACGTGTCTGTAAGCAGATATTGTGAGAGAGGTGATGATGATCCTAACTGTTAATTATTATATAACAACCAAGGACAGTGAGTGGGTTGAGGTCAGAGAGATCAGGCTCAAAGATGCAAAAAAAAAAAAGTCCTAAATATTGCCCCAAAGTATTTTGCTTGTTTTGCTTTTGAGATTAATTAAAGCTTAAAATAAAATTTGAGTGTGGTACAGTGGTTTAAAAAAACAAGTTAATAACTAACTTATATTTTTGTCTGTAAAGCTACAGCTGCATTATTAGAAGTGAGATTTGCAAATCAGTTTGTGTTGCTAACTGTATCCAACAGTCCAGGTTAAAAAGGTACATTTCATCAGAGGAAAGTTCAGAAAATTGACATTTATTTATTCATTTTATAATCCTCACAGTTCAAATTGTATTTTCTTTAAAGCAACTTAATCACCCCATTTATATTTCTAAGCTCCTCTAAAAAGGTGAATTGTTAGTGGTGATGTATGGTAATCCTTATCAGGTAGAAGCCTGCTAATACATGCCAAAGTCAAAGTTTAAGTTCTAAGTTTTACATAATAATTTTCATCAGTCACTAACATGTATGCTGCAGAAGGGTTAGGGTGTAAAAATAGACCTGTTTTTCAGTCACTCCTCCCTGTAACCTCCTGCAAGATTAAGTTTTTCAAAGCACACATAATCTCCAGGGTCGACCTGTTTTACCACACAAAGGTGCACATTTTATCTACCTGGTCCATCTAGGTCAGTCACATTGATACTTTATTTCCACTTCCTAGCACTGAATCATTGTTCCCCGTGTTTCTTTATCACGTTCAGTTTGCTAAGATTTCGGTGTAACGCATGTACAAATCTATATAAGTGATAAGGTTAGAAGCTGCCACCAAGCATTTGTCAGCCAACAATCACATTGCACACTGACAAAATCTTTAAACCCTCTGCCACAGGCAGAACATTTTATATTTATATAAATAATAATGATAAACTGGCAGTCAACAGAATGATTCTGCTGCAGGGTGGTGCATGGAAGATGAAGCAAGACAAGGACAAATGATCAGTATGAACTGAATTTAATACTTAATTTTAACATTAAATGTTGAACATTTATATTTATTTTAGTTCCAGACCCGCAATATGCATGTGGAAATTAATATGTCATACGTCAGGGTCAGACGAGATGAATGTTCTTGCCTGTTCAGTAAAAGTAAAGATATATTTTTGGCTACTGTATGACATTATTATATTAACTACAGTACAAAAATCATATCATAAAAATCAATTTGAGATTTCTTTCAAAACACATTAAATATGTTGGAAAATAGTTGCTGAAAACATGAAAAGAATTTGAACAATATATTACTGAAATGTAGAGTTAGAGGTTAAAACAGGTTTTTCACCAGTTTTCAGTCGGTCCTAAAGTGTGGATCGATGACAGACTGAGGTCACTCCGAGCATACCCTCACAGTCCTGGAGCTGAGAATACTGTTCATTTTTACCCGATTTTGACACCTAATTTCATGGTCAATATTTTTAATAATTCAAATTTGGCTGGGTGGTTAATAACACTTTCTTCTTTGGTCTGACAAACTCAGAACACATATTTATTCTTACTTTACATGTGCTTCAAGCAATGCTTTTCCTTAGAGGGAAGAAAATGCCCTTTTGAATGATTTGGTTTCTGTTTACTGTCTAACAAGTACAAGTTTTTTCTCCAACACCTGCTGCCAAGAGAATCTGTGTCCCTCTGGAGAAAAAAGTGACTGCCTCAGAGCGTTAGACCGACCTGGTGAAAGTGTTTAGTGTGGCTTAGAAGATTAGATGGCACTACCTGATAGGAATGAGGACACCCACACAGACGCACGTTTTCTTTCACTGTTCTCTAATGATTAGAGCGAGTGAACTGCAGACAAATGCTCGGGCTCAGCCAAAGATATTGCACTGAAACCACACACTGAGGGCTTTATTTATCTTTATAAATCTGGATTAATTGTGCCTTGTCTTTGAAGAATAATCCACAGATGTCTAACCTTCCACTCGCTCCAGTCGCTCTGCTTCTGTGCAGTATGTCTCAGCTGCAAATCATGAGAGTTTGTTTATATCAGGACAGAGGAAGTAAACGGAAGCTCCTTTTTGAAGAAACATGACAGGAGAGGGGCAAGAGAAATGTGAATAACCTTCACTCGTTCTCTCCTTTTATAGTTCAAATGTTGTCTGCTTTTTATGGCATGATCAACAGTTATTTCTGCTTTAAATCTCAAATCTTTTAATAATTATACTCAACAGAAAAAAAGTTCATTCTTGACCTCACCATGAGGTCTATTTAGTATGTGTACTGGTGCTTTTGTGGTGTTTTAATCTTCATTACTATGGAACTCATAATACTTGGAAATCATTTAATATTGACACAAACAAACTGGTTTTGCTAGACTGTAAATGTTTTTAGTGCCTTTAGATAGGAAAACAATAATCACAAAAGTTTACACTGTTGTCACACTGTTCAATTAATAAATCTTTATTGTCCCCAGAGGTATTACTGTGAGATAGTGTGCAATCTGTGTCCGACTGTACAGTATCAGTGTGAGGTGATGAATGCATGATGAGTCATAGTGCAATATGGTAAAGAGAAAAAAGTAAATGAGAGCAGAGGCACATCATCAACCTGCATCATCCATTTGCACTGATTTCTTGCCACAGTTCAGTCCCACAAACCTATTTTCTATTTTGCCTTGTTTTGTTCCGCTGCCCCACCTAGTGTATTCTGCATCATTTCATTCTGCATCCAGGCACCAAGCAGCAAGCTCCGTGCCTGGAAAATTAAGACAAACTGGAAGTGCTAAAAAGTGTAATTCCTCAAGTGGCCACTTGAGGCTGGCTCTAAAGGTGAGTCAATCTCCATAAGTGGCCGTATTAAATTCCCAACTTAACAGCAGAAATAAACATGTTTACAGCCTGGTACAAAAACAGGCTTGGTCTCTATTACTAATTTTCCCGTTCATGACAACTGTACTCCACGTCTTTGCCCATTTTTGTATTAGCTGAAGTACAGTGCAAGTATTACTGTCAAGATGGTGACAGCCAGAGCCACCACACTGAGCTTCACAACAGCTCTTCAGTGACATCACGAATACAACATCTATTCTTTACTGTCTATGCTCACAGTGCGATCCAGAACCACAGTTTGCGATTTTAGGATTGTATTATGTTTTCTCTCACCACTGTCAGCTTTTGTCTCCGACAGCCTGAAATCGCACAGTGTAGTGGGGTCTTAACTGTTGTTTGTTTTGTACTGCAATATTTAGTTATTTTCTCTGTGTTATATTTATGACCATTTATGTGGTGTGGTCTTGAACCAACAGTATAAAAAAGCTCCTCCATGATGACTGCTGCTTAATAGGGAAAAACACTTCATTTGAAAGTTTCCTGCAGCCTCGGTTCATTTTGTCACCAGCTGTGAGGTTGGAAATAAAGACAATGTTGGAGATTTAAAGAAATAAAAATAAAAGTAGAAGTGATAGAGGAAACATTCGAGAGTCTCATATAAGAAAATGCTCCCAGTTGCCTTCTCTGAGTGTTCCCACAGGTTAGTAACAAACTCTATAATGTCATTGACAGATGTCTGTTGCTAATGTTAATATATGTTATTTTCAGTGCTCTGTATGTCTATCTGAATTCAATCCCCCCTGTTCCCAAGTGGCTCTGGTGTATTTCTGTCTTGTACACAATTTCCCAGCGGAACCTCAAGCAATCTGTCAAGAGGCAGCCCAGGAGATGAGATTTACTACGAACTGCCCAAAAAAGTAGATTTTCTGTCCGAGTTGTGTGGTGGATCAACAAAGAAAATATCTCTTACTTGTGCTTGTTAAATTAAAGTTTCGGTCTGTTTGTTGATTTGCTCCATGTTTCTCATTTCCATCACAGCGTGGTCTATATTATGAAAAAATCATGTGAAGATGGTGGTTGTGATGTGGATGTGGGTTTGTGAGCTATGCATCACCAGTTTATCTTGTCTGTCATATTAAGCAGGGAGGAGCAGGTATTACAGGAAGCAAAATCAGGAGAAAGAAAAGCATGAAAGCATGAGTATGAAATATGATATGTGAATAGAAACAACTCTGATTCATGCAGTGACAAAATGCATCCATTACATTGTTAAACTAAATACTAAATACTCAATTGTATTTTGTATTTCCCTTTGAGAAAAGCGATGGCAGTTTACAAGTCTTATCTTACAGCTGTGACACATTACAAAGGCCATCCGGGAGTTTGTGTAGCAAACTGTGCTTAGAGGAAATAGACCATGAGTAATGAGTTACTTCAAAAGGTCTCAGTGAGGTGTTTTGTTAATAACCTTCATGGCTAAGATAAGGGTCAGATTCATCATTATGGAAAGGCTTCTTAGAAGTAACTAGACTTCAAAGTTGGAGATCTCCTGGTCATGACAGGTTCGGGGAGAAACTGTACTTGTATTTCTTTCACTCTTTATCCGACTCTGAAACACTTTGTGTGTGAGGATCTTTCACCTTTCAGCTGAAACACTTGTGACTTGGTATTCTTAAGGGCAGCCTAAGAATTATTTTTACTCTGTTGAATAAAATCAAAGACAATATTGGAGTAATTTTGTTCATTTGTTCGTTTTTCAGAGGTTATGGCAAAAATTAGATTGGCTGAACTGAAAAATGTGAAATAAATAAATAAATAAAAACAAAATATAAACATGAAGATAGTCTTTCTAAATGAACTTTCTTTCACCAAGGATGGATCCCACTGGGGACAGGCCTGTGACGTCATGGCCTTGACACTGCTTTGGTCTGTTCTCCACTCAGCTTCATATCCCACCAGGAGTGTTTCAGACATGGAGAATTTTGCCCACCAGACTTTGTTTACTTGCTCAGATTTGATCATTTTTCTCTGGTGTATAAAAAAAAAACTAGCTCGATCTGCTCTGTGCTGCTTGATGCGGCTGGTCACAGCGTCAAATATAAAACAGCCACATATTCTTCACAAAGCAGAGGGGAGACCCGCTTTTGAAACGCACCGCGGCACTTCTGGTAGAATTACAAACATTGTCTTGAATGGCGCTATAGACTCATTTTTAATGGATCAGATTGTCTTTGTACTGTGTACAAGGGCCTACAGATACCTGCCACTGATTTCACAATATTACATTATGGAAAATTGGCAGTCAATAAACAGTGCACCAACTAAAGAAAAGAAGAAAGTCAGCAAACACAGATGTAAACAATGCACGAAAAAATGGCTTTGCAAATGTTCTATAAGAAAATGCCTTGAACATATTTGTTAGATCTCAAACATAAGGTGTGTTTTGGTGAGTAAAATTGAGTGTGAACATAACTTTGATTACAAATAAAACACAACACAAACTACCTTTAATATTGACTTTTTTTTTTTTAAGCTGAAGTCATCCAACATGAATTGCTCATTTAGAAAACAAAAATTATTAACAGTCTCCTCTCCATTGACTTCACCAGCCTCTCAAAAACATTATTTCTGCTGCTTTCCAATATCCTCAGAAAGGGTCATGAGAACAGCGAGAGGATGTTGGAATGAGCCAATTGAGAGTACTTTGCCTTTGGAAACTAATTAGCAAGCAAACTCTGTTTGAAACCTCAGAAACTGATCAGGAGGTCACTGGTGTAGGATGTTTGCTGACAGCAAAATATACACCGATGTCTTAAATTTCACAGAGTGGTGCAAACATTTTTTTCATTTTGCGAAAATTTGAATTGACTCTTTTGTGAGCCAAAACATTCTCTTTACATTAAGTGCACATATTATTTTCACTTACCTAACACAATAACATCAATTCACTGGGCCCCTAAATCAATGATTTACTGCAGGGTTTACTACATACTGTATGTGCTATCAGTGAGAAATGGAATGTGCTCTCGGCTAAAGCTACACAATAATGTCTTAACACAGAAATCTAAACCCTATCTAAAACACTTTCCAGGAAAATACACTGACGGATCTCTTTCTTGTATTGCGCATAAAAACATGTCATACACGTATATTAGTGCTGAAAAACAATATTGCATCCAAGCTGGTGAGAAAAGCAACTCTTATGTGATATATTCCATGTATGGTGAGTTTGTTTTTAACTTTTCTTCGTCACCAACTGATGACATAAGTCAGTGTATATAATATAATGCTGCCGGATGGATGCAATGCTGATTGGCACCCATAACGCTCGTTCATGTGTGCAGAATGTTGTAGGCATGCATACTGTCTTAGATATGCATTATTCCGTGACATGCTCACAGTGGTTTATGTTGGAATGTCAAAAGACATGTGCAGCGTGCATCGCTTTCTACTTGTTCAAATGTATCTGACGTTTTGATTTTAATCTTTTCTCACTTTGATTTGCATTTGTATGAAAATGTACCATACAATTAAACTAGATTAGTTTTGTATCTTGTAGTGTGATTTATGCATGGCTTCACATCCTCCACTCAGAGGGCTCTGACTTTTATTCCACATTTAAGTAATGATGTCAAAAATACATGTTCATCTGACATGTCAACTTTCTTCAAATCAAACAAAGTAATAAGAGTGAAGATGGAGCTTTATTTAATTACAGTGATGTACTCATTGTTTCTGCTCCTGTAAAAGTTGGCATGACTAAATGTATTACTGTTAGTACCCTGCCAAACTAATCTCACAGCACAATGAAATGCCTCCCACGACTGGAACGAGCATGTGGGCAGCTTTTTAAGCAGAACAAAGGAAATAGAGAGGTACTTACTGGTAGACACGCACTGTGGAACATATGTGGACACATATGAGCATCTGCCCATTCATTGCCCACAGAGACACACCTAGAAACACACACACATCTAAAAATACAGAAGAAAATAGACATGACGCAAACTCTGACTCTTTCCTCATCAAGCTTCTCAGTCATTAACACAAGGAATAGAGGACACATCCACAAATTGACTTCCACAATTGCAAGCGTCCATCATCTGTATGTAAAGTCACACTGTGCTGTGAATAAGACAAACTAATAGCTTCCACAGACTCCACCATGTTGGTTTTTTTTTTTCCAAAAATGGGCAAAGACATGGATTGTGGCTGGAGCTGAGGCAGGCTGAATGACACCTGGTTGCTCAAACAAGCCATGTGTAATAGGACCCACCTGTCAATCAAAGCTACCACGCTGTTAATTCTGCATAACTTTAAGAAGATAATCCTCAGTACAGTTGGACATTACAGTGAACGGGGAAATTAGCTATATACAAGGCTGTAAACATGTTTATTTCTGCTGTGAGGTTAGATATTTAAATATAGGGGCTTATGGAGACTTGACTTGTTTTGTAGCCAGCCTCAAGTGGCCGTTCAAGGAACTGCACTTTTTGGCTTCACTTCAAAGAGGTTGCCACTTGATGTAGATAATATTTCTATCAAACAATGTATTCAAGTACATATCCCTGATGTGAAATGTGTGCGACGAAAAAACCCTGATAGATCTCTCTCATATTCTGTATGTAAAGAACTGTAACACACAGCAGTTTTTCTAATGACTTAGAATCTGATTATCCTAAAGACTGTTATTTATTTATTTATTTATAGTTATCTAGTGAGCAAAACTTTAAAAAATTGAACCCGTAAAAAAAAAAAAAAAAAAAAAACCTCAGACTACTGTATGTTGTCCATTCTACAATTAAAAAAAAAAAAAAATCCAAGCTGGTGAGGAAAGAAACTCTTATGTGACTCATGATGAAGTCAATGCACATAATGCCCTTTTATGTGTGCATAATGTTGTGGGTGTGCATAATGTTTCAGATATGCATAACGCTCTAGACGGCTGACAGAAGTATATGCAACTTACCACCGTTAACCATAGGTGCTACCACTCTTCCCTTAACGATACTGAATGAAGCTATAAAGAGCATGTCCATAATGATCTCTTTGTGAATGACAGAAAGCCTCAACATTAACAGGAAGATGAAGCCAGCATTGTCTGAAAAGGTCTCACAACATAAAGAAATAAGAAAGAGTAAATGTCTGGCTCCAGGAAAAGTGGACACGCTCTTTTGTATGAAACAGCAAAGAGAAAATGGTGGTCGGTTAGTTCCTATCAGTATCAAGCTGTATATAAATTTTCCAAGCAATATCCAGCTGAGTTCTCCCTGCAATTAACCTACAGGACCTCAATCCCGAATACATGCTGAAACTATCAGCTGCTTCAACCTATCAAGCCAGTGAGGCAAACTGAGGTATACAACCCCTGCAACCCCTTTAACCTGGACCCATTTTTCTGTCACATTTTCTGCCTTCTGGCTCAGTGTATGGGTTTCAAGCTCTACGACACTATTCTATATGGAACCAATATAAAAAAATGCCTAAATGAAGTGCAGCTTGGAAATAGCCAGGATCAGCCAGTGTGGCGGATGAGATGACGTTTGCATACAGCTGAGCGATGAGAGAGGAAAGACAGAGAGGCAGGAGAGAAATAAGCAGCTGCCACCAAAACGCCCACCAGGTCAGTACAACAAACACACACAAACACACACTGTATACACACACATATACTGTGAATTAAGTAACAAAGATGAACTATTGGCATCTGATTCATCTCTAACTGTCTGGCTTCAGGGCGAACCAGCATTACTTATAATCTGATTTCTCTCTACATACATACAACAAATCTGTTCCCAGATTAACGCGTCATTCATTTGTAGATTTATTTAGACGTAGCACTTTACTTAAGGATGTACTGTGATTAAAATTTGATCAGGTAATTGTAGGAGAGGAGCAGAAGAATGAAATGAAAGAGCTCAGGAACAATGCTACTGTCATTATTACTAGAAGGAACAAAAAAGAAGTATTGCTGCTATAATGAGATAATAACCTGATCTGCATGTCAGCAGAAACTGTTAGGGGAAGTACAAATAGATAAAGAACTGCTGATGAACTACAACGCCCGAGAAAATGTGTTAAAATGGCCTCTAAGGTGTCATTCCAGTGGAGAAAACATGATTGTGTGTCATATAGGCTGCCCTACGTGCTACATGTGTGGTTATACATTCAATCTGAGTCACATAATAAAGGTATTTTAGCCTTAACCAGGGTCTGGAACCATGATGTATCACAGCTTTCTGCCTTCATCCACCACTGACACTACTCCACCCTTCAACACACACACACACACACACACACACACACACACACACACACACACACACACACACACACACACAGTTTATTCAGACAGGATAATGACGCTGACAAACACAAATTACATTCTCTCATTATCTTCTCTGCTACACTGTGCATCTGCAAATTGAAAGATTGCTTCTGTTGTTGTGTGGAAAGAAAATCAAAAAGAGATGGGTCATAAACATTTCTGTGTGTGTGCGCCAGAAAGGTTAGAAGACGATGAAGAAGAGAAGGGATTAACAAAAAATCGAAACTTCCACTCTGACAGTACAATCAGTTTCAGTTTAGATGAACACATTCTTGGCTATATAGACTTGAATACTCACACAGGAGGATTACGCATCAGTCAGAGATTGCAAATAATACTTTTAAAGACTGTGAAGAGTTAAGTTTTTTACCCATTATTACAAGTAGTACTGCTGTCATTTTAAAATAAGGCATAGTCTGCTTTCAAATTTTGAAGCTAATGTTCCCACATGGATAGTTCTTGCAAATAAATGTGCATCCACCCCAAAAGCTGTCTTTGTACTTTGGTGTTTACATCATTCTACGCTGTGTACTTCCACACTTAATGAACCATATCAAAGATACAATGTATAGAAATGTGTATGTTCTCCCTGTCTGCAGGGTTACTCCAACTTCCTCCAACAGTCCAAAGACATGCAGGTTAACAGGTTAATTAATGACTTTAAATAGGCCGTAGGTGTGAATGTGTAGTGTGAATGGCTGTTTGTCTCTATGTGCCCTGTGATGAGCTGGCGACTTGTCCAGGGTGTACCCCGCCTCTCGCTCAAAGTCAGCTGAGATAGGCTCCAGCCCCACTGTGACCCTGATCAGGATAAACGACTACAGATAATGGATGGAAGCGTTCAACGCTGCTACAGGGTCAATTTACAAGCTAACAGCAACGGATTGTGGAGAGGGGAGGAGAGAGAGGTGTGGGAATGCTTAGGAAGGCAGAGCCAGGTGAGGTGATTAACACAGCTTGGTGTCTAATTATACTCTTTCCTTTTGAGAGATGGTCACACAGAGAGAGGACAGAAGGACGTGTCAGCCTGTAATATATGAGTTTTTAAGTTTTGTTAATAGACAGTGTAATATAATAATAATATATAACATAATGTGTGCTGTAATTGTGTAGAAGTGTGTGTGTGTGTGTGTGTGTGCAGAGGAGAGAATAAATGAATAATTATCTGTAACAAACTGTTGTGATTAATTGTGCAGGGGAACCCATGGTGGCAGCGAGCCCTGCTACACAGATACAACACAGATTTAGATTCAGGCTGACATTATTTTCTTTTTGATCAAAGTCAGCGCCCCATGTTAGGCAGTCAGGGTTTTTTTTTTTTTTGGACAAATGACCCATCATTTAGACCCATTTATCCCTTCCTTAATGTGGTGGCAGGTGTGCCATCAAGAGGAACTACGCAGGGACACAATTTCTGCTGCTCCTCATTATTCTCTCACCTCCTTCCCAAAGCTGTTAATGGAAGACGTGATATGCACTTTAAATTAACCAAAGCTTGTTGAAGAGGAAGAGCATTTTAGCTCAGCAGATTGTGAAGTTGTTGTGAAGAAGAAATGTGTTTTATAGCATTCAGCTATTTTATATTATATTACCCGTCTATGGCGGTCAGCTGTCATTGCACACACACGCACACAGAACATTCATAAGTTAGTATTGCCAGAGGATGAGTGTGCAGTATGATTGTGTTTCCTCCAAAACCAGGTGTAATGATGTGCTGTGTGAGGGACCGGTAGATGTTGGCATCGCGTTTGTGTGTGTCTTCCTCAGCCAAGTCAAATGTGTGAATGGCTGACAGATGTCAGATGGAGTGAAACATTGTGTGCAAGCGTGTGAGCAGGCACGTGTACTGAAATCCTACATCTCACTTTGAGGTCTGAAGAGCAGACTGTCACTCTATAGCTACAAACAGCAGACAAACAACACAAGTCAAGTTTAAATCAGTAAATATTACCAAAAGTTTAAAAAGTAAGTGAAATTAGGTCAGCCCATTAGAGAGTGTATAAGAACCAACTGTTAGAGCTCCACAGGGAGCCTTTTTCTCTGTAACCCCTTTTGTGTGTTGCACTGTTAAACGCTCCTTCTTGTACAAGAATAATAAATTCAACTTAACTTTGATACTTCGATTCCAGTCTTCCTTATTGAAGGGTCATTTGAAAATTCTTATAACAGTAAGCTCAAACAATAAGATGATTTAGCACGTGTAGCATTTCACTGTAGCATGCTCACATGCTAACTAAACATAAAGTACAGCTGAGGCTGCTGGAATGTCATTAGTTTTGCGGGTGATTGCGGTTCATCAATCAAATTTCATGACCATAGATCCCATGGTTGTTAAGGCATTTCACTCAAAACCACAAATATTACACTCATGGTGACTCTAATGAGGAAAAGTCAGGGGATCACCAAAGTCTGAGATCCATGAAACCATAAAATCTCTTATAAAAACAAATAAGGATCAATCAGACAATACCATAAACAACTAGAATTGATTTTAAATTAAATTTAGCATTTACATCCACCTTACAGATTCATGGTTGTAACCTGAGAGAGAAAGAATTAGTCTGCTGCTGTATCCAATAATCCATAATGTCCACGCACCTGATGTCCTTTCATCCTGCAGGACTTCTTAGGGAGTTTGGACTGTAAGGCAAAACTATTTGAAGATGGCAATTTATAGACCACATTATTAATTGAAAAACCTGTTGTGAAATGGATTATTTGTAGTCCTAAAATAATTATCTGACAATTGTAAGATGCCTTTTTGCTCTGTACTCAAATGACAGTTGAGCAAGCTTGAAACTCAGCAAAACCATGGTCAACTTTCCCTTTTACTTTGATATGCTATACTCATCTCTGTTGGAAATACAACCAAAGATGGTTTAATGACGTTGTTAGGGGACCTGTAACACTTGCTAACTAATGATCTAATGTCAGATCACCAACATCAGCCGGGTTTGTTTCCTCCTTATTCCTCTGGTAATGTGAAATAGATTTGATTATATTATCTCTGTAAGGATATGTGCCACCCTGAAGTAACTGGTAAATTGGTATTGCTTGGATATATACCTGACGTAAAAAGAGGTAGCATTTTACCGATCCCCCAAAAGTGCAAATGTGGACACGTACAGCAGGAGCAATGTTCTTTTATTGAGATCTGAATCACATCATTTTGTCAAGCTGGTCAGACCTAACAGTAACTAAGAGGGGCAGGACTTTGGCTCTGCAATTTAAGTTAGTGAAAGAAGCAGATTATGAAACAAACAATACACATTAGTTTTATTTAGATTCTCTTTAATATATCTTAAAAAATGGATATACAATCTGAGAAAGAAACGGTTGAGGATTTGACAAACAGGTTGTTAATCTTCCTCCCCTGGCCCAAAGATGGAGTTAGCCCAAGCAGACATTTTGCAATAATATCCTAGGAAAACAAACAAACACTGCTGACTGCCAAATTAAAGCGCGTATGACAAAGTATCCAATAGGAGGCTGAAATCAGAGTATTAGTAAGGCTAAGATTAAGTACAGAGCATCGGGCTATATCCTGGAGGCAACAGGCATGACAATTAACTGTCATGGTGATTACACAGGGTGGCTTCATATTAACAGGCAGTTACATTAGCCGTCAAGGTTTGAGTGGACTGAAACCATGCTGAAAAATGCCATGGAACGCCCACATTCACATGTGCTTTCTATGGATCTTTGTCATATTCTTAGATCCTTTATTTTGGCAGAAGCCAGTGTTGTCTGCATTGAATATGTTTAATTTCACGAGGAAAACAAAAATAATTTGAGCTGTTTAACTCTGGGCCAGAATAACAAAAAGAAAAGAGGGAACCAGAGCATGCTAACAAGTCACATCATTTCAACACGTCATACTGTAACTGCTCACACACGCTCAACAAGCACGGAATTTCACCAAATTTCAAACTTCATTCACGCGTACACATACATCTCCAACGTAAAATTTCAAACCTTCAGCAACTACATTTCTGACATCCTTAGTAAAAACGCACCACTGGCTGATCACATAGACTTTGCCTCATGCAGACGTGTGAACACAAAGCTGAATGGAGTGAGAACAGTCTTAATGTTCAGATATACGGCTCAAACTAGAGGCACAACGCTAGCCAGGGCTTAGCAAACACACACACACACACACACACACACACACACACACACACACACAAACAAACATACACCCTCACTGGCTAATTGATTGACAGTCTCCCTTTCTTTCTCTCTTTAACACACAAACACACACACACAAAGTGAACATGCATTTTATGGCCAAAATCCACAACGGCAGAGGTTCATAAAAATAGTTTGAGGTTATCTGGTTAGCTCGATATCACCAGAGGTGTCCCACAGTGCAGTGCACCTCATCATCTACTCTAGTCAATTCAGCAGCGCCTTTTTGAGTTCAATAGTAAGCTAACCATCTAACGAGTGACCTAATGAGCATCGTCAGTTTAAAGGAGCAACGCCTCCAGTGTCATGAGAGTTAGCTTTGTGACTGTAACCTAACATATGTTAGCCCCCTACATTGTATGATAACTAGCTAGTAAGGCCACTCACTAGTGTGTTACCTAGCTATCCTGTGTTAGCTTGCTATCTGAGTGCCTTCATGAACCTCTGCTATTGACTTCTCCAAAACAGTGAAAACATACAGTCCATACACACACAAAGAGAACGAGAGGATGGAGTGCTGTCCTTTTACAAAGACACACTACATGTCAGCTTGGGAAGTATCCCACAGCAACCAGAATGAGTGGGGGGATGTACAGTGCAGTTATAAAGTACTCACTCCATACTGTAGAACAATGACACTGAAATGAAACAATGACTGTGAGTTTAAAGTGCTGACTTTCAGTTTTAAGTCTGTTTTGAGGTGTTCACATCCACGTTGAGCGAACAGTGTAGGACGGGATTTTAGGGGGGCAGCAAAAATTGTGATCACTGACATACAGTAGCAACTCTTTTAAGCAAACTGTTGCTTATTTACCCACATCAAGCAGTTACATTTATTTGGAGCCCTCTCTCTGTCAACTTGCTAAATGTAGCTCCAATTTTTAGTCTCTTTTTTTTTTCTCTGTTTTTGGTCTCTACCAACTCCTGAGTAAAACTCCTGGCTTTACTATGCTCGACTATGTTTCACCAGATACTCTAACGGTGTCTGTCTGTTGTTGTTGTTTGGTTTGCAGGAAGTATGCATTGACTTTTTACAGCATTTAACTGAAAACAAGATTACGAGGGTTGGTGAATAAAACGATGAGCTGAAACTCACTATACAGCTCTGTAAACTGACGGGAGCTGTAGATCCGACAAGGGACCCATTTCACAGTATTTCTCACATTGCAATACTGATACTTATAATATCTATTATAGCCTCTTTACGTTTATGTTCACATGTTCAATAACATCTTGTCTGTTAAAACCTGGGGGCCACTGTACAAAAAGCGCCTGTACTGTTTGTTTTGGATGTCAAATTTAGTCTAAATGAGTTCTTTAAACTTGTAGTTATTGCTTCATTTCACACCCACTGTGCAGGAGTACAGAGCAAACACACCAGAAATGTGTCAATGTCATAGTACTTTCTGATTGCACTGTGAGTATGAATAAACCTCTCCATCCTCAATGGAACAAGGTGTGTGTGTGTGTGTTTGTGTGTATGTGTGTGCTTCTGTGTGGGTGAAACTGAGACAGATGGTAGGGAGGACAAAAAAAAGGACAGTGAGGAGAGGAAGAGGAGGTGAAGCTGAAAACAGTACAATACATTTGGCTGTGGTTTTAGTAGTCATATTTCATCCCACTGGAGCTGAAAACAAAGAAGGTCTGCATGTGAGTTTCTTCTTCTTCTTTTTTTTTGTGCATGTGTGTAAGTGTGTGTGTGCACATGCAAGAAGAATGACAACAGAACGGAACAATGTGCTCATTCACATGCTGTCAAGTGGGGCCGTGTATGTACTGAATGTGTTCACCTTTTACTACAGGATGTGTGTGTCTGTGTGTGCATATATACGTAACTCACATGCAATTTCTCTTTAGCGACACAAACATGGCAGGCACTGGAACAGAGAACTGATAGTAACGGATATTCTTTCTCTTCAAATTTTGAACAGCTGATTGTGTCTTCCGTTTCAGTTTTTTTTTTCTCTTTTTTTTTTAAGCGCCGGTGAATCATCGCATCACATCCCTCGCCTTGTCGTTGCCACGGCTCGTCTCCGAGAGGCTCAGCGAGGCAGCGTCATTCAGTGATCTTGCCACAATGAACAGACACTGTGTGTCATTGCAACACTCAATCGATAAGGATAATATAAGCATATTTTTCTTTTGTATGCAAGCCCTTCCTCAAACGCATAATTTGTTTCCTTTTTTTTTTATTATTATTTTGTTCCTGCAACATGGAGTTTATTGCAACAGCAGGGCGTGGGCAGCTTGTGGTATCAAGAAGAGGGGAGTATTAAGAGTCAAAGAGTCAGCTGTTGATTCACACAAGGAGGGGGGAGTTGGCCAAGATAAGCAGAGGCAAGGTAGAGCAGTTTGGTTGGTTGGTGCAGGCTGATGTAGGTAGCCGATGCGTCTATCATCTGGCGTAGTGCTTGATGTAATCTTGAACTTTATTCCGAAAATCCTCCTGGATTGGAGACAGGATAAAGAGAATGTTAGATGGACAAGCCGGATATCAAACACTTCCACTAAAATCTAAAATCTAAAATAGACAATCGATACAAACCACATCAACACAGATTAATCTCTATATATATATATATTTATTTTAAAGTCTGGCCTTGCACCAACTGCATCCGTAGTAAAGTCTTCCTTAAATTGCTAAATCTAGAAAATGATATCCTACTGCTGTACACATCAACATAAATAAAACAATTTAATACAATATAATGCCCGCAACACATTGCAAAAAAGTTTGGACAAGGGCAACAAAAAAGACGTGTTTGTAATATTCCACAGGTAAACAGGCTCATTAGTAGGTGATAGTATGATGATTGATTAGGAAAGGGGGTCCTCGAAAGGCTCATTTGTTTACAAGCAAGGACGGGTGAGGTTCACCACTTTGTGAAAACCTGTGTGGACAAATGCTCCAACAGTTTAAGAACATGTCTCAGCAGACATATTTTAAGGATTTCTCAATCTACAATCTGTAATATCATCAAGAGGTTCAGAGAAATCTCTGCATATAAGGGGCAAGGCTGAAAACTAACACTGAACGCCAGAGACTGTCAATCCCTCAGGCGGGACTGCATGAAAAACTGACGTGATTGTGTAAAGGATATTATTACATGGACTTGGAAACACTTCAGTAAACCTTAAGACTCTACCATGCTAACAGAAAGCCATTTATCAACAACATCCAAAAACAGCCAAATTCTCTGGACCCAAGTTCATCTAAGATGGACTGACTGGAAAAGTTTGCTGTGGTCTGACAAGTCCACATTTCCAATTGTTCTTGGATATCACAGACATTTTGTGCTCCAGGCTAAATTACGCTTTACACAATGTCCCATTTTTTTATTTTTTATTTTTTGGAATTAGGGACGTATACTGTACATAGCTACAGAAACTACATGTCACATGTATCTGATCTGTCAGTGTCTGGGCCGATATCGATCAGGTGGGTCAATTAATCTCTAATATTCTCTAGTTATTATCTGGACAGGATAAGAAGCATTCAATAGTTGAAAGTTTTATTTTGTGTTCTCAGCTGGTTTAAGAATTTGCAAGCGAAGTGAGTTGATTTAACTATTAATTATTTGTTCCAGGCACTCAAATATATCTGTTGACAAAACTATGAAGCTATGTGCTCTTTGTAGCTGCTTTCAATTTTATCTTTTGTCCATCATTTCAAGCTCTCTATGTCTTCCTCTTCCACCATTTGTGTCCACCATTTTTTGGAGACTTTGATGATTTAAATTTGTTCGCTTGCATCTACAACCTTTTTTATATTGCGCTACAGTACACACACAATAATAATCAAAGGCTGCAGACTCTGCAAATTTCTCTGAAAGGATTTCCTTTATGCTGTGTATACCAGAAAGTGCATGGCTTAGCAAAACTGTGCTGTAGATACATTGAAAATCATAGAAACTGTTGAAATTGGTTGCCCACTATAGGAGCTGAGGGGACATTTTTTACTGGGATTAATAATAATGCAATTGGTTCAGGGAATGATAAATTACACCAGAGGAACAAAAGTACCTTTAGTGACATAAAGAACTAGATTAGTTATCGCTTCCATGCAAAGATTGCTGAAGTAATTCACGTAGCTTCTGAATGAGGTGAAACTTTGTCCAACAAGACATGAAGAAATAAAGGTTTAAATGTTTTTTTTTTTCAAAAATAAATGTGTATAATAGTTTGTTCCCAGGCCACTACAAAGTTACTCCACCAAGCATGTGCTTGGGCTGGATGGCTTCACCCAACCAACTTTAAATGCTTCTCACATCTCCACTTACTATTCACTTCACAAGAAACACAGTAGGATATTTAACCCGTGTTTAATTGAGGCTAAATCTAAAGTGTGCAGCATGTGATGTGTAGTGATATTATCCTCCCTCAGCCCCCCTCTACTTGTTACCCCCTTTCTCCCATCCATCAGCGCAGGGGTCTGAGCCTTTAAATGCTGCCATACTCCCCTGAGCCCCATTGTACAACATGAAATTTCACATTTGAGTGTCCCACATGGACCACCGCTCGCTGATTTATGCCACAGCTCCAGTGCTCGGTTCTGTGTATGAGCAAGAGATGAACGTGAGAAAAAATACGAGTCAGAGGAAGTTAGAGGAAAAAGAAATGGAGAGAGACAGGAAAGAGAGGCATTTTGTGTGTGTGTGTGTGTGTGTGTAAACAGAGCTGACAGACAGGAATGTTGAAAAACTGCCAGCGACAAAAACTTCACCAGTGATGACAGCAGTTTGAGTATCTGTCCCCAGAGACATGATGGATCGGTTCTATAACTGCTGAGAGATCTCTCCCTCTGGGCTATATTTTAATGCCACAAGTGCAATGACCAGCACAAAGTGGGGTGTTTTGGGTGCACGGACTGTGTGGGTATCTCCAAGTACACATTCTACTTTGTTTCTTTTTTTTTTTAGGTGCAGTGGCACTAAAGTATTGGCAAATGAAGAGAGACTTCTTCAGGAAATGGCTGTTATTAATTTGACTAATACTCTACAACTGGAAACTCAGATGCTCCATTCATGAGACCAGTTCTTATCCATACATGCACTATATGTTGTGTCTATAGGAGGTAATCGTCAACACATCAACATTTGGAAGAAAAGATGAAATAATTATGCAGAAACATCATCCGCCTCAACCGAATATAACATTTTGTCCATCTGTTTGTGTCACGAGTTGTGTAAAATGAACATTTACAAATATGGGATACTGGTCCGTCTGTCACCGCTCATCCACCTGCCCGTCTTTCTGGCATATTTTATCTACCCAGCTGTCTCCCACAAGCTTCTGTAAATGTTTGTGGTCAAAAAACACAAAAGGCATAAACAAATGAGGGATAAGAAACAGACAGCAGAGAGGGAGTGGAGTTAAACAAGACTTGAAGAGCAAACACGCTAATAGAGAGAGGACACAAATATGTCCAACAAAGATTTGATGGATAAAAGGAAAAAAAAAGCAAATGTCCTCTAAAAATCATACCAAAAATGAATGCACCTTGCATTTCTTTTCTTTCTTTGCCCCCCTTTTCTTTCTACTGCAGAAAATCTGAATCTGCAAATTACTTTGGTGTTCAATTTAAGTTTAAAGACTCCAGGTAAACTCTGCAGTCGATTAAAAACTTTGTTAGGTTATAGCTTACAGTTTCTTGGCTCCATTTCAGTCAGTCGTGGAAGGCAATTAACTCTCCTGTCCCCAAGCAATATGGACAGGTGCTCAAAATACATACTGCCATCAGTGGGAAGGTGATTCAAATTAAACCCTGTGGGTATAAACAGTTACTTTAAAATCTGCTAGAAGTCGAAACTAAGCAACGGAAAGCCACAGGGTGTATAAGGTAAACAGACTGTGAAAGGAGAGACTTGAACAGGGTAAGGAAGAAATGGAATAGAGAAAAGAGAAAGATGACAAGGGATGCAGAGGTGTGGAGGCCATTATAACAGTCTCGGGGTGTTTTCACACTTTTTGAGAATTCTGTAAGTTAAGTAAAAATGTCAAAGTCCTGCCTGGGTTTGATTCTACCATGATGGTGCGGGGTTCATTATGTATGTGAACTCCAGCACCTCACATCATATTTTTATTACACCCAGCAGTAATGATAAAGAAACTACCATTACCCATCGTCCTGACCACATACTTAGGAATATGTTTTACATAAAATGACTCAACTAAAGCTAAACTCCTTTGCAGAATCTTAACACCTCCTTTATTAAAAGTATTTTTCATCTATCTGCTGATGTACAATGATCTCAAGGTCTTGAGGCTCTAACCTCAAGACCTTGAGATCTAAATTGAGCTCTAAATTGACTGAAAATGCTGGACTGAATTCTAAAGTAAGTATTGCGTTTGTGTGTTTTTGGTTTGCAAACATGAGCTATATATAATATTATGCATGCAACTGAATTTGTGGCTGGAATACAGATATGGTCTGCAGGTTAAAAGGTACATTAAAAAAAAAAGCTGGAGACAGAATGGGAAGAGGTTGACGTGACAAGAAAGATTTGCCTCGCCTCCCTCCTTAATTTGCATCGCTCTCTGTCACAATTTGCGTAAACAATACCATGACCCCAGCTTTTTCCAGGAAATCAATTTGCTTGAATTGTTCTCCACCTCACCACAGTTGCTGAGCGTGTTTTGGCACCTCGCTACTGTAGAGTCAGGATGGGTGACAGGATGTCATGACAAATAATTTATGACAAATCAATAAAGAAAGAAAAGAATATCCCAACAATTTCCTCCTTTAATGGCCGGGCTGTCCTCTGTTGTACATCTCTGTTAACCTGACACTGTCATTCACTATCACAACAGAACTTTGACACTAAACTGACAGTGCACACCATAATGAGGTGACTGGAGCAACATCTGACTATATTATTTACAAGTTGACCACACTAGATGTGGCATTAATGGTCACTTATTTTTCTTTTTCTTTTCTACTCTTTGACAGATTTGACATTATTGCGATGAGACCAGGAAGCATAAATAACACTGAAGGACATTACCCACGCCTTAGCACAAACTTACACAGACTGTTACTCCCTCATTATCATTGTCTTGCTCCTTATAACACACTAGGTGCAGAGCTGGATGTACTGGATAGACCATAATAAGCATGCAGCTACATTTGGAGACATGTTTCTTCTGCTCAACCTGAATGAAAGACATAAAGAATTCCCAGTGATGTAATAAGCCGGGCGATATCATCAAAATATTAAAAGTGCAAAAAAAAGACAAAAAATTTCGCATTCTGTGTTTTAATTAGCAGCTCAATTGACCCAGGAACAACCTTGGTATTAGTACACTAATGAGACCCTACATGGCCACAGCTCAGGACAGAAAGCTAATAACAGGGGGACAGAAGCCAGATCAGGGTGTGTGTGTGTGTGTGCTTGACATAATTGACTATTGACTGAAAAGGCTAAGCTACGTGAGATACCAAAGAAAGCAAGATAATGAGCACTTGAGCACGTAAGAGAGAGAGAGAGAGAGAGAGAGAGAGAGAGAGAGAGAGAGAGAGAGAGAGAGAGAGAGAGAGAGAGAGAGAGAGAGAGAGAGAGAGAGGTAGTCTCCCACATTGATGAGTAACGATCAGTAGATGTAGAGAATTTAGTATGCAGAGGGGGCCGATGGGATACTACTGCTTAACTGGTCCCAAACCTTCCTAGGACCTGCTCTTCTTTAGTGGTGGTCAATATCACATTACAGTATACTGCAAAACTCCCCTGCAATATATCCCAGATGCAATGGCATCGATATTTCATTTTGTTGTACTGCAGACCTCTGAACTCTTCTGCTTTCTTACAGTTCGGCCTTTTGATATTTGGCATTTAAATAGTGGCACGTGTTCGTGCTGCTGGGTTGTGTGTTAAAGGGTAGGAAGAGAGGCACTTTGGTTCACACTGCTGAGACTGTCTCTATCTCTGCTGCACTCCTGTACTAAAACACATATTTACGCAAGATACTGTGATAGGAGTGTTTTCTGCGTTTGTAATATTTTATTATTTATTTATTATTATATTATTTTTTATTATTATGTTGTCCTCCTTCCCTCTTGAGAGCTGTATACTGTTTAGCATTACCAGCTTATTTAGTACACCTGTATGATCTAATACAATGCGTTGGTTGGTGCTGATGTCCTTCTGCACCATGTTGGTTTTCGGTGACGTCATTAACAATAACAATCCTCCACATTCAGCTCACCTGCTGCTGTGAAAACAGAATTGCGGTTTTGTTTTTTGGGACGACTTTATAAAAATACTGCTGTTTCTGTTTGACACAGCGAGAGAGGAACAGGGAGAGAAAAAGGTGGAGAATTAAAATGGTCATATAAGAAATAACCTAAATTAAATATAAAATCCATCTCAGTTACACTGCGACTTTGTGGGGAAACACTGCAATTGGTCCTAAAGATGTGTTCAGCGACTTTACATTAAACTTTTTTCTTTTTGTCATGATATCAAAAGAGTTTAAAATTCTGGGGTGGCGACAACCTTACAATATGTAATAAAAGATGCCCTTACTGATCTGATATTAATTTGCATTCAATGTTAGAAAGTCTCTCAGAGGATTTTCAAGCTGTCACAGGGTGTGAGCATTTCAAAGCTCAGTGTTCGTCTGCAGTCTTCACAAAGTTTCAAACTAAAAAGTACTGAGGGAGTCACGCAAACAAAGAGCTTTGAAAGAGCTTTGAAAGCCTGGACGTCAGTCAGACTTCAATTAAAGAATTTATATTCATATTCAATATTCATGACTCTTTCAGGCTGGTTAGTCTCTTCTATTTTAGTTGTCATCCTTACCAACTGTGTTTGTTATACAGGTGTCCGTGCGTATACACACACATGCACACCAACCCACTCACAACCAACAACTGTACTATTCAGTCACACACACACACACACACACACACAAAATTGCCCATGGGGATGCTTCATTTCAGCCACTTTAGCCAGTAAATGTATTCAGAGAGCTGCCACAGGAGGAGCTCCACTTCAAAAAGCCTCAACACACGCAAAGACACACATTCACATACACAAGCATAAGTGCGTGCTGATACACACACACTCCCACAGCTCCACCTACTCACTGCCGAAGTTGATTACAGCAGGCTGTGACTCAGTGGGAGGGGGTCACGGTTGGATGACTTTGTGTTTTCAGTTGTTGTGACTCCAGAGAACCACAACAAGCACGGTGAAGCAGCACCAAAACTTCTAGAGAATTTATTTTCATTCAACCACCTCCATCAAATTACAAAATGATTGAATTCAGACCAGTACAGAAAAAGAACTGACAGAAATTTAAATGAATTCCTGTTGAAGAATGTACATACTGTATGTTTATGTAACATCCATTATTAAAAATGTTTATTTCCACCCCATATGTCAGTGCAGCCTTTCTTCTGTTACGAAGGTATGAAGAAAAATAAGGAAAGTGCTTGCATGAAGAGTTGGACTAAATCACTTCCTCCTTCACTCTTCTATATATACCCTTTATAGAAAATCACACTGCCCACCAGATGTAAAACATGAATTTGGCTTTTTGACACCAAAAACAAGAACTCTGATGTTTTTTTACATCATGAAAGGCTCCAAATTGACACTCTCCTCCAACACCTGAGACTATTGACTCATGTAAACATCATAACCCTGACCCCCAAGCCAGCATTCAATCAATCATGCACACGCACAGTTTCCTGGCACAAACATAAACATACACACACAATTTTTCCACATCTATTGGGGTCACATGACAACCATTTTTGTGCACCACAGGGTACAGCCCAATGCACCATGGGAACGGGTATGTGCAATATACCAAAGGTCAAATATTGTGCTTTAAAATGCTTTTAGCTCACATCAACTCAGGCACAACTAACAACTATTTCCTTGGTCAGCAGGTTCCCTGCAGAGTTACACTGGTTCGGTTTGGCAATTCAGGAAAGCAATTACTGCAAGCACAACACTGAGAACATCAGCTTCTCCACGTTGCCTGACGTACTGATAAAGAGATGAATGGAAGAGAGTATATGTGCAAGATAGAAAAGAACAGGAGAGGGCATATAAGGGGAGCTTGAGGGTTTAAGTGTAAACTAATTAGCTAGGGTGCTAATTTTTTCGAAACATCTTGAATATTTGTTTTGCTGAGAGGAAGGCTGGCATTCAACAGCTCCCACGCCTGCTCAACCTTGATCATGATGCATGTAAAAAAAACACACTGGTTGGTACGTCTAGGCAGAAATTCCAATATAAAGTATATTAAACTAAAGTTATAGTTCATAAAAACAAACATACAAAAGGTGAGAGAGTGAAGTGTTTGGGAATTGGGAGTTGCAGTTTAAGGCGCTGATTTGACTCACAAATTGTAGAGCCTGCTGTCTACCGCAGAGGCAGAGAATAAATAGCTTTTTTTAAATAAAAATAAAAAAAACACTGTATGCACCTGTTCCATGCATATAGCTCTTGAATATAACATCAGAGAACATTCTCTGCTCAGAAAGGCTGCTGTTCGCTCTTTGTCTTCAGCCCACTCTACCAGATTAAAGCACCCTCAACTGAATATCACATGATTCCACCTACAGAAACAAGTACAGAAAGCTGTGAGAAAATATAGTTTGTGCAGCGGCTGTATGTTTTGTCCAAATACATTTTTTAAGCAGGCTATCAGCAGAAGTCCAGGTGTGAAGATGATTATGGAGACTATAATCTGAGACACTATATAGAGACTTCACAGGTGAATCATTAGCATGTCAACAACTAAAGTCACTATTTGTGCTGATGTCTGATGATAAAACAGAATTAAAGATCAAGTTAGAATCGCCCCTGAACGTGTCACTCCTCGTCCTGCACTCCTCAAAGCAGTGAAGCCTCACCTTGTCTCTCAAATGATGTTCTGCTGCATCAATGTTCAACGGGTCATCAAAGTTCAACAGGTCCTGGATCAGAGACAAAGAGGGAGAAGATCATGTGGGGGAAAAGATGCAGAGGAGTTGTGTGAAAACCAGTCAAGAAAAAGTGACTGATTGCAGCCAGAAGACTCTAATAAGATGACCAAACAGGTCATCTTATTAGAGAACCTTCCAGACTTTGATACTTCTATCCGTTAACTCAACTTTTGTTTCCCAATAACTTTGTGTTCCAGCTAAGGGAGATATTGCCCACTTCAGCACTATTTTCTGTCTGCAATGTCACCCTGTATTCTGCAACTGCGACAAACAGAACAGCTTAATTATGCTGTTGCCTTAGAGATGCCGGGCACAACATGCAAGGCAAGAAGCGGCTAGTGTTATTACGGAGATAAAAAGGAGGATGGCCTGAGAGCTTGTTTCCTGATTAAGAAGTAAGATTTAGGGCATGATCACGCATCGATGCACATTACCATCTTTATTATCAACACAGACACAGTGCTGACCTCAGGGGTAAGTGTGGATACTTCCAAAATGTGATCAATGAAGGATTTATGCAAGCTTGCAATTAGCAAAGTTTTGGACTAATCTTAATATTCTGTTTACTTGCTGCTCGCTTCAGCATCCAAATGATTATTTTTTTTCAAAATAAGCATTTCTGATTTGATATTTAAAAGCATGTCTGCTTTCATATTCACAGAATCAAATCCTTTTTACCCTATTTTAATATTCTTCTGAATGATTACACATATCAAAAGATTTTCCCCAACATCTGATTAATAATCACATTAAGGCACAGGGACATCCAGTACCAGCTAGGAATGCATTTCCACAAGCATGTGTAATCGAATTTTCTTGTTTTTATTTGGCTATCATCTTCAAGTACTCCTTATAATAAGAAATGTTAAGTGTAATAATTTCAATAGTGTGGATTCATTTGCTCAGAGGGTGTCTCTGACCGTAGTTCGCCTTATCCAAGAGATTTTTAGAAAAAACTGTGTAAAAACATATTTACCATAAATTTTCCCAAAATTTGCGCAAACTATAAACTATTTATGCAGTGGTAATTCACCCAGCCACTGTAGTGACAAATTTTAAATATATTTTCAGGTTGTGCCATTTCTAACAGCATGTTAATAAAGTAAAAACCAATAAAACTTACAGTAAACAAGGAGTTCAGTCCCCAGACCACATCCTGGAAAAACAGATGAAAACACATTAATGATCAAATAGTCAAATTACCTTACTTGCATCATGTTTGAAAACATACACTCTTTTTACAAATGGCTATTCCTTTAGAGATATACATGGATGCAAGCATACATACATACATATAGCACGTGAGCAGAAAAAAATCCATTGACATACAGTTAACTGTCATTTTAGGGAATATTACCAGGCCATCAGGAGACCAGTGGCCCACTAATGTTATAAAGTTATAAATTAAATGTAAGCTGCCTGCCTACCATATAAAGTCATAAAGTAAAGACATTGTCATTGTCCAATAATACTATGTTTCCACTTAATTATGCTTGGTTGTCAAGTAAAAGCTTTTCAAGTTTTACTCTCTAACATGCTAACCACTATATATAGTAAATATATCCCTCTGTGATTTAGAAACATGTAAGCAGAATCATCAGATCCCTGAATCTCGCCTCACCAGGAGCCATGGGATTCTTTAATGAATGGCTGTAATGTGAGGTGTGACTCTACAGTAGGTCTGACAGTAGCTATAGGCTGTATAGGGTTCTGTGTATGAAAGAAGGAACAGAACATGATAATTGCCTTTTATCACTGTGTCTTGAGACTGTCATTATCCAACACTTTCTGTTTACAGGAATAGTCATGGGAAATCCAGCTGGGAACAGCAGAGACTTGGTGACAGATTATAACCGTGAAAGACAGAAGCTTTATTTCACTGTGAGCTGCTGGTCAAAGAATTGGGTTAATGCTTTCAAGACTTGTTTTCAATTATCCTTTGCTCATTCCACACACATGTATTTATTTCATTTACATAATGAAGCTTTGGACCTTGAATATTTAGATAAACAAGCAACTAGCAAAATGTCATCTAATCTAGACAATTACATGCTGAACTAACCACAATGATTCATTTTTTTGTGTGTTTTTCTCTGTCTCCTGTCTATTAATGAGTTTACCAAACAGTATGATGAAACTTCACATTTAGACATCAAAATGTTTTCCCCAAGATTTAATACTTATTTTTATTTTTGTTTTTCAAGATTTTTTGGAGCCTTTTCACCACCACAAACAGTCCATTTCATCTATTATTCGTCTCTTTTCTGGCATGAACACACAACATACTAACAACCTGCACGATTATGTCATTTATTTCTCTGGAGGTGGGTCCTGACAGTCTAAAGGTGTTTTAAAACAGTGAGAGGTTTCCACCCAGCAATGAATATTTTGTTCCCGGCTACCTCTGATCCTACCAGCCAAAATAACAAATTGTTCACAATATGACACAATTATTTGTTTACTAGTATCAGAATTGTTCTTTATTGGCCCAGAAGTTGTCTTTGCTCCAATGCAGTTTCTTGTTTCTCTGCTGGAAAACACACTACAATCAGCTCCTGCATCATTTCCCTCACTGTAGTTTCTGTGGTTGCCATGGTCACACTGCTAGGCTTACTGGCAAGTTTAAAAAGTTGAACCATTATACACTCTGAATGCAGCAGTAAATAGTCATGTCTGTTCACAAGAATTGGCGGGAACCTTCCCTCTCCTTGTCACTGCCACATACCTCAGGGTCTGCCTGCCGTCACGTCTGCATTGAAAACAATGTAGGCGGCAACAGTGTTAACTGTTTGTGGTCTGAAAGCATCTTAACCGATAATGCACATAACACGTAACTGCTACATCCTTCAATCCCAGCTAAGGACCATTTTTGCAAACCCATCACTCAATGTTTTGCATATAAATTGTGCTGAATTTAGCATATGAGCCATTATTACAAAGGCAAAAGAAGCAGTATTTTATGTGACAGTGTGTGTGTGTGATGAAGAAGAGTGGTGACCAGTGAAGAGCGACATCATCACCCACTCAAAAGCTAACACAATCCTTTCTGACTCACAGCCTTTGCACTTACTTTTTCCTCACTTATTTCACAGTGACACACAAAAATCCATGCCCGACCACATCCACATTTAACAAGGCCCAGTGCATCAGATTTAGGGGGCTCTTTTTACAGAATATGGCTGACATGGAATATAATATGCATACATATGTTTTCTTTATGTTTATGTAACCTTAGAATGAGCCTTTTATATCAGTAGCCCAGAATACTGTAGCCCAGAACAGACACTGGCTGTCAATCAGGTCTGGAGATGGTTGCAATCGGTACCTACACTGCTAAAAGCCACCAAATCCTACACACTGGTCCTTTTAGTAAACCATGATAGACTACATTTCAGCTAAGGCCAGGAAGACAAATAAATATCTGACAACTGTCTGGGACAGAAATGGATGGTCACGAAAAAGTTTAAACCAACATATCTATGTAGATATAGATTTATATAGAAAAGCCAACCTCAGTCTATGCCTGATCATTCCAGTCATTTCCTTTCACAGTCATTGGGTAACAACCACTGATCAGATTTCCAGAAAGACAGCAATAGGTGCAAGGTCAACACAGGTGTTCCCAATGAAACCAAATAAGGTTCCATTCCATTTATTGGTCCAGTGAACTGACATGCACCATAGCAGCACCCTGACTCTGTTTGACTTGAATGGAACAGAGCCTTAATTAGTATCAGTGGGAACACCTGTGTTTACCTACTATTTGATGTCAAAATGGCTGCTGTGAAAAAGGTCTATGGAAAGCTGCAAAAATGTGATGCATCGATTGTGTATCAGTTTTGCTTATTTCAGATTAATGGTTTGAATATCTGTCTCAATCAAGCAGCAACCTCTGTGTCTGTGAAGTGAAGCCTATTTTGAAGTGCCAAAAACTGCAGTCACCTGTGGGTGACGCCGCGGATACGACGTCCATTCTTTATACTGAACGGTCTCAATATAATAATGTATGAAAAAAAAAAAAATTACAGCTCAATGCCTTCATCTACTTGCAGCTTCACACATTAACAGTTTATCTGTTTAAGGTGCAGAACTGCTTTGTTGCACCAGTAAATTAGCAAAAGATGAGGTTAAAATAAAATTTACTTATAATTTTGTGGCATTAAAACTAGTACCTACCAGTAACAAGTATGCCTGTTCTTAATAAAGAACAAATATAAAACCAATGCGAGTGATCGAACTGAGATGTTTGTTAATTTAAATGGAAATTAACACAAATTCAAATTAACTATAAAAGGTGAGTATGTCCAAAGTGGATAATAGTTTTTATAGGCACTGAAGCTCCAGACTGTGCACTGTGCAGATAAGTAGCTTTAAATCATGTATGTGTATTGTGAAATCACAAATGCATTCATGCCAAAGTTACAAAGCCGGAGAGAGTGTTTCTTAAGGTTGATTATCTGCTCACTTGTTATTATTGCTACAATGAACACAAAAACGCACAAAGATAAGCACTCCTGTTGTATGCAAAGCTGCTTTCCTTGCATCTTAGAATCAAAGCCAAGGTTGAGGAAATGTTGAAAACAACAATACAGATCTGAGACTGGAGAATATTATAAAAGACAAGGTGTGCGTGTTTCAAACAAAAGAATATTTTGATTCCATTATGAATCCAGGTGGTGGGAGATGCATCATTGGTGGATCAGCGTATCAAAGCAAATACCAGACAAGAACAGAATGTAATGAATGTGATGTGTATGAAGGGTAGGAAAGAAAAACAAAAAGACAGATTCCAGACATTTTCAAGTCAACAGAAGGCCTATTTTAACTGCATGCGTCGATATTATAAATTACATTTCCTCTATTTTTTTTTTTTTTTACAACCACATTTTTTAAAATCACAATAGTACCTTTTACAGCAAACCACACAGGTGTGTTTTGTCTGTAATGCAAAACAAGTGGTTGTTTGCGTAAGCAAATTCATTTTCCAGGAATGAACAGCCAGCCACACAAACATTCACACCACATAAAATTCTCTACACTGTTCGTGTTTTTTTTGGTTTGTCTTTTTTTGTTGTTTTTTTAAGCCATACCAACCCTCGGCCTCTTGTCTGAATATCTGAATGCGTCTGTGGGCAGACAGTGCAGACCTGGATATAATTTGAAAATAATACTTGATATACACCTTTAAGATACAGTACTTAAATCCAGCACATCACGACATAATTGAACTGAAAGTTCATGTGAAGCTGCTGACACACGACACAGGGGCAGTCACTCATCCACAAGAAACAGATGTGACAGGAAGCATGGTGGTATTGCAGGGCTAGTTTGTGAGCTGCTTTAGCTGGCAAATTTAATGTAAACTCAGTAGCCAGCACAGCAGGGCTAGTGCTAGTCAGTCACAGAAGCTCCCAAAGCTGTGTCAAAATTCAAAGTTTGACTCTGTGGAATATTTGCATTGATTATTTTTTTTTTTTTACCCTTTTGAGCAGATCCTCTGATCACAGTGATTCCAGTGAAATTTGCCATTTTTAAACCCGATGTCACCAGGCCTTAAATCCAGTAACAGTTTTTTTACTGTGACAGCAACATTACTGTTGTTTAATCTTGTGTTACAATACTTTCTTGGGGAATGATGTGTGATTACATTATTTTGTAAACACAATTAGATGTGTAGCATGAAAACAAAATTGAAAATGTGACATGAAGGTTTCAGTTGCAGTGTCTGCAAATGCTGCCGTTATGACAGGCAGAATATTGGATCTGACCACAGACAGAATGCAATCAGGCTCCATGATTTTACTTCGTATAAAAAAAGAATAGATGTGACAAAACAATTTGTTTTCAAGCTATGTTTTCTTGGCAAAGAATTCCATTTCAATTTGGTGTATCATGTGATTGACATGTAGAGAGTAACATAATGTGTTCAGTAACATGGGGACCTATCATAATGGAATTGCAATAACACAAATGTCTTTTAGCTCGGTACCTTTCAATTATGTACAATATGTTCTTCATTCTGTACAAGCAGCAGTAGCAGACTATGGCTTCCTCTAAAGGCAAAGAAAAAAGACCTCAAAATATATTAATGTGTGCAGACAACACAACAAAGAAGCCAAAGGGAGAGGGATAACTTGGACTGACACCAAACCTAAAATATAGGAAGAGAAGCCTTAAGGATAAAACACATTCTGACAATAACTTCAAGAGCAGTCTTGGCAGGAAAATGAAGAAATACCAAGAGGATTACTGGTTACCATCTAAACTTGTAGGAGAGGTAGGAGGGCCATCAAATGCCTCTGAAGAAATCCCTGTAGCTCCACTTCTAAAGTTCTTCTAAACTTCACCCAATATGCATACAGTTACATAATTACAAGTGCATCCTAGTGCAGTGCTTTAGAGGACTCCTGATCTAGCTTTGTGTCCCTGCAGAGAAGCATATGCCTCTGACTGAATGTTTAAGTCAAAATTTAACATGGAAGGTAGAGCTTCACCATACAATGGCACTCACGTCCACAATGTAGTTGCAATCATACACGATTTTAGTCAAATCTTGAGTAGGGATAGCAGAGGGTGTCCTTGCTTTAAACTGTGACTGTTTCTTAACAAAAAGTCCTGAAT
Source organism: Miichthys miiuy (assembly GCA_036365135.1). Classification (NCBI taxonomy): domain Eukaryota; kingdom Metazoa; phylum Chordata; class Actinopteri; family Sciaenidae; genus Miichthys; species Miichthys miiuy. Next base: position 14,707,617 of record CM071612.1, read on the forward strand.
TGAGTCAAGGGTAAAGCACAAGATATCTTTTATATGCAGCTGAGTAAAGCCTTTGATTGTAAAGTTTACCTTCACATGGCTCTGTGTAAAACTTTTTAAATGTTTACCTTTACTTGGCTTTGGCTTGACTTTTCATTGTGTTCTGTGAAGATTCAGCATTTTTTCAGCCGCATTTCCTAAATTCACCCCCATTTTTGTCAGTGTGTTCTAAATTACCCTCCATATAGAGACCAGGGTTTACAATATTCACCTATGCAATACCTATCAGCTCCTAAGATTTGAGTAATCATTGTTACAAGATTCTAATTTGGGCTCACATGTTTCTGTCAGATATAAAGGAGCTTTAGGATTCTGCATGTATTTATTCAAAGACAGTATTTTGTCTTTATTTGACTAGCTGTCCAACAATTATGACATTTCTAAATAAATTTGCAACTTCATAGCTTTACAACTTTTCCCCCAATTGCTGAGTCTCTGTAAATAGCATTACAAAGAGCACAGTATAGTCCTACTCTATATGGAAAGTGTCATTGGTGCTATATAAATTTAACAAATTTAACTGAATTGAATTGAATTAAATTAACTCTACAAATAAACAAACAAACAAAAAAAATAGAGTTCTAAAATAATAAAAATCGTAAATAGTAAAAAGAGTAAATAGGAATTCTTGGGCTTGAAATATTGCTGCATATTAGCACAAACCACATTCATCCCTGAAATATTTAACATACTTTCTCTCTTTGTTGGCTTGGTTATATGTTTGTTGTTGTGTTTGTTTGTTCAGTTTCTTTGAAATTTTACAAAGGTCTATACTGCTACAGAACAGTTTGGAAAAATATACCTGAATATGAATCTAAAAAGAGAAAAACATTGTCTTCCATGAGGGCACGTCCTCATAAATGCAATTTATTTACCTTTAATGTTCTGGTGGGGGCCCAGCCTGTGCCATCAATAGAGTGTTCCCGCAATAAGCTGCATTAAAAAAAAGAAAGAAAGAAATACACAGTCATTTACAATACTTACATGTTATCAAAGACACGTTGTAACAGCTTGGCATTATACATGGTTTCTTTCTATGTACTGTAAAGCTTTATAGTGTGATGCCCATCATGCAATGCCAAAGACGTTAGCTTTAAAAGAGAATGTGACTGGCTACATCGTTTAAGGGTTTGCCCATTAAATTTCAGGTAATGTATGTGAGAATGGATGTCAGGTGAGAGGAATAATGTGCTTTTTGTAACATGAAAAAAAATTGATAACTTAAGATAAAAAGAGTCGTGAAGGAGGCAACACTACCTCAAGCAGATCTCTCCATTCTCTGTGATGTTAGGATGCCATATTCTGGTCAGACATCTCACTTTAGGAGGCTGGAGATCAAGAGAGATATAGCAAGAAAGGAGAGAGAAGGAGAGGCACATCTTTGATTATTTCATTATTTAATTATACTTTAAACAAACATTTAATAATCAGTATTTACTGGTCAGAGAATCCTGACATGATGGTGTAAATGGAACTGAGCTTCAGGTTCTCATTGATGACCAGCATTAAATCATTCACTCACTAAACACTCAACACTGCACTTGATGCTGTGAGGAATGCAAACATATAAAACATGTTTTGTGTACATCTTTTTGTTTAGAACATAATATTGTGTTATTTCTTATATTATCAGTCCTGAATGTCAAAATAGAAAATACAAAATAAAGCAAAAACATTAAATGAAAAAGTGTCTAAGCTTTTCATGTTTTTATCACTGCAATGTTTTGTTATTTTAAGCTACTTCTATATGAAAACTGTTATTTTCTTTGAGGGTTAAAACAGTCTATTTAAAGCAGCTAAATATTCACATTCAACAGTTGAACCAAGATCCTCAAAGACTCTCCAAGGTTATCTTTTCTTTTCTTTGTAGACAATGTGTGAAATGTTCACCAAACCAATTCACTGGTTGATTTCTTCAGCCATGAACACTCAAATAGACTAGCCCTGAAAACTAAGGCCAGAGATGGTTGTGTGTTGAGCTTTTAACTAGTCTAGTAAGACACTGGGTCTAATGCATGAATGTTTCCTTGTTTTTCTTTTATATTTGTTCATGCGTAACTTGCTTTTTTATCATCATTATAAGCACAACAATCCAGGTTGACTTTTATGCATATTGGCTTACGTCTAGTCTTGGGTAAAGATTTTGATCCTACCTAAGAACAAGTGGGAAGGACACAAGTACTGATGCATGCCACAAACATTATTCTCACACACAATTTAAGATCAAACGTGCGTAGGAACGATTCATGCATGAGGCAAGCGTCCCCGCAGGCAGGGCTTCTTTATGAACTCAGTTTCAGAGGCTGATGTACATGTAAGTGAGTGTGGTGTGGTTATGGTGCATTAGGACTGTCATTTTTCTTGACTGGTAAACGCCACATTGGCTTTTGTTGCTGAAAAAGTACAATACTAAATATGTATGTTAATCATTTTGAACAATATGTTAGAATAATGACTGACATTATTTAAGTTGTGCACTTATTTAAATATAAAAAAAAATTTAAAAAAACAAGAGCAGGAAACTGGCATAGAAATAATTCTATCAGCAAAGCTAAGAATGAAGGCTGTGCCCTTGAAATACTGACGTCGATACAGTCAATGCACTGAGCTTCGCATGGTGTGTTGACACTGTAGCCACACGGCCAGGCTGAAGCTGACCTGCGGGGATGCTTTCAGGCAGAACAAATAAGTGGGATATTCAGACAGCAGCCGCTTCTCATGAATGACGTTTTACAGCAGTGATTCTGTCTTTTACATGAGACATCATCACGCTGAAAAGCTTACTCATGTTTGCTTTGAAATTAATCAAAAAACATAAAAATAAGAATTAGGGGTTAAGAAAATTATTATAAATGTTAAAGAAGAAGAAGAAGAAGAAGAAGCTAAATTTCTAAATAATCTACATTTAAATTTTAGTTTTTACACATATTTCCAACCTCTCCCCAGCTATTTTTTTTATTAATTCATTCATTTATTGTTTTGTTTTTCTGTATTATTCATAGTTTTTTCTCCTATGTGAATGTGGATGTAAATGTATGTACATTTATAATGGATATAGGAGTACATTAGTGAATAGATTTAGAGGTGTTATGCACACAATATTTCTCCTCCATAAAGAATGCAAATAAGCAAAAAGGTAAAGCAATAAAAAACGGTCGGCTCTCTGACACATTTCTCACTGCTGTTATTGAAATGATTCAGTACTTTCTGTAAAGTGTAACTGCAGAATTCAAACATTTTTTTGTTTAACCTGATGGATAGAAGTCCATTTAGACCACAGTCTTAACCTAAAGGTAAGATTTCAAATCAGACTGCTTTTGTCAACTAATTTGATGTGTTGGACGACAGGCAGGGAAATCTGTTTAGGAGGACCAATAACTACTGTCCATAATGACTTGCAGAGTTAACAGGGAGTGTCATTCCCCTGACTCAACTACGCTTGTGCAATTAAACCCCATTATGGATTTAATATGACTTCATTAGAGGAAATACTGATGAGAAAATCCTCTGAAACTTTACCTTTCACACTGCTCTCCTCCAACATTTAATTATTGGATGTTTACTATTTATCATTATCATTCTGTGGCAGGCATCATAAAACTGCCACAGATTGCTGCATGTCAAGAAAACACACTGTGTGTGTGTGTAATAAAAGACTCGGACAAAAAAAGACAATACAATGCATACATACATGTGTACATAAAGATACAAACAAAAGACACACATTCACAGATAAACACAATCTGGAAAGGGTAGATAAAGTGTGAAGCAAGAATGAATACAAAGAACAGACAAAAAGCAATCAGCAGAGTAACTCCAACTCCTGAAGGTCAAGTGAAAAAATGCAGCATTCTGCAGACCTTTTACCCAGAGAGAAAAGGAATTTTAAATGAAAGAAATGTGACGCATATTTTTATTTTGTGCCACCAGTTGTTGTTCTAGAGACAGCTTCATTCAGAAAACAACACGACAGAGCAAAACAGACCAGACCACAATCCGACAGCAAATCTGGAAGGGAGGTTATTTTGACAGGCCAAAACGGGAAGGAACCTACTAATGCTGACACCAGAAATACACAGGCACACACACACACACACACACACACACACACACACACACACACACACACAAATAGACTTCTTAGACCAAACTCTGAGGGATAACTGGACTACTCACCACCATGTTATAGGCTTCGGGGACATCTATTTCAAACTGAAACCTTCCACTTTGGTAGTAACCCTCATCTGGAAGCAGACAGAGAAAGAAAGACAGAGGGCAATTGCTTTCAGTTAAGTTTACATAAGAAGATTTGTTTTATGACAAACATCAATTCACACTTTCCTGTGGACAATCATACACACAGGGTTCAGAAATACATCATCAAAACCTTTTGGATTAAGTATCATGCACAGGGAAATCAATTTAGAGTAAACTAGAGTAAAGTTCTTCTTGTAATGAGGACAGCTCAGAAAGTGCATCTGTTTCATATTGTCTTCTATGAACAATAAAAACAAAGAATAATGAGCCCTATCTGTAGGTATAAGGCTACGGTCATGTTGCACTTAAAAATGAGAGGCTGAGTTGGTGTGTTTCCAAAAGTACAAAAGAACTTGCACTGGCACGTATTTTATTTACCCGATACAGTACACTAACAGATCTCGCTGCACTACAAGCTAAATTTCAGCTGGCTTAAACTATTTTTGCCTGACAACCATTCACTTTTTTTGCCAGAGGCCTCTGTTAGGACCCCATCAGCCCTTTGCCAACACAGTTATCGGTGGTCTGAAATTAAATAGAAAGATGTGTCTTTGCTCAATGAAGCAAATGAATCTGTAACAGGGGGATAAATGAAAGGACCAAGTGGAAGTACTGAATTTCAATCGAGGGAGTTTATCTCAGGGGAGTAAAAGCCTAATTTGTAACCACATTCACTGAGGCAGACAAATGTAGAGAGAGCTACAAACACATGTGAGCGGAAAACATTTTAGATCTAAAGCATTGAAAGCTGTCCAGTCACACAGTTCCTCCCTCTCCCCAGATGTTTAGAGTCAATACGAGGCTTGTTCAGCCCCCTAATTAGTTGGATAAAATGTACATTCATGCTGTGAACTTATGGCCCTTTCAGGGATCAAAGTAGGAGAAGGTAGAGAAGAGATTCAGGTTTGGACAGAAAGAAATAACTGGAGCTCATGTCTTGTTAGAGCTCACTCAAGTCGACTGAGACTTCCAACAACTCCTGACTGAACTCAGAAAGAAAGTTAGAGAGATTGAAATGAAAGGAAAGGAAAGCACTTGGTAATAATGTGAGCATGTGTATGTGCTCGATTGACTGAGCAGCCAATACCCAGATTTGCACATTTTGACTAAAAATACCTCAGCCAGACTTGGAGAATACTAAGAATTCTCGTACATGGAGAATATTAAAATATGCTTCTTCTGGTATATTTTGAACACATTTTCATATAGTACCAAAACATCCTTTACTTTCATTGCTTTTTATATCAAAACTATGAAATAGGACAATTCAATCAGCTTCATGATGGACCCATCTGAAATAATTTTAGTTAACAGGTGTGCCTTGTCAACAGTTAATTAGTGGAATTTCTTGACATATTTTGTGTTTAAGACCATCAGTTGTGTTTTCCATACTGCCCTATAGGCCCACTGTAGTAACCGCTCAACTAAGTAAAGAGAAATGACAGTCCACCATTACTTTAAGACATGAAGGTCAGCCAATCTAGAAACTTTCAAGAACTTTGAATGTGTCTTCAAGTGCAGTCATAACAACCATGAAGAAACTGGATCTTGTGAGGACTGCCCCAGGAAAGGAAGACCAAGAGTTACCTCTGCTGCAGAGGATAAATTCAGTTACCAGCTAAAGAAACAGCACCTCAGATCAGAGCCCACATAAATGCTTCACAGAGTTCAAGAAGCAGACACATCTCTACATCGACTGTTCAGAGGTGATTGTGTGGAATCAGACCTTCATGGTCAAAGTGCTGCAAATAAACCACAACTGAGGAGACCAACAAGAAGAAGAGCCAAGAAGGAACACAAGAAATGGACTAGTGGAAATCTGAACTTTAGTCTGATTAATCCAAATTTGAAATCATTGAAATCAGTTCAAGAGTGTGCAAAGCTGTCATCAAAGCAATAATTCATCAAACTACATAATTCCATGCGTTATATTAGAATTTTGATGTCTTCAGTATCAATCAACAATGTAGAAAATATAGAAAAAAAACACTGAATGAGAATATATGGGGAGCCAAAAATGTTATTTACATTTTACAATAATGCTATACAGAACTTTTTCCATACTGCTCTGATACAGTATGAATAATAAAAGGTAATGGGTTTTTATGCATACATTCAAAACTGGCATAAAGACAAGCAGCTCTCACCCTCACTCCCTCTCTCTTTGTGTACTCTAAGCACTGAGCAATTTGAGATAAGGCCGTGGTAAAAGGGACTATCTAAACCCCACCTGATTCCATTCACTCCAACAAAGACAGTTACAATTTAATTAGATCGCACAAACAGTCTCCCCTCTATTATAAATGAGGAGAGGCCGAGAGAGAGAAATGCTTTGTGAAGTAGAGTAATGCCGCCTGAACAAGTGACGAGGAGGACAGGAAGGAAGGAAGGAAGGAACATCTAGAGCATCAAAAACCAAAGGTGGATGGGTACTAAAGGGACAAAAGAGAATAACAAAAAGGAGAAAAAAGCAGCAAATTTAAAGAGGGACAGACAGAGAGCATCTTCTGACTAAAAGCTGCAGTCAGAGGTCATAAATATTTCATGAGTGTCTTCAGTACACTGGAACTATCCGTCTCTGCTGTCACAAGACACTATGGCTTGCGTACACACACACACACACACACACACACACACACACACTCTTCTAGGGATAATTTGTTAGGAAGTTACAATGTTCAAATGGCAGAAAGAAAGTTCACAAATTCATCCAAAACAATATAAGGATGAATAACACTAATGATTCTTTTTTACTTCTGGATATATGTAGGTGTTTTCAATTTGTTAAAGTGGAACCAGACTGAAATTCTCCCAGAAAATATAAAAAAATACACCAGTAGACTGCACAGGCCAAACACAATAGGGGGCCTTGTGGCTACGTAGTCTGTGACGCAGGAGGGAACACCAATCAAAGTGACAGATGGACCACCACTCTGGCAGTATGAGCTAAATGCTGTCAGAGGATTGGCAGTCACTAGAAGAACCATTCATGGCTGTTTGTAAAAAGTTTCTGCATGGTACCTGTGTTAGAACGTTAGCTAGCGGGTCTAAAAGGTAACGTTTCAGGTGCGTGTATCGATGGGGGAGTGTCAGCACAGCGACATGGCAGGCCACATTCTGCAGTCGGGGGATGTTTGTTTTATAGGAAGGGACAGGGAGGGGAGGGTTGGCTGTTGACAAAAGCTGCTGCCATATACGTCACCGGCCTCCAGATCAACCAATAGAAAAATTTAATTGCAATAGCCAGATTTCAACCAGTAGGGGGAGGTTGCTATGTCAGAGATAGTGTACAGCAAGCCGGTCATTGTTGTGAAATAAAAGCCAACAGGGTGATGCAGTAATGACCAGGTTGCTGTACATTATCCTTCCTTCCTGCTACTAAAGAAATCAATATTTTAAAAATTATTTTATGGCATCCTCCAGTCCTGTTGTCACCCAGCAAGGGTCTGTTATTCATAGCAGCGGTGTAATAAGCATATTTACAAGTACAGTACATAGAATTCAAATATAAAATATATATGTTATTGTTAAAAATTTGTATATTGTTAAAAATTGACAACAAAATTAAGTTACACTTTAATGAGGAACTACTAAAATGCAAAGGTAGATGACACTAGCACAACCCACTGCAGTTGATGACCTGACGTATCCGGAAAAATCCCCTCTGTCACATGCTGATGTGTATCACATTACCATAGTTACCAAATGATTTTAGCATAATCTTGTATCTATAATCTAGTTTGTTTTCGTAAATTGCTTAGAAGATTGCTTCCTTGACATTCGATTGTTCGGCATGGATTTCACTCCAAGTTTAATTTTGTGCGATACATATTACGTCACATAATCATGTGGCTAGTCTGCTTTGAATTAAAGTTCAATGGAAAGCGGATTTTTTTAAAGTGGTATGAAATCACCTTTCCTTAACATATAATTGGAGCCTTTGCCTGGATGAACATTTTTGACGTTCTGACAGCCGCAAAGAAAAAAAATCGTGTGAGGAAAGAAATTAACCATCATAACCGGATCAATTAGCGTAATTGTGATTTCCCCTGCAGGAAAAAAGAATCAAGCAGAGTGACAAGTACAGCACATGATTGGTGCTGACGGTATCGTTTCTGACAGGGCTCTGAAAGACACATTTATAATTGTGGATACAAAGGAAAGAGAAAGCTAATCTTGCCACATTACACATTTAATGAATACATACAGAGACAGTATTCTATGTATTATTTAAATGTTTATAAAAATGCAAATATAACAATGCCACTGTCTGTCACCATAGTAGGAGCAAAAAGCTATACGATCATAACTCAACTCACAAACCAGCCCAATTACAGTATGTTTCCCATGAACACATGAAACTCTGCAATACAGACAATACTTCAAGGCAGCAGCTGCACTGTAACATGTGCATGAAGATAACCATGCAGCCTCTGTCACTTCCTCTTGGCCGTACACCAACAACAAAAAATCTAAATATCAAAACATGCAGTTGTTTAAAGCACCTCTCACTGCTGCTGTTAGCTTAATCCATTGTTTATCCTGTTTATCTCTGTATCTGTGTAATAAGATACACAGATAATCGTATTACACACATTACAAAATCTTATTATGCCATTATCTGTGTGTCTATGTAATAGCTTCAGGAGAAGCACCAGCAAGTTCAAATACTACTGACATAGAACATACATTTACAAACAGGTCAAGTGTCCATACATTTTAGAGAAAGATCTGAGACAAACCCAAAAAAAAGCACAAAACCTCTCCAGTTTGGAGGCTCAAAAGACAAAATTAGGTCAGAATAAAACAGGAGAAGACATACCCAAAGCCCAGACGTGACTCACATTGACAAGCTGTAGAATAGCTGTTAACAGAAGATTGAACCAGACTACTTGTGAGTAAATGTGCACAAAGACAAAAAAAAAAAAATCATCCAAGGTGTGAGACATATTCCAAAGAACTGTAAGATATCTTTGATGCTCAATGTCCCTCTACAAAGTATTGATGAGGACTTAAATAACTCTTTATAAACATGTGTTTATTTCAGCATTAAGGGATAGCTGTGTCAAAAATAAATAAATAAATCACTCAACTATCATTTTTCAAAGAGTGTTTCTGCAGCAATGTGCACAACAATACAATATCCATATTCAAATCAAGCAGACAATGTACGTATCTGAGACAAACAGACAATGCTTTTTGTACATCAATTTTTCTTTATCATTTAACTTCTAAAAATCCCAACCGTGATGTGAGAATGTGTTCACCCCATAGTGTGGCTGCTGTCCCCATTCCTCAGAGACACAAGAGTCTGGGGCCCAACGGGTCACAGCACAGAACTGTTGCATGGGAAACTCAACGGAGTAAATAAAGAGACATTCTGACTGACGGGAGATTGAAAAAAGATAATTGATTTTGCCATTTTATGTTTGTTTTGTTATTTATCTAAATGAATGTCAGATACACCTTAGGAAAAACATTTTGATTAAATATTTAGATGTAATATACAATGCAATAATAAAACCGTAATCACAAATAAAACAATATGAAGTAATCAGTTCCAAACCACTGCACCTTGGTTTAATTGGATTTGGGAACACATTTGTGGATTTGGGAACACATTTGTGGATGTGTATGTGCATATTAGTCTGTTCTTTTTGTTTTGTTGTTCAGACAAAGAAGAAAGTGTTATTAACCACCCAGCCAAATTTGAATGATTAAAAATATCGACAAGTTATGAAATTAAGTGTCAAAATCTGGTAAAAATGAGCAGTATTCTCAGCTCCAGGACTGTGGGGAATGTGCTGAATACTGAATGTGCTGAAGCCACGCCCAGTCAAGCAGCAATTTTGAAGTGACTGAAACGTGTCAGATGAGTTCAGAAAATGACATGACTAACTTTGAAACACTGAGTGAGATGAATTAATCTCTATCTCTCTGCTAGGAGTGCAGGGGTATGCTCAGGGTGGCCTCAGCGTGTCATCGAGCCACCCTTTAGGACCGCCCAAAAAATCCTGGACTGAAAACTGGTGGAAAACATGTTTTCAGCAACTATTTTCCAACATATTTAATGTATTCTGAAAGAGAATTGCCTTTACTCAGACTTCATTTTTTTTTTTTTATAAACATTTTTTTGGAATGTAATTAAAAATAAGTTTTGCACTGCCTGTAAAAATAAGTTTTGCACTGCCTGTATTTTGTTTCAACATCAGCCTGCTACATAGTTCATGCATGTAACGTGTGCATACATCCACGAGTAGTGTAGTACAGAGCTAAAATGTGATGGCAAGTCTCCCTTTTTCACCAAATTAGCTGTGGTTCTTGTTCAGGATTCAACAACAGTGAAGAATAAATATTTATTATTCATGAACTGTCCATAGCTGAACAGGGTCAGCCTTCTGTCATAATAGTGGTATTTGGAGAGCCTAATATTTTCTGAAGTGGTATGCGGTGTAAAAAGGTCAAGAGAAAAAAAAAAACACATCAAAAGCTGCTTGTAAAAAAATGTTCAATGAGAGGATATCACAACAGTTTCTGTATAAAAGCGTGTCTTCCTCCCAAAAAGATGAATTTCTGGGCTTGTGTAGTATGTTTTGTAGTTGGAGCCAATAAGGCCTGGGGCCTTAGACTTTTTGGACGAACAGCAGTAAATCACACACTTAAATTACAGTATTACCTGTAGCATGAGTAATGTTCATCTCAAGTAGACCGTGCAGCTCCCTACCATTCCCATGAGGAACAATAAAAGGAAAACACAAAAGGAAAATGAGAAAAGGAAAGGGAAGAAGCACCTAGAAGAGCCTTGAGCTATAAATTCTCCTCATAACAAGTCAAGACGATTTTACCTTACATTGGTTTGGATATAAGAAACAACCTGCATCCTGAGGCAAGTTCCGTTCCCATTTTTATTTTGCTGCCTAACCACAATTACCTTCCCTGCAGCGCAAATTAAAGCTTCTGTGTGCACAATGTCTAATGTGCTATGATTCTCAAAAAGAAATCTGACAGTAGTGTGAGGACAATAGAAAAATGAGACACCTAATAGCATCTTGCAATACATGAAAAAAAAAAAAAAACGACATCTTTTCCATATTTCCCAAGAGAGAATCAATTTATTATCTGATTAGTGTTTTCAGAAATTCATTCTTCACTAACAGCTAGAAAGTCTACAGAACAATAAAATATGTTCACACTCAACCTCTCTTTGTATTCATGCTTTGTAGAGATCACACTAAACTACTATATAGCCTACTATATCGGATCTGACACTGTGTTTTGCTAATGTTGGTATGATAAAGTGAGGCCACTGTGTTAAAACACTAGATTGTGAAAATTGGTGAACCAGACATCACCTGCCTAGCTGTCACTGGAGGGGACACAGAGAGGTGAGAACCAGAACCACTAATGGAGAAAAGTGAAAGGAAAGGAAGTGAAAAGGGGGGGGGTTGGACCTCTGTCTGTGTGTGTGTGTGTGTGTGTGTGTGTGTGTGTGTCAGGAGATCCAGAGGTTTTGAATAATTGAGCAGGTCTTTCTTTGAGAACTCAATCCTCCGTACCAACTCCTCTTAAAAGAACATGACACCAAACCCGGTCTCTAATTGCTGATCTTTGCTTTTCTCTGCAGATTTCGCTTACAAAAGCCTTTGTGAAAACTAAGCTGGAGTTACAGTATAGACTCAGGTGACAGGGAGAATGATGAATCACAGATCACACACACCCATACACACACACACACAGCGCAGCCTGAAAACTTTAAATAAATTCACCACACACTAAAACAATGTACTTTTATTGGGTTTCAAATTGGCACACTAAAATGTATAACAACGTATAACGTGAATTCATTTTCTAAACTGAAATAGCACAATGAACACACTTCTTCTATTTTAATGAGAAAAATGTAATTAGAGGCCTATGCACGTTCTCGTAGAATCATCCAGTAACTCCAATGTTATGCCACACTGGTCTGTGCAGCTCAGACGCTCGGGGCCTCCTTAAGCTCTCTTTTCTTTAACCTGGACCTATCTGAAGTAACACTGAGTGTGACTTCTGTGATACTTTCACTCTTGATCTAAGAATAACGTTGTGACGAAGAACAAGGAACCGTTGGCTTCACCCAAACTATTTGAAATGACAAAAAGAAGCCTCAATGTGTTTCAAGATGAAAGATAATGACGGCTTCAGAAATGAACAAACAATTCCAAACGAAACATACTCAGTATATTGGGGCAAGTCAGAAGAGTTTTCTTCCTGTTTCCTGTCATGTTTTGACGGTGGAAAAGCCAAGCCAGTCGTGTGTTTGTTTCTGTTACATTTGAATTGTTTGTCTCGTGTCTGTGTTGTTGACTAGCGTGCTGCTAGCTTCTTAATCACTAGTCTATAAATGTAAACGTTATGGCGATTGATAATGTATTTTTGTAAGTTAGGGTGCCAGGGAGACACCGAACTTCTTTTTGGCCTTGAGCTGATTATTGGGAACCCCTGCATCTTACAAATGCACCTCTCAAATGCAGCTTTTGGTTCTATCATAACACAAAAAACTCTAAACAAAGTCTGAACAAAGAATAAGTAACTTCACTAACTCAATATTGGAGCTGCAACTATACAAAGACTATCCAAAGACTAATGAAACTAGATTGAAAACACCAACAAACACCAACAAGACAGCTTATGCAACATATTTGAGGGTTGTTTCAGCTACATATGCCAGTAAACATTGGCCCACCACTGCGGCTCTACAAGCCAATAGTCCAAAGAAAAATTAGTCAAAATGTTTGTTGTAAGATTCTCTCAGAGTGTGCGGCCAAATTTCCTGGCTAAACTCCATATTTGCTGTAGTTATGTGCACATGTACTTTTTTTGTGCTTTTAACAGTTATTAATTACTATTAATTACTATAATTCATAATTTAATTAATTCAATTTTTCTTTCTGACAAAAAAGTGGTTTAAAATAATCTTATTACATCCTATTAGATCACCTGATAACTATTTTTCATTAGCACATTTTTTTGCCTTGTCAGACTTCAGTGCAATAATATGTTCTCTCAAGCAATTATTTTAATTAGTACAATGTTATCATAACTGATAAGACCCATGAAATTATTGCACATGGTGCATGACTCTGGTGTCTCAATTGTGTTTGAAAATATTCTGTCCATGTTTCACCTTCCTCAGTTACCAGTCTCTTTTCCTTTCCCTCTATACACACACACACACACACACACACACACACACACACACACACACACACACACACACACACACACACACACACACACACACACACACACACACACTTCACTTCTTCACTTTCTCCCAGTCTCAGTCTCGTCTGTCTGTCCTCAGTCTGTTCACCTTGTCAAAAAAACAGATGAAGACAGATTTCCACATTTTGTAAATGGGAAGATGACATTGAGCTTGAGGACGGAGAGAAAGTGTGTGTGTCTGTGCGTGTGACAAATAAAAGAGCAGGAAGTGAGAGGTAAGTGAGCCTACAGAGACTCGGGTAATCCCACACCAGGGTGCTCGGTTTGTACAATATTCGACAGGTAGCCCACTTAGCTTGGAACAGTGCTGAGGAAGCAGATTGTACTTGCGGAATAATGATTGTGCTGCAGTAATGTGGAAATACAGAAAAGACTGGAGTGTCATTTAAAAGAGAATACTTACACACATAGACACAAATCACTAACATTTGCATGTACTCCTATTCCATCATACATGCCATCCTCCTCCCCCACAATCTGCACACACAAACTCTGCATAATGTCTGGAAGTAAGATGGCACAAAATGAGAAAGCAGTAGATACGGCTTAGGCTCTATATAGGAAATCATGCATTTGCTAAACACTTAGACTATGACTAGGTTATACACTTGCAAACATGACAGAGGATGTGGTAAGTCCGAAGATGAGAAGGACTCGGACTGGCCAAGACAAAATGGGCTTAAAAGCGGGGCTACTTCTGTTGCATGGACAGAATGTAAAGTATGAAAAGTCGGACATGAACCAGAAAATCGTAATTAAGCAATATTACATGAGAGGGTGTGCTTTAACGTCATTATTGGCACAACAGTGATGTGGTCAGGTCCGAGGCGCTTGCTTCAAGTTCCGTAGGCGTCATTTGAGCACATTCTAAGTGTCTAGTTGACCAATCAGACTGCTCGGTCGAAACTACTTGTTGTATAATTAAGCATTAACATCACCTCTTTGACCACGTCCGCAAGTATCGTGTCAAACTATTTGAAGAGATTCTACAGACGAGAGCCCTGAAAAAATTGCTCCAAACAATCCCCACAGTCACTTTGTGAAAGGCCGCAAAGAATCACGAAGATGGAAGGAGTAAGCGGCCATAGATCTGCAAAGACTGCTGTAAAATGGAATCAGAAATAGGCCTTTCTATGTGGTCATTTTATAACATATACTTTTTTTTCCTGAGGGGAAATTTGGCTTGGGCAATATTGCTACACACAGCTGCAATCAATTTAAAAGTATAATATGTAGCCAACACAGCAGCGCAGTGGTACACCAAAGACACAACAATAAATAAATACACGCCATTCCAAAAAAATGACAAATTAAGTCATAGAAAAATGAAACCATACTCATTCATTGAATGAAATGTGATCTATACTGTGATATGTATCATTGTCAGGATATGAGATCATCATATGATATGGCACAGTTCTATGCGCAGCAGCAGTTTTTGGTTTTAATAACCTGGTTCAGGGTCCCTGCTAGACTTTCCCCCTCACTTAGGCTTTGATAATGGGTATATAATAAATTCACAATCCTAAATAAAATGTGACTTCAAATGATTAAATCAGTAATTTATGTAAGAACAGACAAGGGGACAGAGATGTTTTGTTTTCTTTCTCTTACCAGGAGACACTGCCAGCTGAAAATGATGCAGCTTGTCCTCGTCTGGGAAACTGGCTTTGCATGTACCTGAACACGAAAAAAGGAGGAAGGAAAAGTTATTGGTTATTAGAGTCAAAGGTTGTAGAAAGATGTACCATTACTTTTTATCACTTGCCTTTGTGCCAAATAATGACTTTGAAATCAATAATAGATTGTATTTTCATTAAAAGCTTCCTAAGCCACATGTTCAGACTTTTCACACTGCAGGATTTTTGCCTTGGGACTCCCTGTGGCACCACATTCCCCCCTGGTGTTCAAGGATATGAACTACACTCAGGAACACTGACATCGCCTTTAACCATATTCATGTGTAAGACATTTTTAGTCAAACATCACATCACATCAGATCTTTACAGTGAATTACCTTTTTTTTTGTTTAGTGTACAATTAGACTCTGGATACACAAGGCTCTTGATGACACATAGTGAAACTTCTAAACAACGTTATGGAATGAAGTTAAAATAAACACTGAACTAAATGCAAAAGCTCAACCACTATTTAATCAGACAGAGCATTCTACCGTGGGCTGCATAAAGCTCTACAAATAACTGATGATCTATTTAACACATCTGAAAGTTCATTTGTTTTGTTCCAAATTTTCTCCACCAAGCTCACAGTTCGTTTGCGCCAAACTGGTCTGCATTACTGAGGAAACATGAAGGCAGACGTTTCAGTCAGCATTCAAGGTCACACATATGAAGTGTAAGTTCACAACAATCCAAGTATAAAAATGCGTGTTTATGTGTGTGCGTCTACGTGTGGGAAAAATAAACAATTTCAAGGTGGAATTGTAGCAGAAGACACCTTTCAGAAATTCACCCACAGCCTTGGATGTGTCCCTCAGCAGCTGTTAAATCCTGGCTTTCGCATGGACATCAAAGCCTTCAGTTTGTCTCCTATTTCTTATTTATTGTGTGTTGCAGTAAGTCACTTGTTTCAGCCTGATGAAAACCACCTGCGCACGAGTAGTTGTGCGTTTGCGAGATTTAGTCATTTACACAGTCAACGGCCCTAAACTGATAAACGCTAGATGTTCTGCCGAGAGTCAAATTTCACAAAAAAAAAAAAAACACCACAGACGCAGTGGTGTCAGTAGCAGTATTAGGACATCTGAAACAATTAGAAAATATGAATTGAGCAGCCATTAAGAAATAGAGAGGGGGAAAACTCAAATCACTTGTAAATTAAGAAAAAAAAGTGTGTATGAATGGATCCATAAGGCTCATTGTGTCCTTTGTGGTGTTCTGACACCACTGCTTATTTAGAGTATATATGAGCAGATTCCCTCCTCCTTTTCCCCGAGTTCCTGTCTGCCCTTAATGGTGAAAATCCATCAATGTCGTACAGCAAGTCCAGACTCATGGCACAAAGCCAGGTTTCCATAAAGCAAGGTGTGCACAGAATACTTCACAAAGGGCCATATCTCATCACTGTGGTTAGTGATGAAGCACACATTAGATGAGCATGATAGCTGAATGAGAGCTGGATAGTTTCTTTACTGCCTTACTTCCTAGAAGATGTAGGCCAGCAACCCCAGAACAACTGTGATGTTTGTCTGCAATGTATTTCTGAGAATCAGAGATGTGTCTCAAAGTGCAGCTCAGAAAAGGCTAAGGGCTTGTAGTTTCTTTGAGATGCATCTTATCTAGAAGATGAATGACAAAAATATTTCCCAGCAAACCAGACATTTTTACTCATCCAATCAGGATCAGTAAATGTCTACTTGTGTCATTTTTGTGGTCATCAACTGCGACCTCAAACGAAAACAGACATGCTGAGTACAGCCAAAGTAATCCGAATTAATTCAGCACTTATGCATAACAATAACAAGATAACCGACTAATAAATATCTGATAGACTGCTGAGTGAGTCTCACATAAAAGCCAGAAATGAAATAATCGTTGGGGGTACAGAAAAAAGAAATAAATCCCAAAGCCAGAAGTATAACACGCATGAAACTCATCCGAGGCTCACAGCACGTGTTTATACATAAGAGCATGGCTCTTTTCCAGCATAATACAGCAACATTTATGTAGAAGGGCTGGGTTATTTGGCTATAAAAGAAAATCTAAATAATGTTAGTCCTTCATGGAAAGGCGTTGCAGACAGAACGATTAAAAAGCAATCAGTCTATAATCTAGACTAATCAACCTTTAATCAAAACCTTTTGATGCGTACAGGCAACATGTCACAAAACATTATAATAGAATTTCCTGTAAATCTGAGCAAATTTATTGTGAAAAGGATTCCGACAGATCATCCGACAGATGCAGTACAAAAAGCATAACCTACTTCTAAAGTTATCAGCCCATCTGTGGGCTTGGTTTGGTTTTCCTGCCTCCACTCGAAAATGTACAGAGTACATGAGTTTTATATTTATACAGTATTTTAAAAGATGACTACAAATAAAAGAACCAGGAGGACTGTGTAAGAAAGTATGGTATACTCACACTTTCAGACTTGAAGAAGTTGTGGGGCTTAATAAACACAAATGTAAACATGGGGAGGAATGCAAAGTGACATAAATTCAGGAAATTCAGAATGAGATCAGTGTGTGTGTGGAAGTGTGAAGAATACTTACTAGGGAGATTGGCTTCAAGTTCTGCAACTTCTGTTGAGAGAAATGAAGAGAATAATGAAGAAGAGAGCAGAGAGAAAACACACACACACACACATATAAATATGCAAGCTTCTTACACACAAAAAGCGGACACTCTTTTTTCAGTCTGGAAAGCTGCTCTGCATAAAAGCATAATCTCTAACATACAAGTCGCAAAATAAGTTGTCTTCTGCGTTCAATACAATGATTCACACGGACCCGATCAGTGGACAACAAAAAGGAGGAGGGAAAAAGAGAGAGGAAGGAAAGAGGACAACCACAAGAAGACATGGAAGGAGCAGAGGGTTGTGTGCTGGCTTTGCCTCTGGATGATATTTCACTGCTTATTTTCGTCAGCAGGTTTAAAACTTTAACAACTTCCAAAAAGGTGAGAAGGAGAACAAGAACTTCCATTATCATTCATGCAAACATATTCTTTGAGATGTGCAGAGTGTTATAATTAGGTACTTCAATTACTTTTTTCACTCCCCCTACCGTCTACATGAAGGTCAGAGCATAGGGTCAGATATTTAACAGCTCCCTCTGAGCTATTAGGGAGTTACGTTTTAGCCCAGTGAGACCTAAAACTGGCTTTTATCAGAACAAGTACTCTTCTCTGGAGCCCACTTGTGCCAAATGTCAGGTCCTTCCCATCCATATTTTAAAAACTTCTGCCCAAAGATCATCCACAATTTATTTCAGTGGCTCTCGGCTGTCTAACATCAAGTTCTAAACACTAAGTTAGAGGCCTCCTTTCTAGCTGAAGGTGTGCTTAACAGTCATACCAGCTGCTACAGAGTTTGTCTCTGTACTCTTTGGCCCAGTTTGTTTGAGAAGTGATATATTACATTAAATTTAGCTATATTGAAGGCCACTGCAAGTATTTTTTTTTTTTTTTGTGAAACAAACCAAGATAAAAAAATCATCAATCATACTTCCCTGACAAGAGCAGGAAAGATGGGCAATAAAAAGATCTCATCCATCAGGGACAAGGTTCCTTTCTGCTTCAGAAATACAGTTTTACTTAGTGTGTTAGATCAAGCCTGCCATCGTCATTTTGAGTGTTATGGTAAGGACTGGTCCCAAGACGGCTCATTTAGCTGTTTCCTGCCTCTGAACTTGACCTGACCTTGTATTATTATCACGCCTGTGAGCATCAAACCACACTGCTTCAGTACTTCCAGGGAAAAAAGAAGCTCCACAAGGCAACGGCAATAAAGAGAAAGAAATCTAAGTCTCTCACATGATGTACTGGAGGACATGAAACTGATTTTCTCCACCCGCATTCAGATAGAACTGTAGTGTATGATGTAGGCCAGCAGTGGACAAACATTGTTGAATCTACTGTTGATTAAATGCAATGTTCTGATTGTAAATGTGTGAACTAAAGCACAGTAAGGTGAGAACGCAGACAGGGAAAAGCATTATGGAAAACAGTAGTGGGAACAAAGGGGTGAGAATGAGTCAAATGGAAAGGAAATGACAAAACTGAGAAGGACAAGTACGATCCTTTGATAGTGAAAAGAGGAGAGAGGAGGCAGGTGTCTGTCAAAACAATGAGAGGGAGGAGAAAGGTCGAAACAGAGAAAAAGAAACAGAAGGAGAACCCGAAACATCCACCGAGGAAGGGGAGCATGAACTAGTCTGTTTTGCTAAATACACGATGGACAAAGTGGACCATCACTCAGGTACCTTTGGTAAGGAGGCGGTCCCTGATGGAGACCCTGTGGGTGGAGTCTGAGGTTCCAGAGGCACGGCCCGTCTTTCCTCCATCATCCCTCTTCAGCTTACTGGCCAATGTAAGCATGGCTACACTGCTGTGATCTGCCTCGGTCTGCCCCACGCTGCAACTGTGCTGCTGCTCAAATGCCTGAAAAAAATAAATAAAAAAATCACACAGACACATACATAAAAGATAAATGAGTCACTCTCATCATGTTGCAGATTAGAGAATGTGTTAAATAACAGATTACTTTTGCAATAATCGTTTAAAACTTCGCTCCAGTGTCTCACACGGTCCAAAAACATGCACACAAGGTGAACTAACTAATGTGTTAGATGATGATATGAACGCATTTGTGAATGTGAACGGTTGTCTTGTCTGGTGACCCATCCAAGCTCAAACTCAGTGTGCTGGAATAGACTCCAGCCACCCACGACGCTGCACAGATTACACATGAATAGACAGATGGTGAAAAAAAACTACAAAGATGAGTCTTTAAAGGTAAATGACATCCAAGGTCCAATCTCAGGGATCTTTTCACAGCTATTAATACGACATGTAGTAATATTAGAATACAGCATGGATCTCATGGCAAAAAGATGAAAAAGGACAGAAAAGTGTCTAACAGGTGAAAATGATGAGGTTCAAGTCTACACCTTCTGATTATTATAGCAATAAACTGACTATTATGACACAATTTAATTACTTTGGAATAATGGAGTGCTCGACATTGATTAAGGGAAGCCAACTGCAATTAGACGCCCTGTTGTGGAAAGATGTGTGGGGCTACAAGTTGTCTAATAAGTGTAAGTGTTGAGTTATAGACTTGTTATATGAGATTAATTAAAGTAAATTGAGGTGATTAATAACATGACCTCCCTCTGTGTTTCCTTTACACAAGTCCTGTCTACTGAAACAGATAAAAGAGTTACAGGAAAAGCTAAAGAAGTTGAATTCTGACCATCTAAACATTCATGGTCAAGTTAAGCTTGCTCTCAGATAAACGTCAATGTTTTTTCTAGTGAGAGACAAATCCACACACACACACACACACACACACACACACACACACACACACTAACTTCTGTGGTCTTCAATACTGGTTATTCACTTATGGGGTCATTACACGCAACAGGAAACTAAAAAAACAAAACAAACACGTTATATCTTTTACACTGTCACTCAAAAAAGTAGCAGACCAGAGTAGACCAGCCAGGGACAAGAATCACACAGACTTCTTATAGTACGAGGAGCATTTTGTCATCACTAAACAATATTCATATTCAACACGCTCACTGTAACAGCAGGGTAACAGGACGAGAATGGTGCCACGCTTCTTCCAACTTTCCTATTAATGATGCTGGAGCAGGAAGCAGTTATGTATGGTGTGGCATTAAACTCAGAGACTCTTTGTCTTCTGGAAACGATCAACGCCATACAAGTGGTACTCATTTTCTGGGGGTGATAATTTGGCATTTATTGAAAATGCTGCCTGTCCAATCAGACACCAGGATCTATAACGGATTTAAGTATTTCAATCAAGAAAAGACAGCCTGGCAAGGATGATGTATGACAGAAGATCTAAAAAGTGGACTGTAAACTGACTTTAAACACAAAAAACAAACATAATACATTATGTCAACATATAAAATCACAATAAAACAAAACTATGGAAGCAAATTTCAGGAAATTTGAAACATTCAAACACCTTGCCTGCTGCAAGCAGCACCCATACGGCCCAACATCCACCCTGACACACTGCTACCATCACTCACTTAACAGAATATTATACAATCTTGCTCCCACCGATCCATTCTCTTCTGTTCCTCTAACTTTCTGCTGCTGTTTTACACTTTTACTAAGGCCTATAGTAACCTCACCAAAAGAGCAGTTCACCCTGCACCCGGTCTGAGCTCATTCGAGGAGCAGCAGCAGTAGCAGCAGAGAGTGAAGGGATCAGATATCAGTGAGTCCATGAAATGTGTGTCACTGAGTCTGACTCAACACCCACCTGCCTCAGCTGTCAGTCACTGCGCTGTCACTCACAAACACTACCTGGATGTTAGTCATATAGCTGTAGGAGGGGCATGAACAGAGACAACACAGTTGGCAGATAAAACACATACAAAACACGCAGGCTGACTCTGTGCCCTGGGTCTTACAGCGTATCAGGCTTGTTTGCTATGGCCATGGTTAATCATAACTTAGTTAGCATATAGAGTCGAGAAAAACTACACGAGTCCAGCTAATGTAACAAACACAAGTAAGTGTGTATCCCACAAGACAAGACCTGCTGTGATACCAAACAGCAGGTGAAACAGACTCAGGGTTAATGCTTATATAAACACTTTTAGGAGTTGATTCAGCGCCTGGCCGCTGTACTTTTAGCTCGTTAACTAACCGTATTAACGAACCGCTATCACCGCTAATCACAGCTAGCTAGACACAATGTCCAAGCCGACAAGCAGCCCTCCGCACCGGCTTGTTCCTCGCATCGTGTGGCTGAGTGCGCAGAGACAGGTCAGTTGTTTCAATCAGTAAATACAAGTTGTTAACAAAGTCTCCATGCTAGCCGCTGTTAGCTTGTGTGTGTTTCTTTACCTGCTGTCTCAGAGCTAACGCTCCGTGCTACACCATACTCCGCCTGCCCTCCTCTGTTCACGGCGCTGTCTGCGACACCAGCCGGAGGTTACAGGAGGCACGTCCCGCTGTGAATAACCAAACATTAATGTGTAAATGATGATTTAGGGGGGCTTTCGGAGCGGATATGAACTGATTGGAGAATCAGCTGTCAGAACTTCGTTCCGGTGTCATGGGCAACGGAAGCGCAGTCAATTGCGGTCGTTATTGTTGTCCGTGTAGATATGACGGCAGATAAACAGTTCCGCTGAGCAAAATAGTCACCAAACCTGCTGGTACTGAGTGAATATTTATTATAATAATATTTATTATTATAATAATTATTATTTATTATAACTGTCTACCTTAGGCTGTAGAAAAAAACTATTATTTACAACTGCAACTCTATAGGCCAGAAAGACAACTGCCCCAGTTGTTATAGATAGATAGATAGATAGATAGATAGATAGATAGATAGATAGATAGATAGATAGATAGATAGATAGATAGATAGATAGATAGATAGATAGATAGATAGATAGATAGATAGATAGATAGATAGATAGATAGATAGATTAGCTTATTTTATTTATTCTCCTCTATGTCCATTGCTTAGTGCTAGCACTCACATACACATCTATGGGCAATTTAGAGTCACCTGCATATTATTTGGACTGTGGGAGGAGAGAACCCATGCAGACATGAGTAAAACATGGAACCCCACAAACTCCACAGAGAAAGGACCTGGCTAGGATTTGAACCAGGAACCTTTTTGATGAGGCAGCAGTGCTAACCATTGCAACACCGTGCCACGCCAAGTTATAAATGAATTACAATAACTCTAATAATGCTTAGGTAGAAGCATCAACATGATGAAACTTTCTATGCCTCTCCTGCACACATACAGACACACACACATGCACACACAGACACATACATATTCATATGCCTTAAAAATAGCATTTGCAAAATGGAAATCTGAGACTCACCATTTGACAGAACAGCTCATTTGCTTCCTGGAGCAAACCCAATTCACCCCTAAAGTATTTGGACAAAACCGATTCACTCAGCCTGTTGTTACAGACCCATGGGGAATCAGGGTTGTCACTATAAACAAAAATATGTTCTTGAGTGGTCTGCCTGCTTAGATTAAAGTTTTAAAAAGAGGAGTTTATTAATCTT
The DNA here is from genome assembly GCA_036365135.1 of Miichthys miiuy. Taxonomy (NCBI): domain Eukaryota; kingdom Metazoa; phylum Chordata; class Actinopteri; family Sciaenidae; genus Miichthys; species Miichthys miiuy. The sequence continues at coordinate 14,730,956 of CM071612.1, forward strand.
GGAGCGGATGATTATATTGTATTTCATCTACATCAGTTTAGACAGGTGTTGGCCATCAGGCTTTAGTGGGTCAAAGGATATGCCTTCACAACAATGTTATGTTCACTCACTCCTTCTCACATGGTGTGCTTAATAAATTACTTTTGTTATTCAGTGGATGTCGACTGAGGACAAAACATCTGTATTTATTATAGGAGTGGTGTTATGTTGTACAGATGTAACAAAATGGAAGTGAACAGCTGAATAAACTCATTACATAAAAATGTGTCCAACTGAATATTTAAAAACAACATTATGCAGATTAACATCCAAACAAAGAAAAGAGAAGGAAGAGGAGGAAATAAAAAAAACAAAACAAAAAACAGGACAGAAAATCAGATCAAGAATGCTACACAAGGAAGACAGTTTTCTGTCTTTAACAAACTGAAGGTATCAACAAATAAAATGTTCCATCCGCTCTTTAAATGACCCATAAAAGAGAATATCCAGTACTGGAGAACGCACTCAGTTTGAAATGAAATATTACTGTCACTTCTGGGTCTTCAGCCTCAACAACAGTGTAGAGAGGGGGATAATAAAAGTTTGTTGCTTTTCTACCCAAAGGGAGCAATTAACTGACAGAGGATGCACCTTAAGGAATTTCAGATTTCTGTTTATCTTTTGTGGACAGCTCTTGTGCACAAAAATGAAGCTTTGATGTCTGCAGCCCGACAGCTAATTGAAGAATAATCACCTAAAAAGTAAAAAAAAACAAACATCTGCTTTCTGCATGCCAGATACAAAAATGTTGTGTACAATCAAGGGCACTTATATCTTCAACTGCATGATTGAGATTCAGTCACGCAGCAGGTGGAACACAGTGACTCTTGTTTTGTCTTGTTTACACTCCTCACAAATGATATTGTGTGAATTTATTTCATATTTAAGCCAATTTGTTGCCTTGTTGTAAACTAGGACTAAGAATATTTACTTGTAGCAATACTCTTGAGTGAACCACAAGATACTCTTTCCCCCCTTTTCTCCAAATGTTAAAGTCATTAGAAACACAAGGGAATCGGCGTTACAGGTATTTTCAGCATTTAATTTATTGCTCCCAACTTAATAACGATTCTCCTGGCGCTACAGTCCATTAAAACAAGACTAAGACTTGATGTAGTTTGTGACTAGGACTTGTTTTGAGCACCATGTAAAGAAAGCTGTTTGTTTTTATCATTTGAGAAATTGAAGTAAGATTAAGTCATTTATTTCAGCTCCAGATCTGGAGAAACTCATCCATGCTTTTATATCTTTGACTACTGTAACTCCCTACATACCCCGTCTCAGTCTGAAAACAATCCACAGCCTACAGTTGCTGCTGCTCGGCTTTTAACACATTCTTGCATTGGCTGCCTGTTTATTTTTCATTTTTATTCTTACATTTTAATTGCTTTTAAGGCCATGGGGTGGGCCCACTCTCTACATTTCTGACCTTTTATCCCTCAATGAGCCAGGACATAGACTGAGATCATCTTGTAACTATTCCAAGGCTGAAAATCAAAGGAGAGAGGCCTCTGCTGTCACGCTACTGGACAATCTGCTAAAGGAGATCAGGCTTGCAGAGTCAGTCACCTGTTTAATCTCACTTCTCAAGAAATATTTTTTCTTGTGTGATGTCCATTTTTATTTTAATCTTTTATCTTATTTTGATATGTTTGAGTGTTTTATATTGATTGTTGTAAAGCTGCAGCTCAGTGGTTAACCTCACAGCAAGAAGTGTCCTGGTTTGAACCCCAGCAGGGGCCTTTCCATATGGAGTCTGCATGTTTTCCCCATGTCTGTGTGGGTTCTCTGGCTTCCTCCCGCAGTTAAAAGACATGCAGGCTAATTGGTGACTCTAAATTGCCTGTTAATGCAATTTGTCCAGGATGTACCCCGCCTCTCACCCAGTGGCAGCTGAGATAGGCTCCAGTCATGTGTGACCCTGATAAGGATAAGCAGTTACAGAAAATGGATGTTACCTATATTGAAAAGTGCTGTACAAATAACGCTCTTAATCTTATTATCATGATTATATTTAGAAGGTATAATGTTTCTCCCATGTTGACTTAGTATACACCTAAGGCTAATTGATATGACATTAGTTTTGTAAGTATTTGGTCCTAAAAAATGTGACTGGTGTGGTGTTTATCTCAGTTGGTAGAACAACCGCCCCATGTGTGAAGGCTCAGTGCTTGCTGCGAAAGCCCAGGGTTCAAATCCGACCTGTGGCTCTTTCCCACATGTCATTCCCTGTCTTTCTCTCCCTGCATTCCTGTCACTCTTCAGCTGTCTCTATCAAATAAAGCTTGAAAAGGCCAAAAAAATAATCTTAAAAAAATGTGACTTGTTGATGGCGCTTTATTAAAACTCAAGGGAATGCTAAGTCAGTAGCATTCATGCTCTGGGAACCACAAATCCCTGAACAAAGCTTATCTGGCAATCCATCCAGTAGTTGTTGAGATACTTAAGTCTGTACCAGAGCCAAAGGGCTCTGTAACTTAGGTCAACTGAGAATGTTTGGTTCTAACTTAATAAATTATTATTTCAATCTTTCACTAATAGCACTCTTAAATGTGTTAAATAATTTTATTTATCGTACCAGTTACTTTGTACATACATCATAGTGACATCTGGCTGTCAATTGAGATCAGACTGTACTGTGACCGCAGCAGCAGTGACAGTCGCCCCAGTGGCTCTGATCTTAATCATGTAAAACCAAAGTGTTCCACCTGGGGCTTTGCTCTCCCTGCCCGACAAAATGACCCAGATGTGAGTGTAGTGTCTACTCAGTTTAAGGGGGAAACTTCTCTGCAACAGCATGACTAATCCACATGTCATAATACTGCAAATCCCATCTTATACTGCTTTACTTCTGCTAGACAGAAAAAAAAACATATTCTCCATTTGAAATAATAATTAAAAAAAGAATTACATATATGCAGAACACATGGAATTCTGTTGTTTTTTGTTTTTTTAAACTAAGTTATGCAAATAATTATTAAAAGATAATAAAAACCTGAGTTAAATTAACTGCAGCAGTTGGTTTTTGTCATATCAGAAAAAGACACTACTAACACAGGACAGCAGCTATAGTGGCTCCTCACATTTTCTCTTAGGGTCCCATTAGATCAGGTGTAAATTTGCTAAATATATGTGCAGATGGTGTGTAATTTTATAGCAGCGGGATGTCTTTTAACAATAAATGAACATTAATTCAAGAAAAGCTGACAGCAATACTTTGTTGTACTGTCCTTAGGCATGTGGAAATCTGATGTAATGTGCAATGTACAAGTACCAAGAGCCACAGGCTCATAGCTGTCAAAAGCTTATATTAGCAGGTGACTCATGTATTGAATCATGGGAGGAATTTGAACCCTTGTTACCTCTTGTTATGAAGTAGAATCCAAAAGGAATAAAAATAATTGAAAACATGTCATTGAAAATTCATATAAGTCAATGTGTAGTTTATATATGAGTGACCGGTGTTACACACAGCACTTTCAGTACTACTTGAGTAGATGGAAACATCTGTACAACAGAAACACCAGACGTGCTCACTGTTTGACAGAAAAGCTTGTTTGGTTTGAAGTCGGTCCAACTCACTCTGCAGTGTTTTAACACAACAAGAGTTCACTGGAAGCGTGAGTTACTATCTCAGCCTGGCGCATTGACGCATTTCGTTGACGCAAAGAGGCAAAGTGTCAGTTCTTCAGTCACAGATAAAATCTCTCAGACACCTAGAAATATCTTGAGCACAACAAGTCTCTGTTTAGCCAGTGAAATCATCCTTTGGGAGGAGGAGGAAAGATGTTTCTCGTGACTAAAACTAATCACTATGAAAATGAGTTCTTATTTGTATATTCAAATATGAGTGCAGAAAATAGTTTTGTTTTATGCGGTGTGGCAGACGTCATGTTGTGTGTGAATCCTGAATGATCTTTTTTACAACACTGCAAATCCATAAAATCAATAACGTATAAAGATGATGGCAAACGTTTTGTATGAAAGTGCAATCTTTGACAGACTCTGACACTTTATTGAGCGTGTGCTGAGTTTTGTCAGCAACTCCATGAGGAGAGATACTGTTTTCCATCAATACTTTTCCAGACAATATCACAGTGTTTAAGAGACCTGAACAGTTTTAGCTCATACAGCTGCAACAACACATAGACAGAAAGGCTCGCATTTGCCAGATGGTGTCAATTTCTTATTATTTAGAATATTTATTTAGATTATTTAGAAACAAACCAATAGCTCAAGGCCAAAGGATACAAACTGCTGCTCCTGTGCTGCAAGGTGTAGACAATAAAACATAACCACTCAGAATACCTGCATCAGTCAGAATTGGGTCAAGGCCTCAAGTCATGCCAGTGGCTACGAATAGCACAAAAAGGACTGAAGGCTTAACACTTCTACACTGCGAACACTTAAATGTGTTTGTAACAACACAGACTCTTGCTGATTCTGAACCCAAGAAGTAGACCAGACCTCTCAAGTTAAGGCATCTCTAATGTTTTGCTTTGTGACGACGTGGATGAAGAAAAGAAAGTACAGGCTTCTGTCACAGCAGCTCTTTCTGGTGGTAGAAAAAAGTTAGTCCCTTTACAACGTGAGAACAAGAATCACAAAACATGACTAATGAGCTGAGAAGGAGCTCTGGCTCATCTCTAGAGGAAATCTCACAATATATATAACACAGTAGTCTGGGGCCCTTGCTAACTGTCACAGCATTTCTTGGGCAAACAAATAAATCCACTGTAGTCTGCACTGTCATGTGAAAAGAGAAACTGCAGAGTCATCTGAGAAGTATCTGATATTTTCAGATCGGATGTGGGCCAGCTTCATAGGTGAAAATAAATCTGACAGGAGGTGAAACTTTCCTCTAAATACAGACACACTGTTAGGCAGCTGAAAGTGTTGGTGTGACAAGTTTTCCACTCTCTGGTGTCTTCCAGTAAACAAGATAAACAAGTGATGTTATCTGCTGATATTTCAGATGTTTGTTCTAAATGTCTGAAGATGAAAGGTAATCTATTACCTTTATTTTACTGTATATGGGGATGTTTAAAGATCCAAAGCTTCTGGAAGGATGTTATAAAATGTTTGTCAAACATGTTTAACACCAAAGTTTCCTTAAATTCCAAACTGTATGTTTGGAATATATCCTAAGAACTTTATACGGACATCATAACTAAACTTCTAGACCTTGGTCTTCTTCAAGCCAAGAGGGCTATTGCACTATGTTGGAAGAGTATGGATTCACCATCACTGAGATGTGAAACATTTTGTTTAGCTTTGGGATACATAAATGAAACATACATGAAAGGAAATTGTATATAATGTTGAGAAATATGGATATTTTTTTCTATTCTATCCTAAGTTGAGTGGGTGTGTGTATGTATAATGTATGTATTTCTAGTCTCAAGCTGATGTGTTGTTACTGTATGTTTTCTTGATGGGATGTTAAAAAAAAAAAAAAATGTTTGTGTGGTTATAGAGCTGCAGGCATCTGATCCCAACCTCAGCCTTTATGTCATCGGTGAAGGTGATTAGTTTATGCTCATATAGGATAATATATAATGTTTATACACATACAAGTGCTGACTGTTTTGACAACAGGAAATAAGACTCAAAACTATGATAATTGTCAGTATTGTAAACTGTATTATTGTTTATATAGGTTAAGGGTTTTACTCCGTGTCCATATAATATTATGGAGTCCGATGGTGAACCAGTCATATGCAAATAATGACTTTTGATCAAATGTCTCCATCTAGTGGTATTTTGTAAAACAAACTGTCCAAATACACTTTGTACACCTTAGTTTACAGTGAGTAAATAATTAGTTTGGAAATGACTAATTTCACAAAAGAGATATTTATATATATATTAGATATTAATACTATTGAAGTGTAGTCATTTATTTATGTAACCTTCACAAAAAGGTTTTCTGTGTAATATCGCTTATATGATGCAAACAAGTCTGCGCAGTATCAGAATGTTACAAGCATAGATATTAAAGACTAAAAAGTATATACATTTATTTACAGTATATAAAAAGGTATAACAGCTGATAATCTGTACAGTTTTTCACTTTTAACACTAAATACTATTTGGTGTAACTACAGATTGATACTTTGGGAAGCTTTCTTGAAGAGAGTAAACTATTAGCCAACCAGCTGTAAGCTCCAGATTTGGCACACAAATATGAGTGTTATCAATCTTCTCACATAATTATCAGCAAAAAAGTGAATATCACTACTTTCTAAAATGTCAACTATTATTTGTGTCATTTGTAGACAATTTGTAGATTTGTAGACAGAGAACTCAAGCTTATATGTAAGTCACAATCATCTAACACGCTGACTTGTCCTGTATTTTAGATGTTGAATAGGAAACATTCATACAGAAATGTTAAAATATTGGAGGTAACACAAGCACAACTACATTTATGACTTTGTTTAAACTATGAGTCCTGGCAGGAGTCAGGCTTCCTGTGGTTTAAAAACTTCACTGACACCACCACCTCTGTCTCCACAGAGGTCACCATCATTACAGACATCAACATGGGGAGATTAACACAGGAGACAGAGGGTGCAGTTTGGGACAACATATTGTCACTGTTAGACACTAGTAAAAAATAAATGAATAAAGTTTACCTCTCCAACATGTCTGTTGTCAAGTGCGTGTGATATGCAGATATTCAGACTGAATGTCTACAGTCATCTATCTTTGACAGATGTCCTGGGAGAGTCTGTGGGTCAAGTCTGATAGCTTGAAAAAGACTCAGCAACTCCATGTAGCTGGACAGAGGCATAGACCTTTTCACCCACACACACTTTTGCCTGTAATATATATAAAAAAACACACACAGTTAGTATGAACCTACATATGTATGTACATTTCAATTATAATAATGTGAAAATAACGTCAAAAGGGAGGGAGGAGGAAATCTGTTAAAATTAGTCCATTTACATGAAATGAGGGGGAGAAAACAAGGCTTAAATTCTAATATGACTGATGGCTGATAGCAGCAGGTCATGAAAATTTTTAAACATGTGTGACTCAATACAGCTGCATGCGAGCTAGGGACTGCAAAAAGGCTGCAAGGCTATATAAAACTGATAAAACCAACAAACAGGGTCATTATAAGTCATAAGATTGTTGCTTTTCATCACTGTATTAATGGCATAACATCATGAACTTATATACCAGCGTGTTTGTACAATCTATCCAAAGTTGGTGTATATTTTTTATAAGTGTAACGCTTTGATGCTGTCTAACATCAACTCATAAGACATATTTCCACAGTGTTTAGTTGACAAATTCTATGCGAACTAACTAAGTGCAACTGTGCTAAGGCATGTTTTATCACAAAACATCCATTAGATGGTGCTGTTGTTCAATCCACCAGACGCCTGCCAGACAGCCTCATACAACACTGGTCTAAACAAAAACTTAACAGAATATTCTCAAATATTGATCACTCGTGTGAGTTGTGGGATTGGGCCAGCATCATTGACACACATGTTTTGGAGCTGCCCAGATTGTTGAACTATTAGATATTTTTCATACTCTTATTGAAGGTATTGAATGGAAATGGTCTAAAGCCTCTGATGGCTGTGTTTTGTATTGTAGAATCTGATGTGGGAAACTAGTTCAGAGTGCAGTATGATGAGTTAGTTTTACAAAATATGGTCACCTTTATAAACTATTTCAACCAGACCAGAAACTGAAACATAAAGAAATATGAAAACTACTACTTTACTATCTACTATCCACTTTACTTTGATCTTTGATTACAATCAACCCTACAGTGGAAACAACCGTACTGCTACTAAAAGGTACTTCCTCGAATCGATCCGTGGGGCCAACAGTCACGTAGTGGTTTAGCACTACCATAGAGAATGAATGGGAAACTGTTTAGGGCCGTTTAGCTAAATGGCTCTAAACCGATCAGCTGGTTGGCTGTTTTCACAGTGGTAGCCAAAAATATTAGAACACCTGGCAGATCTGAAAATATTGACCTTTTTTTTTGCCTCCAAAATAAGATTTCATTTCATAATGTTCATGAAACATGCAGATGGTTACTCTGAGCACAACAAATATCAGATGAAGTGAGTCCTACTGATTTTATCCACTTTTAACTTGAATATTTAGCGTGTCCACCTTTTGCAGCAATTAAAGCAGTGCATCTCTCTGGCATTGTGTCAGCCAAAGGCTTTCCTTTGGATGTACAATAGATCTATCCAGTTTAATTTGCTCTATGGGGTTGAGGTCCTGGACTTTGAGGGGGCCAGTCCATCATTTTCAATGTTTGAGCAGATTTTCACTAAGTCACCTGTTCATGAGGCTGATGTCACCCCCACACCATAATACTACCCCCTCTGTGTTTAACTGTTGGCAAGAGACACTCATTTTTATATCTCTCCCCTCCCTCCGTCCAACATACACTGTTCACTTGTTGCCAAACTGTTCAAACTTCAAACAACACTTTATACCAATCTCCCTTTGTTCATTTCTTGTGTTCTTTTGTAAATTTTAGGCGTTTCACTCTATGTTTCTCTTTCAGTAATGCTTTCTTTGCCACTATTCTGCCAACAAGTACTTCTTCACCCAGTTTCCGACACACAGCTCTTGAAGACACTGTTGCACCATTAGTCATTGTGGCGCTGATCTCGTCACGCAGTTCTCCTGAGGTCTTTCTTTGGTCCTTAAAACTGAGAATTTTCAGATGCTTCACTTGTCTGACTGAAAGTTTCTTTTTTCTACCTCTCCCCTTTTGGTTCTGCTGTGAATTGGTGGCATCATGGCGGTCTAAAGTGTACTTACAGTGCTTGGACTGCATCTCAAGACAGGAAAATTAGCTAAAGCTCCTTATGATGGCTCTATTCTATGGTTTATAGAGCATAATGATGACATTGTAGATATTTCATTCATTTTATGGGCATTTTAATGACCAATTCAACAAAAACAACTGAAACCTCTTAAATATGCCAAGTGTTCTAATCATTTTGGCCACTGTATGTCCTTAACTTTTTTATGTTCTTAATCTAACTGCAGCTGTGTGCACTAGATCTATATGATTGTGTTGTTATGTCTTTGTATATATTTCCAATTGATCTTGTTAATATTTCTAATTGATCTTATATATCTAAGTGATCTTATATATTTCTAATCAGTCTTGTTATATATTTCTTGTGTAGGATCTATGCATGAGAACTCCGTTATTACTCAGACACTTATTTTTATTTATTTATTTTACTTATTTTCTACTTGTTTTTAGTCATTCTTGTTTTTATTATTTTTCCACAACTTCTGCCTAAGTTAATTTCCCAAGTTATACTTGTTTTAGCCCTTTCTAAACTTCACTGAAGGTACAGCAGATTTAATAAAACATTGATTTCTAATTAAATACATTGTTTTGCTTGATTTCATCACTGGCCCAACTTATTTTCATTACGAATAGTAGGTCAAGTATGATGATACTATACTTTTTTTGTTCATACAACAGAATATCAGTCATAATTGTTTATTTTTAAATTTAATGTTATATATTATACTATTTCATACTAAAATGGTGTAGATTTCAACCTGTCTTACATGTGAAATATTAAACAACTGGTGCAGCAGTTTAGTACTATTGCCAGGGAAAGCAAAATTTAGTACCAAGGACAGCAAGCAAGAAAATACTACATTCTGATTGGCTCTCAGTGCGTTACAGGTATCCTCGGCTGTCCACTATACTAACGAAGAGTGGCTTAACACACCATGTGATCACCTTCAACAAATCAGTGAACCCTCCGCATTTACGTGGTTAGATATTTAATTATATTTTAAAAATATATACATTTGTGCATTTATTTCAACACTTGGTGTAAAATAATGACAACAAATGCGTGACTATTTCAAACTTTAGAGGGAAACTTTGGTATTTTTCAACCTGGCCCTCAATTTTCCACGTTTCTGTTTTTTTGTTGTTGTTTTTTGTCATAGTGACTGGGGATAACAAATGTTGAATTTGGTCCAGTATTGAGTAAGAAGTGGGAAGCAGGCTACAACATAGTCCTTGTGGGTAATTGTGAACTGCCAAAATCCATCCATTAGTAGTGCCTGACCAGCTCAGAAAGAACTAACGCAGTGTTTTACACAAGACAAAAACATCCTACAGTAAGCGCTCATACAAAAACAAACGCATAGAAACTGATTTCAATTTGTTTGTTTGTGCAAGAAGCACACATGTATCTTCACAAAACTGGACAGAAAGAACCAGTATCAAGTGTAAACTTAAGAGGCTACAGCAGCATGGATGAGGGGCTGTTGTTCTCCAGCAACTTTTGTTCTGTGCAAGCTAGGTTTAAGGCCTCCTGTTGGGGGTTGGTGCTCTAACCTTTAACTCTTGCCTGACTACTGAAAGCTGGCTTGTACACTATCCTTGGGGTGCCACCATAAATAAAATGGCCCAAAAATGTAGTTTCAGCTGAAGAGTTTAGCATTTTGAGTAAAACAGGGAACAAATCAACCTTACAACCATGATAATTAGCCGTCAGTGGTCTGGTAGCAGCCCATCATAGGTTTACAGTGAGTGGATCATCAATCTGCTTCAACAGCTTAGCTTAGTGGTTAAGAGAGAGATTCCCCACAAAGCCAAATAAAGATTGGTACTATTTTTAGGCTTTAGGCCTGTATTATCACCAGAGGAGTGAAACGGGGCTGCTGCAACAGCTGCCTAGCTGCAGGGTTGGTTTCTTAGTTTGTGGAGGAAAGTACTGACTGACCTGCTAATATTCATTTAACTACCATGAGCCATGACAGTGTGAAAGTGATTTAACATGCACAATAAGGGCCCAGAAACTGAACGCAATTCATTTTACACGCTGGACCTTTAAAAGCAGATAATCTTAATCTCAAAAAATGACTGAAAATGAGGAATATGGACAACATTTTTCAACAAAAAATGACTGAAAATGAGGAATATGGACAACATTTAATTTGGAAAAAGAGGCTTTTATTCGGCATATTTCAACCTATGGATGATGTCACACATGAACTGTCCACTCTTTATGCTGTCATTTGCTGGTGCCCTTTTTCATTTATTTTGTTTGCCCCTGCTCCTCAGACAGCTTGAGTCCGCCACTGCCACATACTGTACAAATAAAAACTCTATGTTCACACAGTGACTGTAACTTTTGCATGTTAGTGTTTGTGCCCTGTTGACATCATGAATTCAAATCCCGATGCACTGGTTTCGATCTTAAAGAGGAGAGAGTTGTCTGTTCACAGGCAGTACCGACCACTGTTGATCTATAAAATCCACACTGTGAAAATTCATTTTTAGGGTGGATTTCCTCGTGCCCCCGAATCTGATTGGACAATCCTCAGCCGACGCCTTCTGACGTCTAGCCAATCACAGTGTCAGCAGCGGCCGGTTCTGGTCCGTCCTCCTACAATATGACCAGAGAGTGTGCCCACCCCGTCGACCTACCGCTCACGAGGACCGGTGTCTGCTGGTATTTAAATAAAAAACAGTCGTGCCGGCAGCAGCTAGCATCAAAGCCGACAGCTGGTACCGTTTAACGTCGTGTTTTCATCTTTTTTTTTTTTTAAACGGACACGAGAAAAAAGTGCAAGTATGGACCCGCTGGTTGCTGCCATTGATCAGGGCACGAGCTCGACGAGGTTTCTGGTGAGTGACGTGGTGCTGTCTGTTAAATGTTTAGATACATTACACACAGACTGAGTGGTTAGATATCAAACCTCTGTGGTTAATGTTTGTTTTCTTAACAGAGGACTAAACTGGGAACAAATAAGATAGCCTTCCACTGAAAACAACTTGTTAAAAGTGTAAATGATAACTTTAAATGAGAAGTAATGTTATTAAAGATTAATTAGCCTGCACGCTACACACAGCTACCGTAGCCCTCTCTACACTTGTTGTGTTACATTGTCGTTCTTTATTAGCCTGCAGGGTTTGTTTTTGACTCACTTAAACTACAAATAAAACTAATTTGATGAGCGAATTAAAGTATATACATTGGCGCCCCCATTGGTAAATGAAGACATTGCTACGACAGTAACTGTAACTTAAGCTTGGACTAAAACTCTAAGTATAAAACATGCTATCTCAGTATCTCATGAGGTAATGCCACATGTGTCAGGTTGTTCAGATGATGATTTATACAAATAGCACTGAAACACAGATTATTTATTATTTGCAGATGATGAATTGAAAGAATTTCTTTTGAAAACTTTCACTTCATATATTTATATTACACAGTATATCATACATACAAGCCTAACTGATGTTTATTACCTGTATCAACCATAAAGTTTGTGTTTTTAAGACATCAAACACTAAATATATTCAATGACCTGAAGTTTGATTATGAAATGCGGTAAGACAGTGATTGCCGGTGCTGGACAACATGAAATACCATCATTTACTGTTACAGAAACTTGTATGTTATGTGTATATGTTAATATATGTATGTAATATAATATAAGAAATGTATGGCAGTGGTGGTGATTAAGATTTCTTTGTTGGTCACCTGTGTAATATTTACAAACTGAACTGTTTGATATGTGCAGGAATAAGAATTTGCTACCGTGACATGGCTGCATCCTGACTGAGCATGTGATTTAGTGTAATGACAGCAGATTCAAGATAATTTAGTGAGCCAGTCTGAGTTGTGAAATCAGTTGTAACTTACTGTAAAGTAAGCGTCAGCCTTAGTGAAATGACTAATGAATATTTGTTGAATGCAATGTTGAAGTTCATGACCCCTTGACATAAATTCATCATCCGCACTGCTCTGTTGTGTCTTCAGTTCATACTGTTAACTAGTAAAGACCCTTGTCCTCTCTGGTTTTGCCTGTGTGTAACTGCAGATATTATCCATCGGTCTCATAGAAATCCACCAGATTGTTAATGTTTTCACTGTTGAGAAAAAATCTATCCTGATTAGTGATCCTTTGTGAATGAAACTGGACTTCCTCAAGTAGGTCAGTTGGAAGATTCAGATTTGGCACTGAACACAGCAGACTGGAGCGCTGTGGAGGTAAAAGTTCAACTAGATGTTAGACTCACAAAGAATAGACAAAAAAGACTTTTGCCTGAGCAGATCTGAGGGAGCATTTCTTTTCATTTCATTAACTGACTGAACAGACTGATTCAAGCACCAGGGAGTATTTCTATAACCTATTTTAATTCTGCTTGGGAATATATCTAAAAGGGTCCAAAGTTATGGATGTCCGCAGCAGACCGGCGCTTTGCTCTGTATGTTGTCTTAATTAGTGACCATTTCTTTCTAAAGGTCCTTTTAAAAATTTAGATCAAGCACAGGTCACTGTAACCAGAAGTTAAACTTTAACCAAGAGGTTTGTTTTAAGGTTCATCAAAATGATGATAAGTGAACAGCTGAAAGCCTAAAATGAAAATATTTAACCTCTGTGCACCTCTCCCAGTCTGATAGTTTCAGTCATTTGCTGAGGAGGTTTGGAGATATGACTTGTGTGCCAAAATAAACAGATGGTCATAAAGTTTAGAGAGTTCATGGTTACACTGTGGCTGGTTTTTCCTAGTGTCTTATATTTCTGTGTTGAATTGTCTGTAGCTGAATTGTATGCCTGTACCCCTGTGTTCACAGGAGAGTCACGTCACACAGAGGTTTAAGAAATGCTGACTTCTGTCAAATAAAACTTTAATCTTTGTCACAACCTCCCCCTGTTCTTGATCTCTTATGAATTTCATTTCTCCACAGGTGTTCAACGCAAAAACAGCTGAAGTGCTGAGTCACCACCAAGTAGAGATCAACCAGAGTTTACCTAAAGAAGGGTGAGTTCCTTGAATGTTGTAATACTACTAATAATATTATAATTAAATCTGACATTATTTATTTTTCAGTTTGTCGTGCGTCTATAAAATGCCAGAAAAGTTACAATGCCTGTTATAATTTCCCATGGACCTTGGTGATGTGTTCAGATGTCTTCTTTTGTCTGACCAACAGTCACCAACAAGCACTGAATCCTCACATTTGAGAAGCTAAAAGTTTTTGACGTTTTTTTTGCTAAACGCTCAAACAATTATTTGATTAACAAAAAGAGATTATTTTTGGGTCAGTTGACAGGTGAGTTTAACTAATTAATCCACTAATCACTGCAGTTCTCTCAGGGCTGCAAAGATAATCTTAAAAAGCAACAAGCACATTCTCCTGTTAGAACCGGTTGTACAGATAATAAAGAGCGTGGACAATTATTAACTTACTATAAAAAGAATATCAAAAGATATAGATTTAAATCCATACTCCTCATAAAAATAAATTAGTTACAGATTGTGATAACTGTGCTTTACATTTTCCTTTAAATGTTTACTAGGTTACTCGGGTTACAGTTTAACTACATTTTAGACATGTTTGTAACAGGATTGAGTCTAAGGTCCAGCTCTTATATGGCTGTTAAAAATTCATTTATTTCAGTGTAAAGACATTTAGATTATATATTTAGGTATTTAATTTTCAAACTGTTCACCACTTGTGTTGTAGTCCAACAGTTTAAGAACATTACTCAACACACAATTGCAAGACATTTATGGATTTCAAGATTTACAATCCGTAACATCATTAAAAGAAAAAAAAAAATTACAAGAAATCTTTGCTTGTAAGGGGCAAAGCCGAAAACTAACACTGAATGCATGTGACCTTCGACCCGTCAGGTGGCACTGCATTAAAACCAACATGATTGTATAAAGGAGATTACTAAATGGGCTTTGCAACACACACAGAAAGCAGTAAATGCAGGTCATCTCTATGTCTACAAATGCAAGCAAAGACTCGACCATGCAAAGCGAAAGCCAATATCAACAACACCCAGAAACACAGCCAACTTCTCCAGACGCGATCTCAACTGAGTTGGACTGACGTAAAATGGAAAAATGTGCTGTGGTCTGATGAGTCCACATTTCAAATAATTCTTAGAAATTATGGACGTTGTGTCTTTCAGGCTAAATGTACATTTTACTCTGCTTCCCAACTGTTTTGGAACCGGTGTTGTAGACACCCTAAAATTTAATTCTAATCATTACCCGAGTGTTTTGCACATATCCCGAAGCTGCCAGGGATCAATTAAAGGTCATGTTAGAGATCACATCACTCAGAGGAGCCAATGTTTACTTGACTTTGAACCATCGAAACAATTTCCTCTATTTTGAGTTTTTGCCCTGTTACCCCAAACCCACTAACAAAGTGAAGCTCTGATAGATAGCAGGTAGAAACTGTGGCCACATGCTGTAATCACACCACATATTGTTTATTTTGTATCTCTTTGGAACATGTACAAAACCTTATGTGCTTTCATGCCTGTATTTGTATCAATCAGGTGGGTGGAGGAGGACCCAAGGGAGATCATGCAATCTGTCTATGAGTGCATGGAGAGGACCTGTGAGAAACTCTGCCAGCTCAACATCAACATCTCCAACATAAAAGGTGGGGGTGGTACCTACGATTGGGTGCGAGTGGAGATGTGTGGCTGGATGAAAGAACAAAAACTGACCACACCCAACAGAGAGGAATAGGTGGAATGTGTGCACTTTGTTGATATTTATGTTGTTGCCCCTCTCTCAGCGGTGGGTGTGACCAATCAGAGAGAGACGACCCTGGTTTGGGATAAAGAGACTGGAGAGCCTCTCTACAACGCTATAGGTGGGTGCATTATGCAAGTATCACTGCCAGAAATGATTATTTACATAAATGTTATGCAAGATATAATAATTACAACTAAAACTCTGTAACAGAGTACTTCACAATTTAAAATACAGTTAAAATACAAAATAATGAATGTATTTATTGGCTCATTGAGACCTCCCTCAACCACTGATGTGTTCTTGTAAAGATCCCCATTGTTGCAATTTCTTGAGTTACAAACGTGAAGTGTCAGAACTAACACTCCATACTCCTAGCTGTAACATCTTTAATTGAGAAAACAGGAAGGTTATGTCATCTGGAAAACAGCACATGACTGGGCTGCGTCAGACTGCAGTGTCCTATGTCATGTCCGTCCCGCACCAACATCCACCGCCCATCCCATTCAGTGTAGGAGCTGAGCACATGCAGTCACCGCCCACTCGAGGCCTGTGTGCTAATATTACCAGCAGACAGAGGCTTTCATTCTTACCCCCAAAGTTTGAAAGGCTAGTTTATCTGGCAGATGCCTCTCTGTAGCTGGAAAGTGAGTGATGTGTCGGAGGTGGGTATAAAAGTTGTGAGTGACGAAATCTTTCAAGCTTTCAAGATTTTAGTTTCTAGGTGTAATGTTGAATTAGTTTCAACAATGAATTCTCAGTGTAGTTTAAGCGCACGTTTACAAAATGTCATGTCAATTCTGAGTTTCACATAAACGGGTGCTACTGGTTTTCTGAAGCTTTACAGTTGCAGGCTATAGTTTCTGTTAGCTGTTGAAATAACATGTAAAATAACTGACGATGGCTTATTTTCATTTGCTTCAGATCTCAAAGAATATAAGTGGATAAAATAGATTCATGAAATTATCTGCTTATCTACAATTAATCAAACTCTATTTCTTCCAAAAAATATTATAAAAGTTGAAATATTGTATTCCTCCCTTTTGTTGGGAACAGCCAACAAACACATTCAAGGACCCCTGTCGTTCTCTGGACCCCAGTTTGAAAACCATCTGCTGACATGGTGTTTGGCACTAGAATGAAAGCCTTAAATGCTGAAGTAGATATTTTAGGTTTGTATGTGAAAGTTGTGTCTTGTCTGTAGTCTGGCTGGACCTGCGCACACAGTCTACAGTGGAGAGGCTCATTAACAAAGCTCCAGGCCAAAACAAGAATCACCTCAAGGTAAGACTGACGAGATATCCTTACTTTGATTTTAGATTTTAGATAGCAGTTATCACAAAGTCTATAAATATGGACAAGATAAGCAGAATATAGATAACATATATATGGATTCATGTAACCCATTGATTCTGAATTACTAAAGGTCTTTCATATATGGTGGTCACGTGGTAGAGCTTTCCTTCAGAATAAAACTCCAGAAGATTCTCTGTCTCTGTCGTCATAGGCAGATGTCCATTCCATTTTTTCTTTTCTGATATTTCAGGTTGTGGTTTTGTACCAAATAAACTCTTTAATCTGTGTGTGTTCTCTCTCCAGCACAAGACGGGCCTTCCCATCAGTACCTACTTCAGTGCTGTGAAGCTACGCTGGCTGCTGGACAACGTGGAGGAAGTGCAACAGGCAGTGCTGAGTGAGCGTGCCATGTTTGGGACGGTGGACTCCTGGATCATCTGGGTAAGAACTGCTCAAAGGCTGCAACCGTGCAGCAGACCTGGGTCAGAGGGAGCTGAGACTGAAGGTTAAAAAAACATATCGTTCTTAAAAGACTCTTTTTACTCGCTTAGCTGCACCGAATGATCACACACAGAAATTTTCCAGGTTATAAACAAAGTCAAAGTGAGGCAACGCAAGAGAAGATGTTTAAAATGAAGCTATAGAGAATTCATTGCTATGTTTCCATTTGTGAAACTAAACTCGGGTTCACTGACTAATGCCCCTCTTTTTATTCACATTTGATGCACACTTATTATATAGTGTTATTTTTCCTCAGTGCCTGACTGGGGGCAAGTACGGAGGCATCCACTGCACAGATGTCTCGAATGCCAGTCGCACCATGCTCTTCAACATTCACACCATGGACTGGGATCCTGAGCTCTGCAGGTGAGCAATACAGCATGTGAAACTTTGTTTTGTACATGCTGCTGTGGCCGTCTTGAAGTGGTGGTGGGATTTTGGACTTTTTTGGTGTCACTGGTGGCCACACCAGCAAAATCTTCCACAGAAGAGACGGGGACAAAGACTTATTTTACTGCAGACACCCATTTTATAATTGTGACAGCCAGCATTTACCTCAGTTACCTGTTTTAATTGTATTTGACAGTTATCATGCAACTTAAATTGCATCGTTGTGACTGGTTGTTGTGCTGCTTGCAGGTACTTTGACATCCCGATGGAAATCCTCCCCAAAGTCAGAAGCTCGTCTGAAATATACGGCTGGATGGTGAGCTCAGTTACTGTCTGTTCTGTGGTTCAGTGACACTGTTTGCATTTGAGATCGACCTGACAGAACGTGACCTACGTGGATTTTTGCATTTCTCACTCAAGAGCTCCAGAGCTGTAAATCCATATAACAGTTAACTATGATTCTAAAATATTCTGGTGAACGGTCTCATGAAACATTTTAATCACTGTGATTTCCGGAGAACTTGATAAGATAAAGTGTGTAATTTATCAAAATTGCAGATAAAGCACTGATAAAATTTCTAGCGAAGTAGTAAAGGACTTGTAGCTCAAGTAGTATTGTCCTTTTGAATTCTGGCTGACAGATTGAGGATTTTAAATGAAAAATCAAGAACCATGAAGAATAATATAAAGAATTCTTATTTAACAGAGAGGGCAATACGAATAACTTAAAGCTCATGTTAGGTTTTACTTTTAAAGAAGTTTTTATTACATGATTACAGAATTATTCGCCTACTCTTACATATGTTTTGAGTTTCACTTCACTCATGGATTACAATGACAATTTTCAGCGAAGTTAAATAAAGTTTCTGATAGTGGTGTCACTGTAAATGCCCCTATAAGACTGTGTGGTGTTATGTCACACTGGCAGATGGTTTATACAGATTACATTGGCAGACAAGCTCAAACCACAGCCAGTTGATTTCTAATCAATTCTATTGATTTAAAACTAATGATAACAGTGTCTCTCCTACATGTGTGCTCGGGATACTCGCCTCTCGGACAGATAGCTACGCGTGTCTCTGTTTGTCTGTGCTCGTATCTTATCTCTTGACCACAACATGGCCTCACATGTTAAACCTGTTTTATGCAACATGCACTTTGCCCTGCAGTCCAGAGTGACAACTTTGTTTATTTTCTTCATTTTATGGCTCAGATTTGATTTTTACCTCAAATTATAGCTGTTATTCACTGCTGGGAAAACTGAACACATCTATCAAAGAATACCCTTTTGAAGGCAGCTTGTCCCTTTTGTGAAGACATTTCTCACACACTGCAGACACTTTTCTGGAAACTCATATAAATGAATCATTTACACTGTTTTTACTGTACATTCTTATTCCGATGTTTGCAACAGCACATTTTGGTGGATAAGAGCCATATGTTGTATTGACATAGTCAAACTCCAGTGATAGTGATAACGTCAATTAATAATCATTTCTCTATTAGGTGATAAGATGCTCTGCCCTGACTATGATGTGATGTGATGTATTATTGCAACATGGGGATTTATTACATTAAGCTGTAAATTTGTAACGTACTGAATCATTTCATTTTGGTGGAGATTACTGCAGTAATGAAATGTTTACTGCTAAAAGTAAAGTCCAGTGAGTAGATCAATCACTGTGACCTAAAAATATCCTTACTGATTATTGAACATGACTGTTACTGATTATTGAAATCTTAGCTACAAATAGGTGTTTGCCTCTAAGACAGTCACGTTTGATTTCCTACAATAGCGACAGTTTTGCAGTTTATTTTAATTTTGTTTTCCATTCAGATTTCTCGATTGAGTTTAGTTTTTATTGTTTAACAATTTTTAGTTTTATCTTTTAGATAATATGATTGTCAAGGGCAAGCAAACACAACACACACTTGTGAAGACATTTGACTCAGTCATGTAGACTTCCTCAGTTTTTGTTACAATAAATTTGATTAAACTTAGTTCTGATAATTTTGGTTTTGTAAATATTCTTTCTGTTGGTTTATGTTTTTATTTCACATAACTAAACTGTTTTTTCAAACCTTATTTTAGTTTTTAGTTTAGATTTAGTTAACAATGGTAACCTTGGTTTGATCCAAAAGTTGTTAGTGTAGATATTTGCTCTTGTGTAATTGAAATTGTTGCAACAGTTTGTATTATCCTGCAGCTATTTATCCAAACTCTAAAGGCATGTTTTTCTGTCTTCCAACCAGAAATCTGGCTCTCTTGCAGGAGTTCCCATCTCTGGGGTAAGGTTGAATAGTGTCTTTTCTCAGTGTCATCAGACGTTGTCAAAGTGCTGTGGTGTGTGTTACATGTGGCTTTCCTCCAAACATTTGAGCGACAGAGTTTCCACCAGAGACCCCGTGATACTTTGCCCAGGCCATTATTAGTCTATCACAGATATCGTGTCAATGCATGTCAGCCCTAAAAGTAACATGACACTACGAAGTAAGTAGTTTGTACTTTGAAGTAACATTTCAAAGGTCAAATTCAAATTAATACTGACTGAAAAAGTTTTATTGACTTCATTTTTATGCTTGAATCCTATTCTCATATTTTTGTTTTATAGTGGCTAATCTAATTCCCAGTGATGTTTACAGTCCTGCTGCTCATATTATAATTTAAGATTAAGATTTCTTTTCAACTGTTTCTGTTCAGTAAATGTATCAGTCAGAATTACATAATTATTGAATTTAAGGTTTCCGTAAAAAAATGCTGTATGTTAAAAATGATTTCAGTTCAATCCAGCAACAAATGAAACATTTCTTAGAAGCAAAATAAGTTATTGAGTTATTATAGATCTTTTAGTTTTAATAACCGGACCAGTTTCAAGATAAAGCTTGTTTTTGTTAGTTTGTGTTTTATAAATTCATACACCGCCCTTTAACTGCAACCATGTCTCCATCAGTGTCTTGGCGACCAATCGGCTGCCCTGGTTGGTCAGATGTGCTTTGGGGAAGGCCAGGCAAAAAACACGTAAGTCACCTGCCGTTTTCTTCATTTAACTTCTCGCTGTAAAGTCGTCAAATCTTAAGCCAAACATCATGATTAAACCCCCAATGTGTAGATAGTGAATTTCTATATATATATTTTATATTAGGAATAAATAATAATTCAGACATAAAGTAACTTAGGAATGAGTTTATTCTTTGCATCTTGAAAAATGTAAAAAAATATAATCGTTGCTCTAATCTGTCTTCCATTTTTGGTATGTAAAGGTATGGGACCGGTTGTTTCCTGCTCAGAAATACAGGGACCAAGGTAAGATATTGTCTCCAAGAAAAATATATCATGGTAGTAATTTATTTTAATTCTATTCATGCTCCTGTTGTGTTGTTCCTTCACTCTGTTTTTCCTCTGACTCTGTTAGGCTGTGATGTCAGACCACGGCCTGCTGACCACAGTTGCATACAAAATAGGAAAAGACAAGCCTGCCTGTTATGCACTTGAGGTGTGTAAAAGCTCTGATTAGTTCCCTCTTTTTTTTTTTTTTTTTAATATGCCTCCACATTGCAGTGACATCTTCCACAGTGTGCCCTGGTTTGTCATTTGGACCTGGCTGGTGCTCCGATGTGATTTGGGTCTAATGTTTTCCTCTCTTGCTCCCAGGGTTCAGTGGCCATCGCAGGGGCAGTGGTACGGTGGCTGAAGGACAACATGGGCATTGTGAAGTCTTCTTCAGAGATTGGTACTTAGCATCTTACAGAATTTTATGGGAAAATTCTGACTCATTCATTCACACAAAACGTTGTGTTAAATTCCTTCAAATATTTTGATTATATGATGTAGAAAAAAAAGACACATTTCTCTTTCAATAACAACTCTTCCTCCTGTTTTTCTCACTGTCTTATCTCAGAGACGCTAGCAGCAGCAGCCGGCTCGTCTTATGGCTGTTACTTTGTGCCTGCTTTCTCTGGACTCTATGCCCCTTACTGGGAGCCCAGTGCAAGAGGGTGAGACAGTCAGCTGTTAAAACATGTCTGAACAATGCATTGTGATTTGACCCTGAAATGTTTTTGATAATAATGTAACACTTGTTTCATTCTAGAAAGTGTGTTGCTCTGAGACATATCAGACAGTGAAAGCAAGAAAATATGTATCAGCAGATCTAATTGTCATTCAACAAATGACCTTAATGACAGCATTATAATTTGTATATTGAATCTATTTCCTCTGTTTGTTTTCCAGCATCATCTGTGGGCTCACTCAGTTCACCAACAGGAACCACTTGGCTTTTGCTGCCCTCGAGGCCGTCTGCTTTCAGACCAGAGAGGTGAGCTTCTCCTTTCTGCCTCTGTTCACTTCTGGTGGACACAGTAACACTTGCTGTTGTCAGCCATGTATGACTGCAGATGCATTAGATGTTGATGTTTTGATGAAAATGCTTAAAGAAGATGATTCTGGTTTATTTCACCCTGAACTTTCAGATCCTTGATGCGATGAACCAGGACAGCGGCGTCCCTCTGACTCAGCTGCAGGTTGATGGAGGCATGACGTCAAACAGGTTACTCATGCAGCTGCAAGCAGACATCCTCTGCGTGTCCGTAGGTAAGAAGACACTAAACGCAGCAGGAATGGCTTCAACAACAATATCTTTAAAGTTTAGAAATCTGTTCTGTCAATATGAGCAAGAGTCTTCTTTAAATGGAACAAAAGTCAGACAAACATAAAAAACACACACATGAACCTCAACTTTGACACACAACTATATGGTAATCGCAAAGAGGGGCTGCCAGGGGTGGGGAGGTTGGAGTTGAACCTATTGAAGAACAGGTTCAGCTCGTTGGCATGTTGTTCATTCCCCTCAGCTGCTCCCCCACCTCTCCTCTGGAAGCCGGTAATCTCTCTCATCCCACTCCAGACGTCCCTGGTGTTGTTGTTCTCCAGTTTGTGCTCCAGTACCCGCACACATACCTGGCGAATAAAAGTGAATAAAAACTGATCCTGAGTTTTCTCCTGTAGATGTCCTTGCTCTCCCTGATGCTGCGTTTGAGCTCCCTTTGTACCCGTTTGAGTTCTGCTTGGTCCCGTGATCTAAAGGCCCTCTTCTTCTCGTTGAGAAGGGCCTTCAGGTCGCTGGTTATCCACGGTTTGTTGTTTGGGTAGCAGCGGACCTCTTTAGTGGGGATGGTCTATGGTCTATGCAGAACCCAGTGTACTCAGAGACACAGTCAGTCAAGCCATCAATGTCCTCACCATGTGGTTCATACAGAGCATCCCAGTTTGTGGCCTCCAGCGGTCCATGCAGTGTATCCATGGCCTCAGGAGACCATTTCCTCACTGTCCTCACTGTGACTGGGTGCTGCTGAACCACAGGCTTGTATGATGGTGACAGCAGGACTAGGTTGTCGTCAAACTTGCCCAGTGGTGGCAGGGCTGTGGAGCTGTACGCATCCTTAACATTTGCGTACAGCATGTCCAAAGTCTTATTTTCACGGGTGGCACATTTGACAAACTGGTGTGGATGAGAGAGAAACATGGTTGAAGTCACCTGTGATGATGACGGAGGCCCCAGGGTGTTTAGTTTGTAATCCTGCAGTCACAGTGTGGATGGTGTCACACACTGCATGTCTCTGTTGGCTCGGACCTGGAAGCCGGGAATGGTGACGTTGGAGTCCGGTATCTGCTCGTGCAGCCACGTTTCTGTGAAACACATGATACTGCAGGCATGGCTCCCAGTGATCCGGAGAGACCCAAGTGCAATTAAAAGTAGTAAAAAGTGACACCAGGATACATCTGCTGCTTTCATACATATTTTCCACCACGGATGATTACAAAGTGGAACATTGTGTCACCTGCCAACTTAAGATGCATGAACTTGGGGATCAACTAATTAAAAATCGTCCCTTCTTGATAATCTGTCACATAAAAACATTCTTTATTTGTATTTTAATTGCCCAGTTTTTAATTTTGATAAGAGGGATTGTTCCTAATATTTTATTCTTTGTATTTTGTTTTTGTCATGTTGGTCCAGTGCGACCCACCATGGCCGAGACTACAGCTCTGGGTGCAGCCATGGCAGCCGGGGCAGCAGAGGGGGTAGAAGTGTGGAGTCTGAGCCCCGGTCACCTCCCACACGTCATGTCAGAGAAATTTACACCACAGATCAACTCTGACGGTAAGTGAAACAGACCCAGAGGAAATGCGTGATGCACTTTTTAGCTACGTGAACCCAGTTGTACTGACCTGGCCTGACCTGTGTGTCTGCTCTCTTCACAGAGAGTGAGTTCCGCTTTGCTCGTTGGAAGAAAGCCGTCCAGAGAGCCATGAACTGGGAGACCACAGAGCCTTTCTGCAGTGCCAACGGTACATGTTTGTGTTATTTAGGAAATGTATGACTGATGTAGGAAGTTATTCCAGCAGTTGAAGTGTTTTTTAATGTGGTTATTATGTTTCCTGAACCTTGAGTGGTGTGCAGGAGCCTGATCCATCTCGGATGCTCTCTTTCTTTTTTCGCTGACAACAGGTTTGGGAAAGAAGATGAACGGCAACCCCTGGGGGGTCCCTCCCACTCCTCCCCCTATCAGAGCAGACCCATAAGGTCTGACGTTTACTGGTGCTGCATGCCACGACACGTTTGACAGTTTGAAGTTACAGCACTAACTTTATGTTGTGACGGGGCTGACTGTAGCATGGTCACATTTCTAGGTATCACTAACACAGTGTGCTAAGGGGTTTGACCAACAGAGGTGTTTTCATTGCCAACACAGATGTTTTCAAAGCCTCCATCGTCATCGGACTCATGAAATCAGTTCTGAATGACATTATTGTGACATGAATCAACTCTGTATTGGTCCACCCATCATGTTTTCGTTGTGTGGGTCTGCATGTTACTGTGTTTATGACTTTTTCTCACTTTTTTCTGGCTGGCTTAAAGGGACTGTTGCTCTGTCATTAATCTATAAAAATATCTGCAGATGAATGCAGAATCTGATAGCAAAGCACCTGTCTGGTGAACCAGTTCCCAACTGACAACGATTTGCCTTTTTTAAATGAGCTTTTTTAAACATTTATCAGCATTTATACGCAGATATCTGTTCATAACAGAAATGTGTCTTTCTGGTCATTCTTGCGCATTAAGTTGCTAATCGGACTGCAGGGGAAGTCTTAGCCCGGGTATCCGTAATCTGTTTTATAGATATGCACCTGTGTCCTGTACAAATCACGTAAACACCACTAGAAGTCATTATTCATTTACTGTAGATGTGGATTAAGAGTTTAAGGGAACGTCTGTCTGTACTTTTTAATTATGTCAGAGTATCGTGTTATAGAAGCAGCAAAGTGTAAGTCAAGAACAACCTTAACCCCCAATCATTTTAGTGCTGTCAGCATAAAACAATCTGACCGTGAGCAGATAGTCATTTTCAAAAAGGTTATTTTCATTTTCTTGATTAATCCGATAGTTGTTTAGTCCATAAAATGGTGATAAACTTTGATCAGTATTTTGCAAAGCTCAAGGTGACGTCTTCAAATGTCCACAACCCAAAGATATTCATTTTACTGACAGAGCAGTAAAGAAACAAGAAAATCTTCACATTTGAGAAACTGAAATAAATACTTTTTTTTTCTTAAAAACTCAGCTCAAATGGTTAATCAACTATCAAAATAGTTGATAATTAATAGTTCACAACTAATAATTGCAGCTCTAATTTGCAATAAATGAGGCAAGAGAAGACAAGTTCAGACAGCAGCTGGATGTAAGATGAGCAAAGTAAAACATTTAAATCTAAGGATACACCTCATAATTGCTTGTGGCTGTGGTATTGCTATTATTATATATTTGTATAAAAGAAAAAAAAGGTTTAACGTCTGTAGTGATAATAGGCGATGCAGGTTTAGCTGGTCAGATGCTACGTGACAGAGCAACAGTCCCAGTGGGTTGTTTGATTTGAAACTAAACTCCTTTGCCACTAGACTTTTGTATTCAGTATAATAATACATAGAAGTAATGTAGTAATCTGTTTTCACCTCACAGATCACCAGCAGTAAATGAGGTACAAGATCTTCAGTGGAACGTGGAAGTTAACTATGGAGCAAGACTGGCAGAGGAAATTTGTTCATAGTGAATAAAGGACTTGACGGCTTGCATGATGTGATATGCAGTTGTCTCGGGTGACGTGTAATCTGCTAACAGTAGCATCCCATGACTGTGACGTTGTGACATGACTGAAAACAGTTCATCGACCTCAAGTGCCAGAATGAAGAGTGACACAACCTGTGGAGCAAGTATGGAAGCATTTCTGATGCAACTCTCTCGCTTTCTGAAAAAGGGAACCTCAACGATCTTTAAAAACTGTGAATTTCCCTTCTTGTGCTGTGAAGCAGAGTGGAAATCAGCTATTCCTGGTGTGAAGTAAAGAGTTGAATTATTGTACCTCATCACTGTACCAAAATGGATATGGTACTGTTTTTATTTTCTTTTATCTGTTCTGCACAGTGTTGGAATTTTATGCTTTTTCCTTCTAAACCGTGGGATGTATGAGATCTAAACACAACTCTGAAAGTTATTTCGATGCTCATATTGACTGTTGAGCTTATGTCCTGTTAAAGTGGGGGTTCTTTCAAGGTACTAAAGAGGAAGGAGACACATTTTGTCCTTGGATTTTAAGGTTTCATGAGACATTTGGTTAATGAGCTGAAACTTTTTGGATTGAAGGGGAAAAGTGCTCAAATGTTTTAAAGTTTATTATCATTCATAACTGATGTCAGTGATATTTTGCAGGCTCTCCGCTGCACTTGATAATTTATCCTATGTATGGAGAGGATAACTGTGGGAGCCATGTTGTTTTTTTTTTTAAAGGGAAAGTAATTTCAAAAAGTGACTTGAGTGACGTTCAGTCACTGCTGTGACTATAGAGAAACCCCTTATCAGATCTGTCCATACATAAAACCCATTCGTTTAAACACTTCAATCATACACATCCACTGATGAAAGTTTACTTAAACTTCAGAACAAAGATAATTAAGTTACATTTATTCAGGTGTTTTATTTAAAGGGAACATTTGGTTACTGTATTGATTTCTGATGATGGATAAATTTGTAACTTTAAAGTGTTGTATAATGTATAACTTTGGATCTTGAATAGATAGAGAAACGGTAACAGATACTGTAAGTCTGGCAGTTGTTTTTTGTTTCTGTAATCTGTTTGACAAGGTGTAGCAAGAGTCTATTAGCTCTGCGGGAATGTAAAGCTGCTGTAACAAACATGAAAACCTTTATAAAAATTAGATCATCAAGTGATTTCATTGTACTTCAGTCTACATAATATGAGTAAAGAAAACTAATATTTAAAGTCGATAGATTTAATAACCCAGTCAGGTGAATTGAACACATTAGAAAAGTGAGCATTTGTTTGAACAGGACGTCCACACAAGGAATTCTTCAGCATCCACAATGTTTGTTTACATTTACAAAATACTTTGACATATTTCCTAGAAGGAAAACAGGTCTAAATGTCTGCGGCATATGTGCGCTACATTTGACATACTATAGCACCCGGTTCAAAGCAGGAAGTTCATGTCATTGATTTTAATAAAAAAAGGGCAATTCTTCAAATACACAGAAGAGGAATCAGTCCAGGGTTTAGTTCAGCGGGAGAACTGCCTCTTGTCACCCTTTCCTTTGTTGACGTGCTTGAAGAATTTGGATTTTTGCACTTTGTTGGACTTCTGGTATCCAAAACCACCGCGCCACCTCGCTTCTGCAGCTTTACACCTTTACTGCTGTGGACGTCTGAGAGGAAGCTGAGTTAAGGGAAACTTTCTTTCAAAAATACACTCAAACAAACATGGTTTTGCTGCAACTTGCCATGGGTTAAAGTAAAAGATCTAAAACGTCTTCTATGAACATAATATTCAACAAAATGAGTTTTACACAAACTGGGGGGATTGTGACTTTGCACTCATGGGGGAAGAATTGTAAACAATCCATGGCGTATAGTATATACCACAGCTGTCAGGGGGGTGACTTCTCTCGGCAAAATTTACGCGCTCACTAACACTGAATTCACAAAATCCTAAATCTTTACCTTCAACAAGTGTTGCATTAATATTTTTGGTGAGTGTATGTTCCACCTCATTCTATGTAAAATGAGGAATTCAAATAATACAATTATTAAAATACTTACATTTCAAGTTGACTTTTACCATCAAACAAACTGTATGAAATGCAACAGTACACAGAATCACAGCAAAGGATACTCAGATCAACATATGGAGGAACTTTGAAGCCAAACGACAGCGCCACCATGGGGAGGTTGAGGGTGTTGACGCTGTAGATCTGTTTGAGCGAGTGGGAGTCGTATGCCCTCACGTAGGATTTGTAGGCCTCTTGGGCAGACTTGTGGAGATAGTAGTTCTTCTCAATCAGCTTCTCCAACTAAAGAACAAAACACAGTTTGAAATGAGCAATCAGTCTTTTTCATTTATACAACTACAGATAACTAACAACTGGGATTTAAAAGACCAGTGTGTAGGATTTAGAGGCATCTGACAATGTAGTTGCTGATTGCGGCACACACTGGACCTTCAATGATTTATACACTGAAGCTGAAGAAGTAGAATTCTTACCTGGGACTGGATATCAGAGATTTTACTCCAAGAGAAATCAAACTCGCTCAGTGGGACCTGGACAGAGTGTAAAAAGAGGAAAGTCCCATTTAAAGACACGCCACATTATTAATAGTAAAGGCTGCAAAAACTAATAAAAAGTGACTGTAAAATGGAAATTATGTAACAATATGATAATGTGAAAAAAAAAACATGGAATCAGCGCTGTATGTAAATTAGAGACATTAGAGTTTGAGACGCTTACCTTGGCCTGTTTGAGGAAGCGGAGGAATCCAAGCTCCTCTGGTCGGAGAATCAGGAGTGCGTGGCCTCTGCCATTGATGCCTCTGGCTGTCCTACCCACCCTGTGGATGTACTCCTGTAGACAAAAAGTAAAGCTTAAATAGTCTTATGCCTTGATCCAAGGACTGTCTGACATCACGTCTGGGATGCTGTTTAGGTGTGTACTCCATACGATCAGAACCGGTGTTTCACTTTGGAAATTGACCAGGTTCTCCGTGCCGTTTCTGTGTCCGATTTCTCCGAAATGAAATTTGTCTGAAATGTGCTGCGGCGTTTCAGGGGGAATCAGAAGCATTGTCTAGAACAGAGGTGATCCTGCACACACTGCTGTAAATCAGGGACCTGACCTCAATTCAAAAAGTGATCTTCATGAGTTGTTGGTCAGTTAAACCTGATTCTGTCAGTTTTCCTTCTTTGAAATTCTGAATTAATATTACAAGTGTACCTTGGGGTCATCTGGGGGGTCGTACTGGACGATCCAGTCCACCTCAGGAATGTCCAGCCCTCGAGCTGCCACGTCAGTACACAGCAGGATGCCTGAGTCAGCGTTGCAGAACTGGAAGAAGGTGGTGGTACGTTTGGTCTGCTTCTGCTTGCCCTGCGAAACAGAAGAAGAAGCATTTGCTTTACATCTGGTTTTATAGATGGCTTCTGAATACCACGTACGACTTAATGATGCTAGGAGGTGAGTCACACGTCTTACATGGATGGCCATGACGGGCAGGTCAATGTAGTTGAGCAGTTCATAGTGGAATTTCACAGACATACAGGACGAGAAGAAGACCATCAGCTTCTTCTTGCGGTTCTTCTTCAGGAAGGTGAAGAGCAGCAGGAAACGCTTCTCTGATGGACACACCACATAACCCTGAAACACACGACAGGCCACTTTGTTAGTTTACGCATAGTACATATCATTACACAGATTCAACAGGAATAAAGCGGACCTGCTCCAGGCCATCAACAGTGGCGTTGTCTTTGTTGTCATCCACGCCGACGTAGAGGGGCTCTCTCTTCAGGGAGATGCGGGCCAAGTCCTCCACCTTACGGGTCTGAGTGGCTGAAAACAGCATGGTCTGTCTCTTCTCTGGAGAAAACACAGACACAAATGTTAAACAGCGGGGAACCATGAAGAACACAAAAACAATCCAGTCACAGAGGAAGGGGAATTTGGCAGCAGTAGATACGTACTTGGCAGCAGTTTGATGATCTGCTTCAGCTCCTCCTCGAAGCCCACCTCTAAGATACGGTCAGCCTCGTCAATAATCAGACACTGTAGGTTCTTGTACATGAACCCAGGGGTGTTCTGAAGGAACAAAAGTCTTTTTTAATATTCTTATATACGTATTTTAAACAAACAGGAGCTGCAAAAACACAAAGTGTTTTGTAGTAACATGTAAAAAAACAATAATTTGGTGTTTTATGTGTCAAAACCATCAATTCTACACAGTTTCATACATGTCCTGTGTCTAGATTTTAACTTTGATATGGCGCTCAGTACATTTACTGGATCCAGAAATGACAAAATGTCCAGAAATACCCCCTCCCCGCTCACCTGAAGATGGTCCAGCAGACGTCCAGGTGTGGCCACCAGGATGTTGACACCGTTTGCCAGTCTTTGGGCCTCAGCTGAGCGGTTGCTGCCCCCCATGACCAGACCATAGGTGTGCACATGGTGCGTCATCAGCTCCTTCAGCACCCCATAGGTCTGCATTGCCAACTCGCGTGTGGGTGAAAGGATCACTACACCGGTGCCTGGGAAGAGGAGGACGACTTCGACTCAACTCATATAACAAAGTTTGACACAAAAGCAACATTTTTTGGCCTAACCATGAAACACTGAGGAGAAAGAATAGATGAAGAGTATTACCGTTTCTGGGCATGAACTTGAGTTTGTAGATGAGCTCTATAGACGGGATAAGGAAGGCCAAAGTTTTACCACTACCCGTTTTGGCAGCAGCCAGAACGTCCCTGCAAAGAAAAACATCCACAAGCTCACAAAATGATCCTGATCTCAAGTTAATAATATTACTTCTACTCAAAACTACAAAAATACATGAAACACAGTTTGACATTCATCAGTCACAGACGTCCAGGACAGATCTGAGACTTACCTCCCCTCCAGCAGGGGGCGAATACTTTTGTGCTGGATCTCAGTCATGTGTTCAAAGCCCATCTCCTTCACCGCTTTCAGCGTACTCTCACTGACCAGCTCAGCAAGAGAGGCAAAGGATGTGTCCTCAAATGCACCTGAAACATCAGTTAATGATAAGTTCATGCTTTCGCAAAAACAGATTCTAGATGGAGCGTATATTTCTGGCAGGATAAACAGTCATGGGGAACTAGTGTCCTTGCAGTTACTCCTGTCAGGAGAATCACTGGTGATTCCTCCCAAAGACAACCACAAGAGTCTCTGTATGCCTTAGTTGACACCCGTTTCATGATGGAAGCACTGAACGGGCAACACATGAAGGCAACATCAGTTGAATTCTGTTCTGGACATCAGTTAGAGAGTGTGAGTGTGCGGACCAAGCAGAGTTTAAACATTAGATAGAGACGTTAAGAACATTTTCTGGTTCATGAATGAATCCATAGAGCAGCTTCTCAAATGTAAATATTGTTTTTTAAAAACTCTTCCAAACAATGCATCAACTAATCGACAAAATGATCGACATATTCATTGATTCGATAATGAAATTATCATTAGTTTCTGCTATAGTGTGCACGTGTATGAATCTAAGAAAGAGCAGGCGAATGTATCACTATGACATCAGTGTGGAAATTTAAGAAGGAAAGACCAGCAGCGTCATCAGCGTGTTTCAGTTCAAACTTAGCCGAGTCATAATATATTTACTAAGTTGTGATTTATGCATTATTAAAATAAAGGCAGCTGCAACACAGAGATAAGTTACAACATAACTAACACAACTCAATAGTTACACATGTGCTAAGGAAAGGTGTAAATTATAAAACGTGACAGTTATACTGATTGCTCACTTAGTTACTTCACATTTAACTAGTTAGGTTATGCACCAAGTAATCGTGGTGCAACCAATGTTGGTAGCTTATTTGGTTACAAACTTTGCATGTGCTGAGAAAACAAAATGATCACTCAGGTATTTATATTATTGTTCACAGAGACCCAACAATCCATACCACGAATGAGCAATTGAATGTGAAATGTTAGAAAGAGACTGATGGTCTGATGATTATTGTGGTTTTATGGCTCTTTTGCCAAGGGAAAAATTGAAACTTCATATTCTCTTATTCACAGTGCTTTGATGTTTATCAAACAGAGTTTTTGGATGCGTAAGAGATTATAACTAAGTAATAAATATTTAATGGTGCTCTTTAAAAGGACGTGCATTTACAATCTCTATCTAACCGTGTGTTGTGGCCATGTGACAGCGTTTAATTGAGACTTGAGAAGTGTTGCATGTGTCTGACTTTTTGCTTTTTTAATTAATCTACTCATGTAACATTTTTTATGGTAAAATGTCTGACAGACATGTGACTAATACGTCATATTAAATGTAAAACTATCATCACTTGTGCGTAGTACTTTTCAGACGTGGGCACACCACTTTTAAATAAACATAGAAAAATAATATTTTAGCTATCTATTTTTTTTTTTACAACTTACTTTTTAACTGTAATAAGAGAAACTCTCACAACTAATAAAACCACTGAGGATCACATCAGGTCAAAAGTAAGCGGACACCCTTTTTTTTCAATACCTGTTAAACCAGACGGTAATTCAGGTTGATCTTCCTCTTCATCATCTCCCTCCTCGTCTTCCTCTGATGTTCCCTCTGGTTTGTCAGCAGCCTGTTCTTCACCTTCATCTGCTCCCTCCTCCTTTTCCTCTTCGTCATCTTCGTCTCTGTCTTCTTCATCTGCCTCTTTCACTGTTTTGGTCTTCTTCTCAGCTAGAATGAAGATTATAACACGTTAGTTATCCGTCACAAAAGAAACTAACTCATGTGAACAAACTGTTACCTGGTGGTTCAGCGGTGTCTGCAAGCTTTCTTTTCTTCTTCGCCTTTTTCTTCAGAGGAGTTGTGGTCTCCTCCGGTGGTAGATCAGTCTGATTCTGCTGGGTCTTCTTTGGCTTGCTGTCTGTCTTACAACTAGCTGCTCCTTCCTCACAGCATTTCTCCTCCAGCCCGTTCACTGTCAAACACATTTACAAAAACACTTACATTTGATCTGAGCAGACAAATCACGTGGGAGGAAAAGTCAATACATATCCTGAACTCTTACGGTGACATACACATACAATGATCTGAAGTTGTGCGTTAAGATCAGCTATCATTATGTCTGTCAGTGAAATCCCCAATTTAACATTTTAGAGCTCCCGATTACAAATCATGCCGTGGAGAGCTAACGGAGCTAGCTTAGCAGGTGAAGTTTGTCGCCGCTTCGGAAAAACAACCAACAACATCCGGATACTTTTCATTAACAGCACGTACCGGCCTCTTCGTCTTCTGTCCGTTTGTTCTGTAGTTTGCGCTCTTTGTTCTTTACATTTCTTTTCTCGATTTTCTTCCGGAGAAGCTTCATCTGCAGATCCGCCATGGTTACAGCACACGTGTGTGTGTGTGTGTGTGTGTGTGGCGTTCAGGACCCTTTGGGCTGCAGTGCCTGAGTAAAAATGCTAAGGACGTCACACTTCGCCCAGGCACAGTCTTTTGGCCATGAGGAAAATAGATCAATTAAATAGAAACGATAGCCTAAAGTTAAATAAACACTTTGCAATGAAAATACTTTTAGCCAAGAGAAAATAAAAGTAGAGGCCAGACTATCAAGTTAAATAAATTACTTTGCAACTAAAAGGCGCCTGAAAAACGTCAGATAGCCTATACAATGTTTCTAATTCACAAAATAAAGAACCTGATGACACTTTTTAACAAATTAAATGAAATATTGTTTTGAAAAAGATAAATATTAACACATAAATGTCAGTGTCAGTTCGATTATCACATGTGATATGTATTTTGCATGTGCAAAATATCCATATTTATGAATATAATATTCTCATATCACCTGTAAATAATATAATAATACACAGACATGCAAGAAGTAAATAGACACCTTCATTCAAATTCAAATTAAAGGTGTCTATTTACTTCTTGCATGTCTGTGTATATCAAATATGGATTCACTGACAAGAACAGTACATTTTGGAAAAATGACAGAAAGATACATATATAAAATACTTTCAGTACTCAGTCCTGTGAATTCACATCAGTGATCAGTTTCAATACTTTATTTTTATTGTATTAATTTGCTTGCTTGTTAGACATCCTTAGATCAAAATTGTAATATAAATGGTAATCTGACTGAAATATATATTCACACTACCATCTGCTGGTCAATGGTTGAAACTGTCAACTAATCCAAACCTAGTGCAGCTGACTTTATGGTTCATAAATATGGCACAATTCAGCACAGGTTACAGATATTACATTAAAAGAGGACAACACATTGTCTACACACTCAACTTGGATAAGGACCTACACACACACATACACACACACACACACACACAAAGAACATAGAGGCTGAGAGGGAAAACAGGTATTTTCTCTTTAATAGGAGCAGAACATCAAAACATCCATTAGGCCTCATCTATTTAAATCAAACAGTGTCAGCTTACAGATCAAAATTATCCATAATTAACTGACTGTGAGTTTTAAAGGCCAAGTACGAGTTAGTCTGAATTGTTTCTGAGAGGCATACATTCATTATAAACTAGACCGTATTGTTGGAAAAGACAGACAACTCTACCTGCTTTGGTGTCTAATGTTAGATGCACTCCTTGGTATTGTACTTTAGTGTCCTTAAGTCCTCTGATACCCCTAAAAAAAGTGCTATTCAGTGTTATCACGCTCTAAACGTCTGGACTTCTGTAATGCAAAGAGGGCAATTTACCTAACTGATACTTGTTAGCATCTGTTTTCCACCTGTTTAAAGCCATTATTAACTTCTCTACCTTAAAATAACAGAGTTTAAATCATTTTGATGCCACACTGACTTGTAGTCAGTTCTTGCACTACCTAACTTTTGACTTGGGGTGACAAGTGCATAACTCACTAACTCACACATCACTAAGTATGTCACTGATTTTGGTGAAATTAATCATATTTTATGGAGAATATGTTTTGTCCTTTCCCACTGATGACCTCCGGCTGCTCTGCCTCAGCTATAGAAAGGAAACTGCTGCAAACTTTAGCTGCTGTTAGCTACTGTGAGTTAGCTCAGTTAGCAGTAACGTTACTGCCCAAGACTAGGTGCTGAGAGCACAGAGGGAGTGTTGATGCTTGGCTATGGACCGCTGTAAGTGATAAAGGATGGGGGGAGTACGGACATCAACAGATGTTGTGCCAGAACCGGAGCCAGGTGATCATGCAATGTAACCAAGCTCAGCAGCTTCTAACGCCATACATGGCAGAGGCCTAGAGACCTAAGAGGTCATGTTCATGGAGAAAGTTTAGAAGAGAAAAGGACAGAGTGACCAATCAAGCATCCATTGGGAGTAAATCTTGGGCTTGCTTTTAGTTGCTAGTGAGAGTTGTAAAACAAATGGCTGAAAGACAGACACCGAGCTGGGCTTCTTGCTGATGGGCTAGTAAGTTATATTAGCTGGCTGCTATGTCTTGTGTTGTGTACCCAATCTTACATAATGTTGCTTTAAGGCTTCCAAGTCTTCACTTCCAACCTACACTTCCTGACTGTGGTGATTGTAATCAGGAAAAACCGTGGCAACTCTGTATTGAAAATTTCAAGCCAGTGGAAGAGCCTCCTCCTCGATTTTGACCATGTGCGGCTCTGTCTCTCTTTTCATCTCAGATGACTGAATATTAACCTGAGAATTGTTTTCACTCATCCCCTCCAACGCTTGGCCATGCTGGACGGGTTGCAACACTTGACTCCTGGACATCCTCCTCATGTGCTTCATTTCCTCCCATCTCTGCATCCTCCTTCCAATCTCACACCCTTTGTTCTTTCTCTTCAAAAACCTCCAAGAGTAGTTTGTATGTGAAGATGCCTGTTGGGGCCTGGAGCAGCTCTGTAACTGGGCGCTCTCCCCCACCATCCCCTTGGACATGGATGGCACTTGAGCGCATTGTCTCTGCATGTCCTCCTCCACCGCTTTGAACACCAAATCAGTGATATCTCGGCGAAGTCTCATGAGCACCACGGGATCTTTAATGTGACGCATATCTGCCAACATAACCTCTGCAAACTGGTTCAGTATGTCATGTTTGGGTGCGTTTGCTGTTTGGTCTGGCTGATCGGTAGAAGTCTCGTCATTGTGACGACAGCTCAAAGACATGACGTCTGTAACTTGAGGTTGTGGGTTTGGACAGTTTTGGGTGGAGGCGACAGACTGGGGTTCATCATCCAGATATTCTGCAGTCACATCAGCATCCAGCGGGCTACCAAATGAACTTCCCATCTCCTGGTCAATACTCCCTTCAGTCTCCAATTCCTCATCATCCTCTTCACGATCATCAAACTTTTCCTCCTGCAAAAGGTGTAAGCAAGATTAAGATCTGCAAGGAAGCATTTACAGGATTTTCTGCATTAGTCTCAAACTTACCAGGTATGAATCACCTCGCCTGCGAACTATATAAGGCCTCAAGAAGTCTAGTTTCTCCCTAAGCATCTTCTGCTGGACAGTGCTGACCCTCTCCGGATGCCATAACACCCTTCCATACTGGGTGCGGAGTGATCTTGATCTTCTCTCAACATCAGACACTGCAGGGAAAAGGGGAAAATATGCCATACAATATATACTACCATATTATATGCAACTGAAAGTGACTGAGCATTAGTTAAAAAACAAGAAGTAATGATAAACTATGAATGACAGTGGACAAACCATACTTCTACTGAAAGTGAAAGTATCTTTCCTTGCACAGTGCACACTCTAAATGTAACAACAGTGTTAAATAAAATCCTATTCCATGAATAAAAACTACAGTACACGTTTTAAATAATAATAAACTGCTTTTGTATTTTCACATTCGTTTTCCAGGCTTACCAGGCTTTCCGATGGACAACGCGAACTCGCTCCAAAGCTTTGTCTTCAGATCCTTGTCGTAGTAAGAATCAACCGAGGAATTAAAAAGGCAGTCATGTTTGCGCCAGAAATCTATCAGCATGTTGTCCATTGTAGGACCCCAGTGTGGTCCCCGGATCTGACCTCGAAAGTGTGTCATAGTCTGCGCTGAAAACTCCCGTCATTGATCATAATAACGTTATATTTGCCCCCTGCACCGGCTGGTCCCGAGATGTCACGGATTATGTTTCGCTTCTTCTGTAGTTCAGCTGCAGCCCGGATGGAGAAAAATGTACAGGACGATTACTGCCACCAAGTGATCAGGAGGGAGGACTGGAGATGTTACAGTTTATACTATTATTATGATTATTATGATTGTGATTATTATTATTATTATTATTATTATTATTATTATTATTATTATTATTATTGTTATTATGATTATTATGATTATCATCATCATCATCATCATCATCATTATTATTATTATTATTATTATTATTATTATTATGTTGTTGTTCTATTTGTTATTATATGTCATATTAATAACAATAATTCACACTATGAGTACATAACAATAATAATAGTAACGAGATTTATCACATTTATTTATTAATATTAATACAATTAATAATTAATAAATACAACTCTGACATAATTAATATCCAATTCTGTGCACACAATATATATATGATTAATAAATACAACTCTGACATAATGCACACTATAATAATAATAATAACAATAATAATAATCATAATAACACTAATAATAATTTATGGTTAGCACACAAAACAGACAATATATAAATGTTTAATAACATCATAGACGCAGTAATCAGATGAATATTATGTAAACTGAGGCCGTCCTCTCTCGGTGATTGACAGCTGCACAGCCCAGCCTGCGTCGCTCTACCCGGCCTCCGCCATCTTGCCTCTCCCTGCCCTGCCAGAAGCCGAGTGCGGAAGTAGAAACAGCACTCTGCGGGCTCAGGGTTCCGCCTGTGGACGGCTTGCCAGATCCTCCAGCCGACACAGCCTGCTATCCATCACATTTAACCGTTTCTAAACCGCAGAGACACGGGGGAGAGATGGCTGGACGGTTACCGGCGTGTGTTGTCGACTGCGGCACAGGGTAAGCTGTTCAAAAACCGGACCTCCGTGCCAGACAGGGGGCTCGGTGTCACCGAGAGGCTGAATACGGTTAGGGACTGTCAGTGTCAGCAGCAGCAACAGCAGCAGCAGCGACTGGGTGTGTGTGTCTGTGTGTATGCAGACAGCGAGCCAGCGAGCTAACGTGCTAACTGACATATTATTACTCTCTCCGGCTGCTTTCTTTCAGATAAACCCGGTCAGGTCATTTGAGCGGTCACCGTTCATGTTTCATGCTTGTTAGCTTATTAGCAAGGTTTCATCCACCAGTGTGTTTTCTTCCTGTCGAAGGCATTTCGCTGCAAAGAAGCCAGTTTGCTATGCTTGTTGCAAGACCGAAACCTGGCTGAAGGAAGCCTCCCCTTACAGCTGGTTTCATTCATTTGGCCTCGGCACACCGTTATTGACATTATACTCAAAGTCTGACGTTAAATCAACATAGTTTCCACGATAACGAGTGTCGCCGTGAAGATAGCGGTGGCGTTAGCCAGCCGTGAGTGCATTTCTTTGCAAATCTTTTTTGCTCGTTAGTCTGGATTTGAGCAGGCGCAATACTACTTCCTATTCAGCCTACACTTCCTCATTCACGCTTTTTAGTCCATATATGGTCGTCTCTCGGCATCCGAGCATGCTTTTTTGATTAACTTCTCTAATTTCTCTTCTTTGTCAGGCAACCGATTATTTTCCAAACCTTATTGTCTCACTTGTTCTGACCCAGTAAGAATCTGCTTTAGCAGCACATTTCATACAAAATAACTCAGGACTAGATGTTTCCTTAGCTCCCCCCTGCAGCAGTGTTTGTATTGATTAGTGTGAATACCTCTTTTCCTGCTTTTGGTGTCAGGTAGATTTTCACCTCTGGTTGTTTTTTTTTTCTTTTAAATGAAAGTTTAAAAAAAGCTAGTTATTATTAATTATTTTAACTTTTTCATTGTAATTGTACACATCCTCCTCCTCTGTGAGCCTCACTTTGAGGAAGAAAGGTGTCTATTAACCAATGCAAAGCATGCAGATTTCACCCAAATAACAGCCCACGGGAGGATAACTGTGTTCTGTAACTTTTGGGGGGCTAAAAATTGTTTACATTTCTTGCATGTAGAGGCTTGAACTAGTCACTCCTCACATCGCATACTTCCTCACTCATCCCCCTCCTCCTCCTCATCCTCCTCCCTTCAGGGTGTTAACCAGTCTGCTGCTACTGATCTGCGCTCGGACAGCGAAAGAAAGAAAGTGCAGCTGAGATTTAGGTTAGCCTGTACTAGTTTCTACTCATCAAGCAGATGGCTTCTACTTTCTGGCCAAGCGTTACAGTCATAACACATATGTTCCAATATCAATGACTACACGCCTCTTGTTGTGTGCGGAAATAACTCTCGGTCATAAAGTCACATTTTGAGATTGAGATTTGTTTTAAGCAGAGTCTTTGACATGCTATGACTTTGCAGCTTAGTCAGAGTGTACCACCTATTGCCAGATGTGTTGAGGGAAGCAACAGCTGTCTCTGAGTCATGCTCATGATGTCCAAACAGTGACAAATCCACTTCCATTACACAG
Source organism: Miichthys miiuy (assembly GCA_036365135.1). Classification (NCBI taxonomy): domain Eukaryota; kingdom Metazoa; phylum Chordata; class Actinopteri; family Sciaenidae; genus Miichthys; species Miichthys miiuy. The sequence goes on from CM071612.1 coordinate 14,770,399, forward strand.
CAACCTTCTAAACAGTCGGCCTGCTGTTATTAGAAAAGACTACTTGATCGTTCAATGAAAGAACCACAGTTGCATCCAGATTCGGGTATAGGTTTGTTTAGGTTGCCTTTTGTGTAAAACTAGCATTGCACGATCAAATCAAGGCTTCTGTAGCAGAAAAACAATCTCAGGTGTTGCAGCTCAGTGCGGTCGAAGGGTTGGGTGGAGGCATTCGTTTGTCTTAAGCAAATAGTTGAAATTTCATAACATAAGGCTGGAGTCATCAATGAGCCTCAGTCAGCACAGTTATGAATTAAATTACAAGGTAAAGTAGACCTACATTTGCCAAAACTGTAGACACTTAACTGAGCTAAAGATATCAAGGTATATGATTCACAAAAAAAAGATGCTATTATATAATAATTTGACCAGAATGCTTTACTCCAGGAGCTCCGCTGGTTGTTGTGCTCAGCTCCAGCTGTCCTGTGCAATCAATGGTATGGTTGTGGTGCTTGTCGAGGCAGGTTGAGGCAGACAAGCCGAGACTGTTCTGTGGTATGAAGGTGTTCAGAGTACTGCTGCTACATTTTGTTGGTGTCATCCCACATTGTTGTTGCTGTCAGGAAGCAGCTGTTGATATCTCTGAACACCAACCCAGGTTTTTAAAAAAAATATTTTTAGCAACAAAGGAAAGGGACGATAAGAAAAAATGTTCCCATTTTTTATATGCTAAAGTCCAAAATGTTATACTAATTAAAGTGAGAGCCTCCCCTGTAAAAGCAGCCAGACAATGGGATACACTGTCATAACTCTGATGACTGTAATGATAATAACACACTGATGCATTTTATGTTGAAACAAATGGATATGTTTATTGATGAGATTGTCCGTTTTCTTTGACTGGCTGATAGCTCATCTTTTTTTAGTTAAAGGACCTTACCAGACATGAGGTCCAGTATGCAAAACAATATTTTGTTATTATTTATCCAGTATTTGATCATATCAGATGAAGCATTACTATTTATTTACAGCTTGATTAATAGTTTTTGACTCCTTCGAGAGCAGTAAAACAGGGTAAAAGCACAACATGCACCATCACCTGATGTGATGTTAGCAAACAGTCACCTGTTTGCACATCTAACAGACCCGGAGCTACGTTAACAACCTGATGACTGCATATCCAATATCTTCTTTTAGACCTGATTTGGTCTACACCACCTGAGAAACTATCTGCTTTTATGTCTGCTAAATTCTCACCAGCTAGTCCCAAACTTTGCCTCTGTGCTGATTGTAAGGCTGGTTGTGTACAGAGGACTTATTGTCTTTTTCACTGAACATGCTTTGGCTGAAAACAGGGTTGATTAAAGTGATGAGATTGAATTAAACAGTAAATTTACAGGGATGTAAAACAGAAACAATGAGCTGAAAGATGCAGCATTTGGTGATGACTAAACATAAAAATCTTGAATGGGGCAGCTTTGGGTTTATGAGCATTAATAATAATTCTCACAGAGATACAAAGTGTTGAACACCTCCATATTTGACATTTAACTATTTGCAGTTTGAGCTTTTATCTGACACGCTTATCTGAAGTGACCTTCACTGTTCAGTCTCAGCTGACAGTTACCTTCAGTCCAAACCTAAAGAGTCGCTGTAGTGTTGTAGAAAATAATGTCAACCAAAGACAATATGTTGTCCTTATTGTTCTCAACAAATGTTGTGTGTTGTTGTGCTAAATTTCAAATAATTACAAGCACATTGACAGATAATTATTTATTATTAATATTTAAAAGATTATAAAAGTTCACTAAACAAGCTCAGAGATATGACATATCATAAGAAGAAGCAGTGAGTGGAAGAATTTGTCTATATTACACAATATAAACTTCAACCTTAACATTTTACAACTTTAAAGCTAGTGTGCTATTATTTTTTTTAGTAATACTGCACACAGTGGTCCTGAAAACTGTTTCCTCCAGTTTTCTGTATTTGAACACGGTCTATTGTGTATTCCCACTGCGTTCTTTCTCCTGGCTCTACCTTAAAACATCAACATTGGCAGCTCTGTTGGTTTTTTAACGCGCTTGTTGACAGATAGGTAAAGTTGCAAGATTAGATTATATAACCTTATTTACACAACCACACTATGTTTCAGCTCCAGACAAACCAGAAGTCACTCATTTGAAGCGGGTAGTAGTAGTACTAGTAGTAGTGGTGGTGGGTGTGGTGGTGGAAAGCAGGACATAAATCTAGGCTGTGAGTGTCTGTCCAGCTGGGAGGCAGACTTTCCTTTTTGGTCTTTTAGCTACACATGCAGCACACATGCTGAACTCATGTTAAGGACTTAATCTCTTTTCTTAGACAGTAATCATAACAACTACTGTGTGTCAAATTCTTGACATCAAAATTTGATCTTTTTCTGCATTATGTTTTTAGCCCTGCTTATGCACTCGGGGCATGTTTGTCAGCCTTGATTTTAAATTTATATATATGTCAGAAGTTGGCACGTATGATATTGGAAGCTCTGAAAGAAACCATAGAAGGTGGAATTTGCCCATTTTGGGTGGTCATAAAAAAGACATCACACCTGGTGAAAAGAAGCCATTTTGCTACTTATGCTTCCTTACTATATTCTACACAAGCGCCTGCTGTCATGTGCATAGACATTAAAAACACCATTTCCTGTAATCCAGGAAAAAGAAACCTTTGATTGGTGTTCAGGACAGGAAATGTGAACACATTCATAAATGTGTTCCAGGTTGAATCTAAAAAATTATACATTAGCATGCAGATTAGCAAACCCAAAGACTTTTGTTGTTAACTCACATTTTAGCCACTTTGAGACCAAATTTGGTCATTTTCAAGACTGCTGATGTGGCCCTCCCTGCCTCTTTTTCATAAAGTTAAATTCAAAGCAGCCACTGTTATGACCAGGATGTGGCCTATTATGCCCACAGTGCTTTGGCAGTCGTCAGCAGTGTCCTCTATCAGTCTCTTGGGCCCTGTGTGCAGGATGTATGGGAGTCCTCTCTGGGCCTCCCCCAGCCAGAACTACATCTGGTCTGCATGTGCCCTGCTAAACACCCTTTGTACAGAGCAGAGACATAGAGAAGGCTGTGAAGTCTGAAGTCTTTGATGCTCAGGCTGAAGATGTTTTAACCGAATGTGATACAAGCATAGAAGTGGAAATGTTGCTTATGTGTCCCAGCCATGACAATTTTTAGAAATATCTTACATCATTTCTTTTATTTACACGACTTCCTCTTTTGCTTGCATAGGCAGTAAAGGCCACAGCAGTTGAGGTCACATCTAGTCTATATTAAGGATGGTCAGTTTATGCAGAAGTGATCTTTTTACCCCTACACAAATATGAATAGTCTTCAGTTTCCCAATGTGACATGAATGGCTCTTTTAATGGCCTCCCATTAGCAAACTGCATAGTTGCCGCTGCTTTTGGCACCCGACCAAGTCACCAAAGGACAGTCATGGCATTGATCAAAACGATAGCATGGGAGACAGCAGCCAAAAATAATCTTTACTGAAGTAAACTTTCATGCATGCAAATGTAGTGTAGCAGGTGGTTGGTTTTGTCCTGAAGCCGCAGCGTCTCTGTAATGACGTGATGCTTTTCTCTTGCAGTTACACCAAACTGGGGTATGCAGGGAACACAGAGCCACAGTTCATCGTTCCATCATGTGAGTATTTCAGTGTGTATTGAATTCCCCTTGCACCAGGCAAACCAGGCCAGTGACACTAACGGTGACCATGTTGCATCTTTGATAAGAGGAACACCTTCATTCATTTATCAGATTTTATAAAAATCAGTTCCAACGAGAAGTTTGCGTTCATCCTGTTACCCAAGATTGCCATTGTCACACCTGTCGTGTTCAGAGTTTTTGTTTTTACATGTGTGGATGTGAGCAAAACTATTCAATAGTTTGTGATCATTTTAACTTATTTACCAATAAAAATGTGTGTAACTCTGTAAGAGATGTTATCCTCTTTAGTGAATTCTCTGTTTTCTTGTCAGGTATCGCCATCAAAGAGTCAGCCAAGGTCGGAGACCAGGCCCAGCGGAGGATGATGAAGGGGGTGGATGACCTGGATTTCTACATCGGAGACGAAGCAGTAGACAAGCCCACATATTCCACTAAGGTACGTGACCCTGACGGCTTAACAAACCCACAGGAGCGGCTGGGAGAGAAGTGTAAATTTAGTATATGTCCTGTGACACATTGAAGTTATTCCTGGTTACTTTCGATGGACCAGCTCCTTTTAGATGTCAAGTACACCAGCCAGAACTATGTTCTGGTTCTGTTCCATGTACCAACTCTTTGTACCAAGATTAGAGTGTTCCCACTGGAAAAGTAACAACAATTTATAATTACAGTATCTATAAAAATTATATAAAGTATTCTCCACACAAAGGAAAAGAGGGAGCAATTTGCAGCTTCCCTGGTAACATTAGCTGCCACTGGCTGACAAGTGCTGATAGTATGACTTGCTTGTCTCTGATTCTCCACCTCATCAACCTGTTTTTTTATTTATTTATTTTTTTTACCTTGTTTAACAACCACATCACAGTTATTGGGCTCTTAAGGAAACTTTTTGGGATAGCTAGGCTATGTATGTACAAGTGACAAATGAGATGGTTAAAACCAGCAAGACAACAAGATCATGAATGTGAGATCAAAGAGAAAACTACCAGACGATATGTGATTAATCTGCACACTCGCCACCAACTGGACAGAGGCGGTGGTCTATTATAGGCGGTCTACATGTCGATTGACAGTGCTGCCCTCAGTGTTAATGACAGACAGACTTCAGATTTTTCCAACGCAGCTGAAAAGTTAAAGTTTCTCAAACTAGTGTCACTCTTGAGGAAGCGTTAGCGAGTATAAGCTCTGGACATTATTTCAAACTGTTCACAGAACTACCTTCATGCCCATGCAAGTGTTGTGGGTCAATGGCAATCAGCTGCATCTGCATGACATCACGAGTTGCATGCTGTGCATTTCAGACGTTATTGTCACTCTGAAAACAGAGTGGTTACGATCTTATGTTGATGAACTTGTTGTGACATTTAATTCTGAAAGTATTGTTTTGTCACCAAAAATGTAGAGAAGAAGAATTGAAAGTCTGCTCAGTAACTCCTAATAAGGGCTGCTGCTCATAAACAGCAAATACATGCACAACAAACTTGTACGTTGGATTGCGTAACAGATATTCAGCTTCAGTGGTTTAGAGCAGTGGTTCACAACCCTTTTCCTTAAGAGACCTTTTTTTGTGTAATTGATTAAACTGACGACCCCTAACTAAGCGTCATATTATATTTCATGTTAGTGCCTAACAATAACAGCAGATAAACTTCTTATATAATTCCCTGTCTATGTTATGGATTTCTCCCTAATTTTTAGCAATCATTCATACTTAAAAGGTTTATTTTTTAGACACATTCAGTGTTCTTCTCTCTGATGTTTGGCCTTTGTTCTGTTGGCTCTTTGGTTGTTTTAACTGTGTACTACTTAATGCAGACAGTAAAGGATCTGTTCAGGTTTTTTTAGATCCTAAATAATGACTTAGACTTTAAAAATAACAATTACATTTAGTTTTCTTCACATAAATGATTGAAATGCTGAGATTTATGCCTATTTTATGTATATTTAAAAAAAATTCTTTCACTTCTGAAAATCAAGGAGATCTTGCCACCTCCAGTGAAGCTTTGGTGACCCCTAGTGGGGTTCAGGGCACCCAGGTTGGGAACCAGTGGAATAGAGGTCTCCTGTGCAGTGATCTAATAGAAACCATATAGACAGGAAGTTTAATCCAAAAGGCAAATTCATAGAGATGTTGCATGTGTATCTCATGGGCAGTTTTCTAATTAGCTCAGCCCTTGTGCTAACAGTGGCCAATCCGTCATGGGATTGTGGAGGACTGGGACCTAATGGAGCGCTTCATGGAGCAGATCATCTTTAAGTACCTGAGGGCTGAGCCTGAGGACCACTACTTCCTCCTGGTAAGGGGCCTAAAAATGTGGTCAATCCAGAACAAATTGACGTTTCCTGCTTTCTTCTCTTAGTGTGAAATGAACAATACTGGCACAAACAACAGCCAAATAAATTAATAGATTAACGTGTTTAAGAATAATTTTATTGTCCGTTTGCAGACAGAGCCTCCTCTGAACACACCAGAAAACCGAGAGTACACAGCCGAGATCATGTTTGAGTCCTTCAATGTACCCGGGCTGTACATTGCTGTGCAGGTGAGATATGCTGAATCATCTAGTTTTGTGTATGACAAGGAAATGCTCTTGATCTGATCACAGATCTAGTCATGTGACCATGACAGTGCACTGTACATGTGAATGGGTGAACATGCATTCAGGATATTATTAGTATGACATTTCTCTGTAAATGTGTGTGTGTGTGTGTGTGTGGCAGGCTGTGCTTGCTCTAGCAGCCTCCTGGACGTCCAGACAGGTGGGAGAGAGGACGCTGACAGGCACCGTCATCGACAGCGGAGACGGTGTCACCCACGTCATCCCTGTGGTGAGTTTCCAGATTGGCAGGCACACACTCGCTCTCTCCTAGTCGTTGTAGCATCAGCATTTATGTGTATGTTAGGCTCCTAAACCTCCGTTCTAGTAAACATCTATTCCTCTGGTGGCTTTGCTGTTTGAATTTCGACACATTAATTCTGCTTCATTCAGAATATAATTTCAATAGAATTAACAGTGTGTAAAGAAGTTTTTAGACACTATGTCAACAATGATGAAGACTTTCCCTCCTTTTAAAAGAAATGTTTTTCCACTTGTCTACTCGCACAGTAACAGGACTGTTTTGATATTTAAAAGTAGGCCACTGTTTCAGAGGCTGGAAGGAATTACTCAGATTTTAGGAAATGTGCTTGCAGAATATATTTAGAGGCTGGGTGACTGAATCAGCATGTCTGCAGCCTGTGCTGAACATGCAAAACAACAAGCCAAATACAACACCGTGGGGACATGGAGAAAGCCTCACAGTACACTGATCTGATGGAAAAACATCAAGCTGTAACAACTGTAGACTCACTGTCTCTTTGTGTTTTCTACACACTTGTACTTCTCTGCTATGTTGCACGTTATGTGACATATAACTTTCTGTCTCTCTCAGGCTGAAGGTTATGTTATTGGCAGCTGTATAAAGCACATTCCCATCGCAGGACGAGACATCACCTACTTCACCCAGCAGCTCCTGAGAGAGAGGGAGGTGGGCATCCCACCGGAGCAGTCGCTGGAGACTGCCAAGGCAGTCAAGGTAGGTCATCGGCTGTCCATCAGCCACTTCCTCTGCTAATAGGGCGCTGATGACCCTGATGAATTAGATTAAGTTGCTGAGTAGCTACAACAAACACAAGTTAGTATATGATATGATATGATATGATATGATAAATTAAAGGTTGGTTAAAGTAATGACATACAATACTTGTAACAGAGACATGTAAGTTAATAATCTTCAACAAAATATAATGTTTATTAGCTCATTATTTTTAATTGGTTAGTTACCTTTTCAGCACGTGAACATTACAAACTGCAGTGAAACTAAAGGCCATGTAAAACATGAATACTGAGATATGTTTTTACTGGAAGTCATCACAGATCAGGTAATATTCACAGGGCTGCTTTTTCTTCAACCTTTAGCTCCATTTACCATCGAGGCAGCGATGGATTGTATTCTACAGTTTGAAAAATTAGGTGGAAAACTGGACATTCATTGTTTTTCTTCATGAGAACACCAGGTGACACTGTTGGTCTGCCTGCTACATGCAGCTGGTGTCCTTCAAAAACCCCACTGCTTCTGTTTTGCTTTATATTTCTGGTAATAACCACTGTTCCTCAAACTGAGATCGACCCAAGCTTTTTCTTTTTGTAGGACATGACAACACAGATTTAAAGAAGATAAACTATAGAAGTTACTTTTTTTGCAGTTTAATCTTTGTGTCTCCAAACGTACACCACCAAATAATTTGGATTCACATAGTCACACATAGTTATAAGTTCATGTTGACAGCATTTACCTTCATTCATTGTCAGTGACCACAATTTATTGATTCACCTCAATTCTCCACCATTGCCTCATGTTTTTAAATAGCTTGTTATCCGAGACTTTGTTCTCAGTGTCAAGGACCATTTTTCATTACCCAGAGACAGACAGACACGAAATAATGTGAATTCAAATAATTAGTATTAGCACTGAGGGGATGCATGTCGTGCAGGTTGCCAGACTTGTCTAGAAGTGTTAATTCCACTGCTGTCCAGCTCATGGTATAATTCATATTGAAAATCAGTTACACCTAAAACTTTTTTTTAATAGTTTGTATATCTGCCCAAATAGCTGTAGGTAGACTACACCAACAAGGAAAACAAAAAACAGTTCCTGCTGTCATCACTTTCTCACAACACAATAACAAATGTGACCTGTTAACTGGGGACCTTCAGCTGATTGCATCTGTGGTTGTCGTAGTTACGACAGCTGTTGAAACAGCAAGAGAATATGTACGTGTCAAACAAGACACCAAACACACAATAGGTTTTGCTTTTTGACATTGTACATTAAAGGAAAAAATAAAACTAAACAAAGAGACATTCATGAAGATAGATACATATCTTCCCATTTCCAATAGCTATATTATTATTATATTATATTTTACAATGAAGCTTATATTTTCTCTCTCCATCAGGAGCGGTTCAGCTATGTGTGCCCGGATCTAGTCAAAGAGTTCAGCAAGTACGACACGGACGGCTCCAAGTGGATCAAGCAGTACACCGGCATCAACGCCATCAGCAAGAAGGAGTTCACTATCGATGTGGGCTACGAGCGCTTCCTGGGGCCTGAGATCTTTTTCCACCCAGAGGTTGGTCAATGCAGTAATGCAGCATGAATCAAAGCAGGAAACACAACTTCAGATTATTCAAGCCGGCAAAGAATAGACATACATGGGAACTACTGTCTTTAAGGTCTAAAACAGTTTGCTTGGCTAAGTTATGCACTGATTTGAGGGAAAAGAAAGAGGTGAACCCTCAAACACTTCCTGACTGTGAACATGACGTGTCACACCTCCACTGCTGTTTCTTTATGGCAGATGTTATTGCACAGCACTCTGACACATTATGGAATGTGGTAATAACTGTTTTACTGTTTTTGTTCTTTGCTTACTTACAATCGCAGTTTGCCAACCCTGACTTCACCCAGCCTATCTCTGAAGTTGTGGACGAAGTCATTCAGAACTGCCCTATTGATGTCAGGCGTCCTCTCTATAAGGTAAGCTAACATGATGACTGGATGATGAAGTATCACATTAGAAACATGTGATGTAAGGCAACAGCAAATCCGAAAACAGCTACACTGCTTTTTGTGTCAAAACGTTAATCCAGCCAGCGGTGGTAAAAAAAAAAATGGTATAATAAAACTGAAAATAAAACTATTTAATAAAAATGAATAAAACATTATGTAACTCATGTATGAAGTGTCCGGCAACATTCAAGCAGCTATGAGAGTGATCTTGCTCTTTGTCTTATAACATGAACAGCGTCTTAATTTCTTTCATAATCATTCACGGCGTTGTCTGGCAGGAAGATTGTCTCAATGTTTCCTATTTCAGTATTCAGTATTTCCTAACGCCTTTACTGACAGGGTCTTTAAATTTAGCTAAATTCATTTGATAAATTTGATTCTCAGCATTGTCTTACCTTTTTAAAGTAGTCTAAATTAATTGTTTTGTTTAATTTCAACAGAGGCAGTAGAAGCTAAAATTAGGGATGTTCCAGAGGATTAATTTCACCAGCGATTAACATGTTTAAAGTGATAAATGACGTTTTTGGTGATTAGTAGGGTCAGATTTTGTGTCACAGCCTCGACTCTCTCTTAGACTGAAATGATGAAAAGGAAGTGAGTGAGATTGATGCATCACTGTTCATCAAGTGGTATTTCCCAACACAAGTTGATTGTTTTTCCAGACTGTCTGACCACTGGCCAGCTGCAGGTCACAGATGTTAAGTGCTTCTCATTCTACAGCTTTGTAATCCCCATCACCTTTTTCTCCATAGAACATTGTTCTGTCAGGAGGCTCCACCATGTTCAGGGACTTTGGGCGTCGTCTGCAGAGAGACTTAAAGAGGACGGTTGATGCCCGACTGAAGATGAGTGAGGAGCTGAGTGGAGGCAAGCTCAAGGTGAGAGTACACATTAATTTACACGCAGTAAAGATCGATGCTGCTCGACAAAACCCAATCACTGTGTGAAACTGAGAAAATGTCTTTCTGTCCTTTCCCGCTATTACAGCTATTGTTGGTACAGATGTGTACTGAATGTAGATTAGCTGATTTCAATAGCAAATGTCTTAATTTCTTACAGACCTGATCTACAATTGAAATGTTTCATGTTCAGGGAAGAAGTATATAGTCAGCCTCTGTTGCCTTCAAGCTGTGAAAGTAATACCTGTGATGAGATGTTAAATGTCATCCACTCTGAGGCTGAACCGACTGGCATCTGTAAATCCACCTCAGGCAGAAGCAGATGGTGCGAGAAGCTAATCCGAGTCCAGAAAATAAATAGAAAACATGCTGAACTTCACAATTTGAGCAAGATTTGACTGCAGCAAACATTTTTTGATCCAAAATATCCTGGACATAGATGAACAGGGAATGTCGATGTGTGTACAGACTCGTTTACATACTGTACACGATGTACAGTATGTAAACCATACATGTACATTTATACCATAACATATGCTCATATAGAGTGCTTATACTTTTATTTATAAAGTAAAACAAAAGAGAATAAAATATAAAATAAGAATGCACAGGTGGGATGAACAAAAACCCTGAAGGTTTGTAAAAAAAAAGATGGTAATTAAGACGGTTATTTTCTGTACCATGTCATCCCATCACTATTGCATCCCATGCTTCCTGAAGTGTAACTGATCTCCCATTTTTCTCTCTGTCCTCCCTCTACAGCCCAAACCAATCGACGTCCAAGTTATCACTCATCATATGCAGAGATATGCAGTGTGGTTTGGTGGATCAATGTTAGCATCAACTGTAAGTATTTCAAAGAATATTCCCGCACTACTTCATCACCATTTACTACTTATATGTTCTGACAGGACGATGATGTCTATTTTTAGATTCACCAACATTAGCGTGGCTTTCATCTTGTGTGACACTGAAGGGCATGCACTACTTTGATTCAATCCTTATCTGTTGTGTCATTTATTTTAGTCCTACTGTGTGGAAGTGAATGCTGTGGGTGGTCGTGACATTTCATTATTAATTCCCCCCCCTTGATGAGTTATTTGTGTCAGTGAAACTGATCATTTTACCAGCGGGAAATATGATAGAGAGCGAAGGTCTCTGACAGATGATACACGAAAGGCTAATTGATGTTGAGTAGCATTGTTCTCTGATCATAATAATTGCTTTTTTTGTACATCTCGGGTTTCTCAGTTAAAGGATAATTAATGCTTTATATTAAAAATGTTGATGTTTTAGAAGTTCATCATTATCATCTGAATAGTTTAAAAATAAAATTAAATAAAAATAAATAATAATAAAATAAATGTACATTATTATTTACAACTACAACAACTATCTGGTCGATTTTCAAAATAAAACACCCCGTGGAAACTGCCGGTTGTAAAAACAGCCAGAGGCAAAACAAATGAGTAGTGTATGTTTGGAAGCATATTTAGAAGCACCTAAACTAAGGAAAATGACCAAATCTGAGCAAGTAAACAAAATCTGGTGGGAAAACCGCTCCGCTTCTGAAACGCTTTCGTGGGGTTTAAAGTTGCGTAGTTTGAAACCCAAAAGCCAAAGAGGATTTCCTTGACCTGTAGAGCAAACATAAATACAAATATCTGTAATAACTGAAGAAAAGCTTGCGTGTAATGATCAAACATTGTCGCCCTCTGTTGATGACATCCTTGATTACGATAGTTCCACTCAAAACAGGCTGGTTTGCTCGATCATATCAAGGTTCCATGAACCCTGAGCGGTACCTGTTCAAGAACCAGGGCCAATATGGTATCGAGCAAGTTTTATCAGTTTTATTATTTTGAAAGGAAGGCAAAAATGCTTCAGTGACTGGAGCTTACAAGACAAGGGCAGACATTGTGGCGTTAGCAGTGTTATTGAAGAATAAAGACACCATTTAGCATCTTAATTGAACAAGACTGACAGTTTTAAAAGGTTTAAAGACACCAAAACACTTCACAATACAACACAGGATTTTACAACCTTGAAAGTTATCCTGGTGAAAATAATTTCAGCCTCCATCTCTTTAACTTTGAACCGCCTGGATCCATTGATTTTTGTTACAGACAATATTACGTGACTTAAAGTCTTTGACTGGCTGAAAATCACCAGTACAAACAACTGCATTCAAATTTTCATTAAAGAACCAGATATTTTCTAAGGTACATGGCTGTGTAGAAATTTGAGGTATAGGTCAATTACCCCTAAGGTGCATTTCAACAAGAAACATTTGATGATGGAGCTTAAAATACTGTTAACGTGCGACACTAAATATAAAGATTAATGTCAAGATCTATCCATTCAGTTTTAAATTCAGCATCAATTATGGATATGGATAAAATTAAGTAACTGACTGCACCCACAAAGTGTTTTCAGTTCACTAGTGCTGTGAATAATGCCTCTGACTGGTTTCACCTCCCTGACAACAGCCGCCGAGGTTAATGGGAATTGTATTTTGAGCTGTCTGCAGTGACAGTGAATAATTAAAACTGCTGGTCAAAGCATAAACCTACAAGATTGTCACATTCTAGGAGGGTCTTCTTCTTTCTATCTAAAGTAACATCATTACATCATTTAAATATTAGAAAAAAGTAATGGAGGAAAAACACTTTTGGAACTAGCGACACAGACAAATGTCATGTATCTGTATGTATATGTATATGTATATATAATTTACAGAGCAGACCTGTGTGCTGTAGCAGAAAAAAACCCCACACAATTAAAGTTTCAGTTAGACTTTAAAGCTTTCACATTTTCTTTCTAAAAGCATCTGCCATCTGGTATGTCTTAAGAAAGGTCCTTTGGTGCAAAGAAAGTGCTACTTTTTCCTGAAACGGCCACAGTAGTTTGTTTAAAATACATGAAATAACCATCTTGCCTGGACAAAGAAAACACCACCTGTAGAAAATAGATATGTAAATATATGCAACTTGTTCTGTATATTTTACTGTTCCTATATGTCCGTACTCATCTTCACCTTCATTTGTGCCTCCACAGCCTGAGTTCTACCAGGTTTGCCACACCAAAAAGGACTACGAAGAAATTGGGCCGAGCATTTGTCGCCACAACCCCGTGTTTGGAGTCATGTCCTAACTTTGGACCTCCTAAAGTCTAACAGCGGAGGGTGGGGAGGGCAGCAGTAGGGGGAGAGGGGCGGGGGGCAGTGAAGTTAGGTTGTGTAAAGGACAGGCTCAGGAGGTGGAGGACGGTGGCGCTTCTGTGCTTTTTGATTACTTGTTTAGCTATGGATGTGTGGGACAAGAAGGCGATCCAGAATATAAAAAGGAGAGGGGGGAAAAAATGAAAAGAGACCAGACCAAACACAAACTGGCTGGAAAATTTATTGTGAATGTTCCGGGGTTTTTTTGTTTCTTTGTTTTTGTTCTTTCTTTTCAAAATGAGGGAAAATGGTTTGTAAGCCAAAACAATTTTAAAGAATATTTCTGGATCTGTTGAGCAACATGCAGAGAGTAATGATGATGATAAAGATTATGATGATGATGAGGAGTATAAAGATGGTGTTGGTGGAGCCTGGGATGTTGATAAAAGCATTGATAGTAATTTCCTGACACCAGAACATATTATTTATCCAGTCCAGACAAGATCTAATGGCTCTTAAGATCATTGACACATTTAGAACATATTATTGTCTCCTTTTATTTTCTGCATTTTTGTTTTCCAACTTCAAATGCACGTTTGTGTATCACAGTAAGAGCTTGTTTATATTTCATACAAAAGTTTTTTTATATGTAAAACTTGGGAAATCAGGGTAAAAAAAGAAAAAATCACGGATACCATATGAGCAAGAGACTGTTTTAACCCACAATGCAGCTTTGATACGCAGTATTTTCTCAAGTTTGAGTAGGTGCTCTCCTGTTATTCCCCACACGTGTCATCGCTGTCTGCCCTTTAATTCTTCATCCAGTACATTTAATTCACTTCTGCTTTCACTTCAGACAATGTCAGGATTCCACCTCTGTGATGCAGTGAGAGAAAAGAGAGAGGACTTACTGAGCTTATAAAAATGAAACTGAATAAGGACGACTGTCAGACCAGTATTGTTAGACTAGAAGTTTTTTTATTATTAAATGCCAAATTATTAAAAGAATGGGATTTGTGTATTTAATGCCTTGCAACATTCCAATAAAGGCTCAAATTTGTTTCTAAATACTGGAATATTGGATCTCACTTCCTTATTTTTTCTGCTGGGTTCTTGATGATTTTATTTTTGCATCTTGATAAATTGTTTAAAGGTTACTGTGGAAGAGTTTTCGAAATACTGAGACGACATTCCCCCAGAAATTTTTCAATTATTAACATGGTCTCGTACATTAAAATGCTAATGTTTTCTCCATGTGGCTCATGAAAGGTTTTGGCACGCCTGATCTAAATACTGCTTTTCCACACCTCCATTTTCCAAAACACAGAGCTGGGTGACGAGCTATTGATAAAGCCATTTGGTCACTAAAGTCAGCTAACAATGACTTTTTTTTGCAGTTTAGACCACAGTGTAACTTCATCTTTCATTGGTTCATAGCTGCCTTGTAGAGGCTCAAGTTATACATGGTAATTACTTTGGTAGATATGGTATAAATGGTTTACTAGCTGATTCTATTATGAATTCTGCACCAAATTGTAGGAGGTAGGAACATTTATGATGTAATATGACTACTAATATACTTAAAGACAGGAATTTAGACTGGTGGAGACATGAAGAGCCAATTAAAGTTAAATAAGATTATTAATAGGAAAATACAAGGTTAATGTGGGATGAGGATTTTAAGTGATAAACAGTTAATGAAAATTCAAACAATGCATCATAATGCAAAAAGCCACATTAGGTGTTTTACTTTCACCAAAAGTTAGCATTAAATAATGCCTCATTTGCATTTTTAAACATAAAATTTCAGAATACTTGATGTATAAAAACAATCCTGTTGTCTTAATTGTCAGCTAGGGAAGTTTCAGGTTGACATCTATTACTTAAATATGTTTCACTCTGTTTATCTGTAGGGTCTGGAAAAGTTTATGAAATCTTACAATACTTATCTTTGAAGTGAGTTTTTCTTTTTTTCTCAGACTCTGAGCCAGAAATCTCCACTTCAGCAGCATTTACATACCGTCAACATTCTGAAGGTTTTTACAGAGGGGTTTGTTCATATATCATTCATGAATTGATTTCTAGAAAAATAGATTTTTAGTTAAACATTTTACCCTATTCAAATGTAGAAAATCACATATGTAAAGAGTAAATTATGACGATGATATAAAGCGTAAAGCGATCATCTTCATTACTCCAAGCCTCATTTTTTAAATTTACTGTGCTGTTGCTACACTCTTGCTTTTTAGATCAGCACACATTTGTGACTGCAAGAATCATGATTGTAATTGAATACTGTGCAGCACTGAAAAACATTTAGCCTATGCTTCTGACTAAAAATATATCCTTAGGCAAGGATGAACAAGTTTTCCCTCTGGGTGGTCCGGACAGTTACACCATGGTAAAGGCTAAATTCCCTCAAATTTCCCTCTGCATCCCTGAACTGCTCTCTTGCATTGCAGAGGAGTAGAAGCAGACCGTGCTTCCAGAGAATGAGCAGCAACCACCACAGCTTACTGCACATGAGCAAGTGAGGGCGATGATGAAAAGACTTGTTGAAGAGCTCTTACCACCGGAGTCCTCTGGGGGATTTTGACCCGGCTGCAGAGCTGGGATCAGTGAAACTGATGGAAGAGGGAATGTTTTTCTAAGATTGGCTATGCTACTGTGTGTGGCACTACAAAGTAAATGAGTTAGTGATATGGAAACATCACTACTATTCATTTCAAGCTTGTTGTATCATTTTGTAGCATCATTTTTATAGTATATAGGTCAAATGACTATGTTTGAAGAAAAGAATAAAAGGCAAGAGACAAACACCAAGCTGGGCTTCATGCTGTCAGTAATATTTCAGTCAGACAACTCACAATTTGAATTTTTATTGCTGTTACTACTGTTTGGCATCTAGGCTCCGACCTCATGAACAAATATCTTAAACCCCCCAGAGCCTGCAGGTGCCGGGGTGGTGGGCCTGAAGAACAGGCGGTGATTCTGATGCAAGGCAGCAATGGCATTGACAGAGCAGAGGGAGAGATGGGAAATCTTTACAGCTTAAATAGACCACCAAATTGGGAGGGTTGCACGCAAAATTATTAATTTCTATGCAGCTTTGAATCATGACTTTGTTTAACCGAAACTAGTAATGCGAGGCTAAGATGGATTTTTTTCTTGTCTCTTTGCATTCCAAGTGTTTTCCTCAAGATGCATATGAATACCAAAAGGACGCGGTTTTCTTCCCCCAAGAGAAATCTTTCTTTCAAAGAAATATGCATAAAACAAGATGTTGAAAAATGTGAACCGCAAGTGTTCATACATCTTTAGGCAGTCCTCAAGAAGTTACAGCATAGTACACTGTACATGTACACATCTTTCACGCAAGCGACACAGCGTTGGTAAAAATGCTGAGAGCTAGAAATAGTCACACTGCCTTGGAAGAAAACCTCCTCTGGAGTTTTAGGATTTTATTACTATGAAATGTCAGGACAGGGTAGAACAAAAAGGCTGCAATACAGGAAAAAAAGAAAATGCCGCATCAAAATTCTCTCTGAACTATTGACCTTTAAAATAAGCAAAGCAAGTTCAATCTGGAGTGGTTAAAGGTGACGATACCAACAGATTGGTTTGACAGAAACAGCAATACAGACATGTAACCTTAGTTTAGAATAGCCATGGCTATTTTGCCAGCTAGCTTTAACTTGACTGTATGTTAACCCATGTCAGAGCTCTGTATTTATTTAGTTTTTGCTACATTTATTATATTTATTTTATATATGTATTAACATGCATTTTTTACATGTGCTGCCAGAACAGCTTTAATGCTCCTTTGCATTAATTCGACAAGTCTCTGGGACTGTACTACATTCTTCCAAAAGTACGTGCTGTATAACAAGTTGGTCCAAAATCCTTCCTAGGTCGTCAGTTGGGTTAAGATGTGGTCACAGCATATGATTTACATCATTTTCATACCCCGTGAACCAGTCACGTGCCCTTTGGGGGGCATCCTGGAGAAGACCTCTCCCATCAGGATAGTAATGCTAGGTGGACAAAGGTGATCACCTTGAAGAACTTTGTATTGATGTGCAGTGGCTTTTCCCTCTAAGCAAGACGAACAGCTTGACTGAGAGCTTTAGCTTTACTTCCTTTAGAAAGACCTGACTCAAGACCCGCCTATCCGGCGATCTGCACTACCATCTGGCCAGCTAACCCGATCACCATCCTCATGTGAGTGTCTTTTTGGCATAAAGTTTAACAGAAATATCACAGTTTTCTTTATGTTGCCAGAATTCAACAGACTGTGTCATTGAATATGCCAATTCCAAACTATAGGGCTCTTCAGGTCTGAACCGTTGTCTTGGTGCATTCACCCATTTGTAGAATACGGTGAAGGACCCTACAAAAATATGATCTATTTGTGATTATTGACAGATTATTCTTGCTAACGCTCACATCCTGCATTGACATTCTCAGTCACCTGATAAGTTGCTCTTCTGTATTTCTTTACATATCACACTAATGCATGAGCAGCACAGTCTTCAAATGAGCTCTGTCGACAGCAATTTCCGATCCTATTTACTGATGTATGTCCCATTGATCTAAATGTAGATTTAGTCTCTATTCCTACTGGAACATTAGCCAGTTGAGCAGTCTTTGTGACCGAAGCTCTTGCCATCCATGCCCCAACAATGAACCCTCTGTCAAACTTACTTAGGTCTTTTCCTCTTGCCGTCTTGATACAAAATCAGAGTCAGCTGGGCCTGCTCAGCATTTCTATGCATGCCAGAACGCCTGATTGGATGGTAACTGCTTAACTACACCATGCAGTGCACCTGTGTGTTTCTCTAATCATTTATTCAGTTGTTTCCCTTTAATTTGTCACTAGTCTGTATATGACAAAGCCAGAATCTAATCAAACTCAATTTACTATTTAATTGCTGTGTTTTGTCAACAGTGGTTGGATCTTAAACATAACACAAAAAGAGGAGGGGAAAAAAAAGCTGTAAAATATAAATCTCTGCCAAATATCATTACCAATTCAGTGCAGCATTCTGTAAACTTTTGCACCACTACTGCAAACTTGTTGTTTTTGAGACTCCATGTCCTTGTAGTACATGTAGAATTTCAAGTGAAGCTGTCCCTCTGAGACAGTTGGTGGCAGGCAGGCCAACAAAAACCCAGACCACAAACATACACAGTGAGTAGAAAAGGAGGGAAATATATTGCAAAGTGTTGCAATACTCAAGAGCAGCAACTGTAAGATTGATATGCAGTAAAACTACAATGTGGTTTCAAACATCACTACAGGGAGAAAATCCTCTAGTCACAAATTTATGCTCTGCTGGCTGAATGGGATCAAATCAGCCAAGTTCTAAAATCTATAACACGATTTTCCCCGTTACATTGACAACATCCTTTGGCTGTCAGTTTGGTCCTTGGAGCTCTGTTATTAAAAGTCTTGTTTTCAACATTTTGATCTCTTTGCTATGAATGACAAATTGACTTTCTGATGGTCTCATCTAAATGGAGGGGGAGTGTTGCCCCAGTGCAGGTAATCACTTCTTACTGAAAGTCAAACAATACACCACAATAACAGGTGGAAATCTGCATTTAAACAATGTTATCCTCCTGACAGGAAGTCAATTTGGAAAAGTGTTTCTGTGTGACATTGTTTTTAGCAGGCAAGGACGAAACAGACTTGTGACATCTACATTTAACTTAATAGAATTTGTGAGGAAATTCAGTCTTGTGTGTTGAAATATGTCTGCTGTTGAAATGTCTTTACAGAAGTTAACATTTTTGAATCATGCCAGGTTTTCTTTTAAATTGTGTCTCTTTACACAACACAAAGTGCTGATATTTCCTATTTTATAAAATTCCTTGGATTTTTAGTCTAATACAATCATGAGCATGAAGTTCTTCATTCATCCAACAGATGTCACTCTCTTTGCATTTCTTAATATTTTCTTTTCTTTCTGAACTGTTTGTACTTTGTACCTTTGTATGAACTTACAACTAATGAAAAGCAGTTCCTTTTGGTCTACAAGCTACATGCATAAAGCAAGATGGA
Source organism: Miichthys miiuy (assembly GCA_036365135.1). Taxonomy (NCBI): domain Eukaryota; kingdom Metazoa; phylum Chordata; class Actinopteri; family Sciaenidae; genus Miichthys; species Miichthys miiuy. The sequence goes on from CM071612.1 coordinate 14,789,833, forward strand.
CACAAGACATCCGCTGCGTGTCTTCATACGTTGTCATAAGCTCGACTACTTTTTCCAGCAGTGTAGGTGAAATGTCTCATGAGTGGGAGGAATTAATGTCCATACCAGCACGGTGTGCAGGCAGCATCCACCGAGATTGCAGGAAGGTTAAATACTGATATGTCACAGCAGGCGGAACGATTTGACAGGGGCATTTCCTTTTAGAACCTAACTCATCGCTTTCAATCCACAGCCAATGTACTGATTCATTTGAGGGCTAATGGCACATATACTGCAGTGATTGCTGGTCATTGTGCTTCAATGAAAAAAAAAAAAAAAAGGTAATCTTTTTTTTTTTTTCTTTAATAACAGCCCGGAAATCAGATGTTGGCTCAATTAAGTGAGTGCCAATCACAGATAATAGGCTGTGCATCAATCTAAAGACAGCTGGTTGTGACTTCCTTTGTGCTGATGCAGAAACACAGATGTTGTTCCAAATATCTTTATATCTAGCTTTTCGTTACATATTTAACATGTTATTAAACTACTACTGCATAATTTGCAAACTGGCTCATCACCACTGTTGTTTGGTGTAAAACAAGCCATAGTAGACTGTCAGTGACATCTTGGAAAGGTCAAACTATTCAGGAGAAAAGGTGCAACTACGAGGTACAAGCAAGGCTTCAGTATCTTGCATGTCTGTCTGTTCTTAAACATGTGTAGCTCATTTAATGATATGACACACACAGTCGGAGTAGAAAAATCAGAATTTCTGAAATTCCAAAAATTGATACCAACATCTAATTATTTATACTTTTAAAACAGTAATGCTCACATTGCACCTGCAATATGAGTCACATTGTTTATATGCATGTCTGTGTACTATATATATTCTGTGACAGCTGAGAGCCAAACCATAGACATAGCCACCATCAATACTGGAATATCTTGCTTAGAGGAATATCCTTGAAAGAACTATTCTATTTAATGTCATTTTATTTTTGGAAACTATTCTTCATGTATATAGTATGTGGAATTAGGTCTATTGTCAAGTTTTCACATTCAAGGAATTTGCCGTGGTATTTTGGTGCATAACAATTAATAAGTAACAGAAAATGAACAAAATAAGAAGCAAGCATGCCCTGTAAAGTCAAGTGGATCTTTTTTCTTAGAAAAGATGTTTTGTTTTTCATGTTTAGCTGATCTGCTGTGCACTGACTAAAAGGACTCTATGGCTTTAATACTAGCCATTAATTTGAACTGATTAGCTGGTAGTGTACCAAGTGAACACTGTTTCTATTTTCCCTACAATTAGCACCTAATTGCACAGTTATTTCCAGAACACGTTTAAGGAAATCAGTATAAAATTACACACCTGTAAAATAAAACCTTACCATGCATTGTTAAAGAAAGCAGTAGCAGTTTCTATTCAGGGTCTGCTGCTGATGTTCAAGTCGCAATATATTGCCCCTACTGCTTATGGACTTCTTGGGGAAGAGTAGCGTTAATTTCTCTGGCTGTGCAAAAGCTCCAAAGAAAACAGGATATTCAGTGGTTAAAAACAAGTGTATCAGTATTACTATTGTCCTACAAAAATATATAGTAACAGGTAGGTATAGTAAGGATATTTGTCATGGTGTGTATTTATCACAACTTTATACATGAAAAAGCATGAATTCATTCATGACTATCAGGAATGTACAAGAATGAATTATATCTCTGCTGCTGCAATAAATAAATAAAAATACGTTTGAACCCCCCTCTTTGTATATATATATATATATATATATATATATATATATATATATATATATATATATATATATATATATATATATATATATTCTATATTCTATATTCTATATTCTAATATCACAATAGTTAATCAAAAAGTACAAACTGTAATCTGCTCATGTAATTCCTTAGTCTAGTTTAAAAGTTTCAACTCTCCCTTCATTAATAAATCAGTCACAACTGCATGTACAAAGTCTTTCTTCAGGACAAATTCAATCTTGAGGTACCCTAATGGATTTTAGCACAGTGAAAAGTTTTATTTTTCTGCCAGACCCCACTTTTAAACTGTCTTCTAAGCCACCTATCCCAAAATGTAGAAAAGTAGAAAGATCGAAGAGAAATTGGAGTCTTTCTGTCAAGAGAGTGAACAGACATAATGTTTCCAGGAAGCTGTTTCCAGGGGTTCTCACTGTTCTTGGTATTCAGCACTCAAAATGATTTTTTAGAAAAGAAAAAAATCCTAGCAATGAACAGACAGAATGTAGCTTTGGTTGTGTTCATTATTACTGTCTTTTGAATATGTCATGGTTATGTTATGACCAAATGATTTTGAACAAATTTATTTAGCTGGTTTGCAGCTGGCCGTCAAAGTGTGAAAGCACAGGTTCTGCAATAAACTTGAGGAGTACAGTGTTATTATGTTACGACTGAAATGATTGGGAGGTGGTAGTTCCACTAGTGAAGGACTCGAGGTCTTGGTTATGAGTGACATGAAAATGGAATGGAATAGGACTGGCCGATTGGTGCAGTGTCAGCAGCAATGCAGACATTGTACTGGGCTGTTGGAAGAAGGACCTAGGCCGGAAAGAGAAGCTCTCGATTTTCCAGTCTATCTGCTTTCTAACCCTCACCTATGGTCATAAGCTTTGGTTACTGACCCAAAAAATAAGATTGGATACAAGCAGCTGAGATTAGTTTCCTCCATAGGGTAGCTGAGATAGGGTGAGAAGCTTGGACATCTGGAAGGAGCTCAGAGTAGAGTTGCTGCTTCTTGAGGTGGTTTGGGCATCTGATCAGGATTCCTCCTGGGTACCTCCTTTGGAGGTGTTCTGGGCTCATCCAACTGGCAGGAGACCCCCCAGGACAAACCCAGAAAAATCTTGCCTATTTGGCCTGAGAACACCTCAGGTTTCCTGGGAGGAGCTGGACTGTGTTGTTGGAGAGAGGGATGTGTGGAACACTCTACTAAACCTGCTGCCACCTCGAATAAGTGGAAGGAAATGGATGTATTGCGGACGGATGGACTTACGGACAGATGGATGGATAATAAAAATAATGGCCAAACCTACAAAAGGACACATCTTCTAGTGCACCTAAGTTATCCTTAATATTGTCAGATATTGGTTTATACCCTGTTAAAGCACCAATGCAAGCTTCTCAGTATTCTTGTCAAATTGAACTACTTCCTCATAGAGACTCACTTTAGAGGTTGTTGTTGTTGAACCCTAGTAGTGTCCCTCTCATCAGGATTCCTCAAGGGAATTTCTTTGGAGGTGTTCTTGGCACTTTCAACTGGCATGAGACCTCGGGACAGACCCAGAAAACATGAGAGGGACTATTTAGCCCATCTGCCCCACAAGAATCGCTACCGGGTGGTGGGGTTTGCATATCTCAATGATCCTGGAAAGCTGTGTTATCCGGGGCAGTAGCCCCTGGTAGGGTCTCCCAAAGCAAATTGGTCCCAGGGTAGTGATCAGACGAAATGCGATTCAGAAGACCCTTATGGATAAAAACAAAAAGAGCAGCGGGACATTGCCCGGAGTAGGGAGACCGGGGCCCCCTTCTGGAGCCAGACCGGGGAGGGGAGCTCGCCGGTGAGCGTTTGGTGGATGTGCCGACAGCACTGGTTTCAGAACAAAAATCCTGGAGAGGGGCTGGACTCTCTCCTTTTCCAGAGTTGCTCAGTGTGAGAGGCGCCAGGCGGGTGTGGGGATACTCACAAGTCCCTAGCTGACTGCCGCAGGGCCCTGGCGAGCGACCCTCTCATTCCCCGGGTCGCTGTGTGGAAGTTTCTGGCTGTTGTTTGTGCTCATAATAATAATAATAATAATAATAATAATAATAATAATTATTATTATTATTATTATTATTATTATTATTATTATAATAAAAGTGCTTTACAGAGCAGCAGACCCAACAAAAGGCCACACAGGATAAGATCCTGAAAAGTAAAAAAAACATAAAAACATAACAGATTCAAACATAATAAAAGTAATGATAAAAGGACAATCAATTAAAATTTAATTAATTAATAGATGAAAAGATCTTTTATTAAAAAATTAAATTAACATCACAAACATCACAAAAAGGCAAGTTTTAGAAGTGATTAAAAAGAATTCACTGATTCGGCTAGCCTTATCTTCTCGGGCAGGTCATTCCAGAGGAGCCCTGATTGAAAAGGCCTGCTTCCCCTCGGTATACTTGTCAAACTTAACTACATCCTCATAGAGACCCCCCTTAGAGGTTGCTGTTGAATCTTAGCAGTGTCCCTCTCAAGTGCCCTTGACTTGAAATCTTCAAAGCATCCATGCTTTCATTTTAAATAACTGCATAAATAATAACCTGTTTTATGTTGATGACATTCAGGTTATGGTTGAGAGTCTTGATAGATGGGATAGATAGACAGGATAAAAAGAATTTCACAGCTGAATTAGAGCTGAATACTTGAAACAAATCATTTGCACTCTTAGGTTTTGACTCAAAAGCGTAAAATGCAGAAATCATGACTACACATTGAATTTACATTAATTACTAACAACAGAGCTTTCTTATTTAGATTTAAAAGGCTTCACAGAAATGGTATCCATCAAAATTAAAGTTGTCACACCACAAAGGCCTCACTTCTGTCTGGACATACTTTTTGTCGATTTTCTGTCAATAAACTACAAAGAGCTTGGTCAAACTGAAGAGTGGAGAGAGAACATCAAGGTTGTTGGATTTGTTTTTTATCATTTAGGGGCTGAACTTGGAAGAGTCTGGAAAGATAGAGTCAGGGGAGAAGAGTGGAGATAAAAGAGGCTGAAGTCTGAGGGTTGCATAGAAGTGGATAAGATAGAGTCCAGGAGGACGTATCAAGGAGACAGGCAGAGATGTGGAGGGTGATAAGAGTTTGAAGGAGGTTGGATGGATCCTCTCCTCTTGTGCCTGAGAGCAATCAAGAGATGGGAAGAAAAGAGAGCATATCTGTCATAGTCTGTTCATCACTTCCTCTTTTATCTTTGTCAAGATTATCTCCTGTTACAAAGTTGTACATAATGCTGATGTGGCCTCTGTAGAAAAAAGATAAGGACAGATTCAACATAACATATGAATCTTAATGTGACCCCTAATTCGACTGCTGCTAACCGACCCAAAACTGCATTGAAAAGAAAGGAACACTAAACCTAATGGTATATTCAATAATACTGTAAATGCTCATGTTTTGCACTAAAAATCCTAACAGAATGTTTAATTATTCTCCACAACCTGTGCAGAATTGCTAAGGTAATATCCTTGGCACAGAGAACGTTTTTGCATAAGGTAGTTAATATGTCTGGCTAGCGATTGTAGATAGAGTGGAGGCAGTTTTTGAATATCTCCAGGAGGCAGAGTGTCAGCACTGCTCAGTTGGCAAATGTACACATTTAGCACATAGAGGAGCAGATGGTCGAGCTGACCTTAGTGAGCGATTCCAAAAGCTATAGCTGTGTTTTCCAAACAAAGGGCATTATGGGATGTCGCATATCAACAGTATTCACACCAAATAGGATCATCTGTCACAGGGATCATTATCTGACACTAATATAATGCAGTCAAAAACATTAAAGGTTAGAGCTGGTGTTTGTTTCTTGTGATGTGTTTGCCCATTTATGAATATGTTCTGACTTCCCCATCCTGTCTGTGGCACTCAGCCCCAAGTACACTGGTGCATTAAAGGAACAATGTATAATTCCCGGCTCTAAAAGAAAACAAACTCTGGTTCTTAACTTTTTTTCATCTTATATGGTTCTTTATTCATCCATATGTTGGAGGATAGACAGGACGCTACAGTAACTTATCTATCGCCTCTTGAAGTGTAAATAGTATGACAATAAAACATGGGCTGAAGCCAGTCAGTTAGCATGCTAATTTCAATAAATCATTGCAACAAACAATATACAGACATTTTTGACACAACACTATAGCCTCTAAATGTTATGTTGATAATGTTAATTCACTTTTTGAATGTTAAAACTAACTGCTACAACTATATCTATAATTCTGGCCCAATCTCACATATTACCCATTTAATCAATGTTACCATTAACAATTCATTAACAATTCATTGAATAATTACATATAGTGGAAAGGGTTTACTGTAGAATTTGTTTCAATTCTTCTGATTGGTTTTAGCATCTTTCAGCTCATTGTTTTGGTTTTACACCCTAAAACTTAACTGTTTGTTTCCAGCAGCATCCAGATGTTTCTGTCAAAATAAAACCACAGTACACTGTACCTGCCAAGTACCAATCCAGACAGTGGGGCATTTAGCTGCTGAAAAGCCAGATGTTTCTGTCTTTTGGAGACCAAAATCAGAGCTAAAAGGAGACATTAGATTCATCAGATGGACAGAAAACCTCTATAAATTGTATTTACAGCTTGTTCCTGGTCGCCTAAAATGGCTGCAACTAGGTGACAATTTTAAAAGTTTCTTTAAAAAAAAAGCCAAATCATTTCTTAATACATTGAGTAACAGTCATTTTTTGGCAAACAGACACTTTATAGGTTTTATTTTGATTAATTAGATGCATAACTGAGACTCGAGGCCACTTCATCACAAGTGCCCCTGAACTGCTTCATGCCACATGCAAACACAGATGGCTGTAAATTCTAAATTTACTGCATTGGTCTCAGAAGTACCTTCTTCAAGAGAGACAACAACAATCCAAGCACATCATGGAAAAGCATTAGCTTGAAGTAACACATTGTTCCAACAGTGGGTCATACCAGGTTGAATGTTAATAAGCAGCATTTTTCAGCAATAATAAGGTCTGGCAATCAGCACTTTGATATGTCAGATTTTAAAGGAACATCAGACAGCTAACACAGCTCCAATTAGTCTAAATCATGTCCAAATTGCACGTTCATTGGCCAAAACAGAGCCATTAAAATGTTCAGACTAACAATCTCAAAAGCCATAGTGACATATTCCAGACAGAAACACAACATCGATGGACATATACCTGATTAAGCTGTTTTTTTTTTCCCGCTAGGGTTGCAGTGTCGACGTATCGACTTTTCTCATTTCATAAGATCTTTATTGGACTTTGATCTCCTGCACTGTATTTCTACAATTAAAAGGTTACTGAGCAGTCTGATGAAACATGCCCAGCAAAACCATGTTGCTGTTCCATTGTTGCATCTGGCAGATCAAAGCCGTTGCATCGACAACAAAAAGCCTTTGAGCCAGGTGACAGGTGTGGTAAATAACCCTGTCTGTGACCCTGGGGATTCCTTTGAGGATGCTGCTTACAGTTAATAAGGTGTGAGGCGAGCTGTGGTGTTGCTGTCAGGGCAGCAGGAAGAGCAATGGCAGGTTTGGTATTTGGAAGCGGACTTTAAAGCCTGTGTGTCTCTCAGACTGGTCTAGGGTTGTGATACAAGTGTCAACAGTTCAAAGACTTGTATAGCGACCAGAGAGATGAGAGCAAGGCTGCAGGCCTGATGAGCAATCCTCTCCGAGGATCCTTCCAGAAGGATTGTAAGTTGTTGCTTGTAGAAACAACATAGTGAGAAACAAAAGCTGTGCAGCTACACCTCTGTGTTACATCAAGAAAATGTGCGCTGTGTTGAATACTGGAATGATTGGTCAGTTTACCATTAGCTGATCATTAAATGTTTAACTCATCTTTCAAGAAAAATGGCAACCATTAGTGAAGAATTGCTGCTGATTTCTGTTAATTGATTGTAAATTGAATCAATTGAGGTTTGGGACTGTTACCATGTTAATGTCCTGTACTTTGCCTACCATCCACCCCAATTGTATTTTTGTGGTTCAAACGCATAGTACTTTGCTTTTTGAACTGTAAAAAAGTTGCCTGTTAAAATAATATTTGCAACAATTATGTTTCCTCAAAACTGTATTTGGCAAATCCATTTAGTAGCATATAAAATGGCCTGTTTTCCACGACAAAGAGAAGAATATGATGAGCTAACATAGATTTTGAATTATATGACCAAATGTATGAAAACAAGATATTTTCCACCAGTAAGTCAGAGAAAAGAGGTAGAGTGATGCACGGGTCCGACCCGCTGCCAGAGCTAATCCGCATTGCCCGACCCGCAAAAATATCCATTAATCGATGACTTGACCCAATCTGCAAGCTGCCCTGCTTATGCACTGTAGTAGCACAATTGTAAAGACTGAGGGGGCTGATCCTGCTGCTGGGAGCACCTAGAAGCCAGAACGCTTTGCTCTTTTTCTCCCCCGCCCACAGTACTACAGTAGTGGGCGTTCCAAACGTGTTCTTTATTGTGGAATAGCATAAAAACAAGTAACCCTTCATTAAACATGTTGTGTTTCTCTTTCTCAGACACACACCAAGAAAAACATTTTACTGTTGGTCATTATTTATTTTATTCTATTTTAGTAATTTTTTTACTTTTATCGTATTTTATCATTTTTATTTGTTGTATTATCTTTTATTATCTTAACTACCCATCTTTATTGTTGTCTTTTCAATTAACCTTTGGTTGTTTTGGTTTGCATTAGTCTCTAAATGCTTTTTAACATCCTATGTTGTTGTCAGTCACTTATAAAGCACTTTGAATTGCAATATAAATAAAGATCAAATGACTGATCAATCAATTGATCAGTCATTGATTTATTTATTGATTGATTAGTTAAAGATAAACAGAAAATATTTTGAATAATTTGAACATTTAGTTTTTGTCAAGTTAATCTGGACTAAAACATTTTGAGTTGTCTTCAACTAAAACTAGACTAAAACCATGACAGATGAAAATAACTAAAATGTAACCAAAATGAATTTATTGATGTTTAAATTAAGTGTTTAAATCTAAAATTGCTGCCAAATTAACACTGACATATAATTGGATATGACTGTATATATCCAGTACTGTCTGTATAGCCATAGTTGTGTTTACATGGTACTATTTCACTTTTGTACTTATTATGTTTTCATACAAAACTTTTCAGTTCAAAGAGAACAATTTCCCTCACTCTAAATGAAAAATACCAGCCTGAAACACATCAATATATGGATTTCTATAGTGCTGTCAAGCTTTTTGCTTATCAGTACAAAAAGAGTCATTCAAGCTTCAGCTGAGTGTGTTAGAAAAATAGCATTAGCTCTGTGCCTTTGTCACAATCAGATAACTTTTAACATTGAGAGCTGGGTGCATTTTATCTGACTGCTGATGCGGTTTGTGGAAGTTCATAGAAACTTTGTTAGAAAGGATGTATCCGCTGGACCGCGGCATCTTGATGTGGGTAGACATTTGAGTGCTGATGTGATGTTAGACAAGAAGTGATGTGGATAGAAGCAACGTATGCAGAAATTGCAAACATCGCTGGAGAGATGTAGGCTGTAATACAAAAGGTATTGTCGGTGGTTATTGGTTACTTTAAATGTTTCTGTAGTGAAGTTACCCAACTATGAATCTATTCTCAGCCTGAGAGGGACCACATGTGAGCTTGCTGATAGAAAGAGCAAATGTGTTTGCACACACAGTGGGACTTTTCCAGTCAGTTTAATCAGAGAAAGCCAATGTAAAGAAACTTGTACAAATGCTTCACACATTCATACATGCTCTAGTTGCACATGTGCCTGCTGGCGACCACGCACATGAACAAGCATGGCACTAATGGAACATGAAGAGTGTGATTGATTTAAGAGTTAAACGTGTTACCTTCTGTAACCCATATCTTGAAAGTCATGGGAAATTGAACACAGTTCGCTCGCCTTTTCCCATCCAAACAGGTCAGGCTACACTGCCCTTTTCCCATTCAGGTCTAATCTCAACTTTTCTCCATGTCTATCACCTTGTATAGCTTCTGGTAGATAAGAACATTGAACAAGGTTTGAACAAAAATGAGTATTGTTCAGATAAAAAGAGATTGCTCACAGTTTGAAAGATTACTTTTTGCTAGAAGTGATATTATTTCAATGCCAGAAGAAAAAAAAAAGAATTTTAAAGTAGTGACACATGCTATAGAACATTCGAAGGACATCTGCCTCTGTTTTACTGCTTCCTGCAGCTGTTCTCATTATCTGTGCAATGTTTAGTATCATTAATATACACGTACATCTTATATGTACACTAACACTATTTAACAAGCTTCCCGGTGTAACTAAAATTTTCTAAAATGGAGAAAAACAGCAACATTACATTATCTTTTGATATTAGGAATTGGTCAAATGACAATGTAATGTTAAAGGTGTCACTCATACAGAGAATTTTAACTTGAGTATGACCTCAGTTCAACCAGCAGAGACTTCATTAAGAGTGAATTTCATTTGATTGACACATTTTCTTTGGTTTCTTTGGTGAGTCTTTGGTGATTAGACCCCATCATGATGTCATTGTATTTTAAGGGGATTGGGAAGCTGTGATAGGACAATGGGGTAGCACCAGAGAGGACAGCTTATTCAAAACTGTGGCGGCATCATGTCAGAGTATTGATAAAACCATTGATGAATAAAATTCTTCACAACATGAAGTCATTTCACGTGTTGCTTCTTTTGCTTTTAGCATCATTTCATGATAGTGTCATGACATAATGACATAAATGTCATTGAGAAAGAAATGTCAGGTGATGTAGTAAAAAGTCTGTGCCTGAAGGAGCAGGGTGAGGTGGATGGATGGGTTTAAAAAATACAAAACTTCCACCCAGGAGACTGCTGTTTGTGTCCCGTGTGTCATGGTTTTGGGTTTCTTGTTTCCTGTTTTATTTTGTCTTTTTTTTTTTTTAAAAGAAAGAAAAGAAAAGGCGTTAAATGGCACATGAAATGTCTTTACATGATGTGGTATTTATATGCCATTCCATTTGGTTTGAGTCAAATACAGCTTTACATCTGTACAAGACACATGCAAACAGGGTTGGAATTAAATATTCTTATTTGTAATTTATTTATGTGTGAAGACCTGAGCTTGATAAAGTACAAGCCTGGGTAAAGAATCTCAAATCTCAGACACCTGAGAACAAACTATACATTTTTAATAGATATTTTAATTCAAAACATACAGATTGAGTGTCTTTTTGGATTACAGCCAAATTGCTCAGAGTAAAACAAAGGAATATAATAAATAAATGCACAAAAAGAACAAATCTGAGTGTGTATTTCAATAACATTAAGTGGAGAAATGATTAGTAATTGATCCTGAGCGACCTCCATAATCTTGTAAAGGCTGCTGGTCATTTTGTAGTTTTAACACACAAAAAAAGACAATGAGCCTTCATCTCATTCCCAGTTTTCTTATGGTGAGATGATCTGTCAGCTAAATGTGAATGAACTGTTATGGGCTGAGGGGGTAGATTGAATCCTGTCACAAGGGGCAGAGCAGAATGGCAAAGTGGTTTGAGAAATAAGGGGCAATCAATTGTGGCTTCTTGCCAGAGATATGGCCTGTTTTTTTAGAGAGAGAGGAAATAAGATAGGTCTCAAGATAGGCTGGAGGAGACACAAAAACACTCTGCAGTAATCAGATTTTACCCACATTTCCATACAGGGGCCCTTTTTTCAGAGAAAGACTTTAAGCCAGTGGCTTTGACCTCAGTGCCATGTGATTTTCTCATGTTAAATACTGAGTTAAACAAAGGAAATTTCACGTTAATCTATGAATCCTAAAGGCATAATACCAGACAAGTTGTAAGTTCAAATTGTAATGGATGACAATGGATTCACACAAATGTCATCCACACCCCGATGAAATTGAATTTGTGTGGCTCTCTCTGAGCCAGCCATTTATCTATTTTACAAAACTGGTTGCAGAAGTAACCCAATCTCCAAGTTTTAACTAAGACTCATTGGCGCATTCTAAAAATATATTGACGAAAAGATTTGAGAGACCACAAAACAATTCAAGCGCTCATTCTGCAACTCAACCTTTTAGAGCAAACAGCTTTGAATCTGTAAGAGCAGAATGAGATTTGTGAGCAACAGAGGACAGAATTGTGAGAGTAACAGATGAACTGAGCTTACAAGAGGAATTGTGTAGCTAAATTTAAGGCAACAATTGGACTTCTCAAGATGCATGCACTCACTTTTGGTAGTTGGAATCCCCACTGAAAACTCACATGTTCATTCTCATTTTTTATCACTATTACCTAAAACAAACAAACTAACAACAACAACAACAACAACAACAAAACATTAAAAAATTTATTACTGAGTTTTTAACCACCAGATGGAGACAAAGAGCAGTATTTGGTGTCTTTTAATCAAAATGTAGTGACAAATGACTAAAAATTCAATTTGTTAAATTAGTTAGCCATTATAACAGAAGTTTTGAGAGTCAAATCACTATCTCACTATAACTATCATAGTGGCTGTGTTAGCTTTGCGTTAACATAACATTTAGTTTCTAGTGTGATTTTTGAACTAGAAGTAGTTTCAGTTCTCACTTCCAGCTCGTTAAAAATGGCAGCTCAGTGGCCCAAAGCTTCAAACAAGGACGCTGTAGCGATCCCAACATTAGTTTTGCATGTGCATGGCTCTGTGGTCAAATTAGCAACAATTAATGTGCAATGTTTACATTTAAATTGTTGCAGTTTGGTTAGGTTTGGGCAAAAAACAAACAAACAAACAAAAAAATGACTGGTTAAAATATGTAACCTAAGTAACGTTAGATACGTTATGTAAGTTAAAAAGAAATCACTGTTGACTTTTGGTTTCACACAGCACCCAAACAGTGGTCTTCTGGATGAATGTCCTGTCTGTTTGACAACACCTTTAGCTCTTCCTCCATGTACATGGATACAACAAAACATTACGCCAGGTGGGGGTATAGAGGTCCCTTCAGTGTTAAAGTTTGAAGCATAGGACCACTGAACAAACTGTTGTTTTTGAGAAGTTGGGAGTGAAGACTTTTAACAGGAAACTAAAATTGCCTATGAATGAGGCTCAATGTCACTTCTGAGCAGAGTGCAGCCCTCAGAAATCTAATGAGCCTGATGTGAGGTGGCTGGGTTTACGGTGATCTGATTGAGAATGACAGCATTTTCAGAAGAAAATCATAGACATACTGATATAAATAGTTTAGGCTACAGAGCAGATCCACATGCCAACGCTAATGTAATAAATAAAGGGAGAAATTTTAGGCTAAACGATAAGGCGCACAGGCGTAAAATCACAGTCACTCCTTACAGAGGAGCTTACATTTTTCCTTGTGTGGACTTTAACCCTGATGTCTAGATGTTTATGTGCAGCTTGCTAGCGAAAAATGATTAGAAAGTGACCTCTTGTCATCTCAAGTGCACAGATGCTGCCAAAAATAGCTGGAGAAAATTGAGAGAAGCACAGAAACAAGCGTCTGAATGATTGGGATTGCACGCCTCAAATCTGATTGTGCTCTTATGAATCTATGCCTATGTCTGTGCAGTTCTCATAATTAGTTTTATGCTCTTTTAACTGTTTTGGCATCGATATACTTTCATAGAACATTAATTTTGAATCGCTAACAAACATCTACAGGTGTACAGTTATGGTGAATTATAGTGTTTAATAAAGACTTGCCAGCCAATTGTCTAGTAGAGGTGTCCTCCCCTCAGACAAAGCTCTGAAAAAGGCCTCCTCACCATTTCTTAGTTTACTTGCTTAGTTTTGTTCAATTCCTGGATAGTTTTTCAACAATAATTAGTGTATGGTGTATGAGCTGGATGTGCCCTTCAGTGATTCTGAGAGTTCTGGTTTCATACACTGTTAGCTTGCCAACATTGCTTGCAAACATCAACAGGGGTCTGGCAGTGATTTCTCAGAGACAAACACAAACCAAAACATCCCGCAGATCTTACCAGTGGGGTTTTGGTTTGTGTTCAGTAGGACCAGCCTCTGATCATCCTGAGCGTTTCCTCTAAACCCCAGCAAGTCATGGCAGGGTGCAATGTTTATTTGTCCTTATAGAATCTTGTTTGCTTTACATTGATTTTAACGTCATAAGTATTTACATGCCTACAAAGGTCCTGTGAGGATACAAGCAATGCAATACACCAATAAACACAAAAAAGTAAACACTTTAAATCTAATTATATAAATATAATATAATTCTAATACAGGTCTTCATGTGGGTTTCAAAAAAGTGAAATCTTACTTGTCATGTGAAAATATAACTTAATCACATTTTTGTTTAAAAAGAAATGGTCTTCGATATGTTCTCAGTAAAACAGACACAAAACATAAAGGAGAAATCATTTCCTAACAACAACAAAAAAACGTGTATGAAAAATTTCTTAATAGTAAAGAATTGGTTTAATGTTCCTATTGCTGTGGTAAAACTGAAGAATGATGCAAATAAAGACTGCAGGAGTCAATGAAAGTACATATGCAAATATGGCAAGCTTGCAGTTAGACTATTATTGCTTGTGTGAAACGGTTATTGCTGTGAAAATTAAGCTTTTCCTCATTTGTCAGTCCTATCTTGGCATTTGGTAACTTGCGGGAAAATCAAATGGGAGCAATAGAAATATCAAGGGAGCAATAAAAGCATAATTTATCATAGAAGGGCCAGTAGGGGCGGAAGTTGACACAATATATTTAATCTATGATCATGACATGTGGAATTATACAAAAATTATTAATTTTCTGCTCAACTCATTTTGAATATTTGTTCATTGCATGTACAGTATACACTTCCAGAAGCAACTACAGCAGGTTGCTCTAGCAGGGATGCCTGGCACGGGGATGCGAATGCAGTAGTCGCTCTAGCAGGAGCTCCTGATAGCGGGATGCCAGCGCTCCATGCCGTCCACTTCCATCAACTATAGCAGTCTGCTTTAGTTAGGATGTCAGGATCATCTGTCAGCTCACATCAGCTAGAGTCTTTGGTTACTTCCAACAACCACAGTAGCATGCTATAACCGGCGCTTCCTCTACCTCTAAATATCTACTTCCAGCAACCACAGAAGCATACTCTAACCTGGGGTCCTGGCAGTGCGATTCCAGTGCCCACAGCTGTCCACGTCCACCAACCACAGCAGCCTGCTTTTCTTGGGGCATTTGTCATCGAATGGTAGGATCATCCATCTCTCAGCTTCCTTAGTCCCAACTTCTTGTCAGCTGGAGCCTTCAGTACCAGGGTGTACCACCCTGCTGCCAACTTCCAGCAACCACTGCAACTTGCCGTAGCAGAGGAACCTGCCACTAGGATGCCAGTGTCCCCTGCTGCATATTTCCAGTAACAAAAGCAGCTTGCTCTAGCTGGGGCTCCTGGCACCAGAATGCCAGTTCCCCATATCCTCTAGTTCCCACCATGCAAACACATGCAGACGTAGATGATATTATACAGATCTTGCTCTCCTTATGGTGCTTTCCCTTCAGCCATCTGCTGACATTCCTTGAAGGACAGAAAGGGCACCTCTACCTGAAAAGAAGAACACCCACCTGTTCCAGAGAGCTTACTCAAATAGTTTGCTTATGCTTTCTCTCTTCCAGGATGTATAATAATAATAATAATACATTTTATTTCATAGGCGCCTTTCTGTCACCCAAGGACACCTTACAATAAATAAAAGTAGACTGCAAATAACAAAAACAAACAAAAAGAACCATAAAAGTATACCAAATTAGAAGAATACAACATTAAAAACTGGTTAAAATAGGACAATGCAATTGAATCAGTCAGATAGAAAAGGCAATTTCAAACAGGTGGGTTTTGAGTGCGGACTTGAATTGTGAGAGTGAGTTGATGTTCCCTTATGACGGGGGCTAAAGAGTTCCAGAGCTGGGGAGCAGAGCGGCTGAAAGCTCTGCTCCCCATGGTGGTGAGACGGGCGGAGGGGACAGTCAGGTGAATGGAGGAGGAAGATCTGAGGGAGCGAGGGGGAGCAGCAACATGGAGACGATCCAAGAGATATGGTGATGCAATGTTATGGATGTCTTTGAATGTGAGCAAAAGAATTTTGTAATTGATGCGGGATTTGACCGGGAGCCAGCGGAGCTGTTGCAGGACAGGAGTAATGTGATGGAAAGGGTTCTTCCCAAATGCTGGCAGGCCTTATTTCTTACTTGCCATTGATTGCTTCTTCTGTCTCATCCCTCCTGGACAGTCCAGGTTGTGTCAAACAATGTCTTACCTACCTACCTACACCTACACCTACACAACATCTGTATGTACCCAGACACTGCTCCTTCTGTTGACTTTTGGGGGTTTCTAAATGGTTAGCAGCAGAAGAAACCCAGACCTGCAAATGAAAGCCATATTTCTTGTTCAGCTGTTTGAAATCTACCCAGCCACAGCTATTCTGTAGGGCCACAATTCTGCAAGTCTATAATCATATACTCAAATGAGCTTGCAGTCGTAGTCATAATCAACAAGCCGTTTAAACACCCACCCATCATGTATTTCATGCACTGCCTAACATTAAACATCATTACACATTAATATGTCTGCTGGACAACTCATGTTCCTGGTCATTCCATCGCTGTATCTCCTGTTTATTATTTCAGAAGTTCACGGCATTAGCTTGCATATTAGCTAATTCTTTGAACTTATAAGCAGAAGCCCGCGCCTCATATTGGGGGTCCAGTGTGCCCAGGTGCTATGGTGAATTCCCCACTGAAAGTTCTCCATAACTCAGCAACAAACAGAAGAAGTAAGAGTCCTCACAGTTCACTCACAATCTTCTCATTTTGTTTTGTATTTAAATATGTTTATTGTTTTTCAAAATGAAAAAAGAACGCAGGACAAACAGGTAACAGAAAAAGAAAAAGGACCCCCACCCCAAAACTAACAAATAAAACAAAAAAACATGAACAGGATCAGCACATCATAGGTAAAGAAATAACAGAAGCCACAGTCATGACAATAAAATAAACATACATATTTACAAAAAACTGTACAAAGTGAATAGTAAACTGAGAAATACACACAGCAAAGTGTTTCACAGTGATCAACATATTAGTCCTTTCCTTGAAATAGTTGCAGTACAGGGTCCCACATCTTATCAAATATGTCTCCGCGTGTCCATTATAAAATCTCAGTCTCTCCAGGTGAAGCATATTTGCCATTTCTCCCAACCAAAGATTGTATGTGGGTGCAATGTCCGACTTCCATGCCCGGAGGATTAGCTTCTTCACAATCACAGTTCCAAATAGGATACCTTTTTTCTTGTATTTATTGGCAGAAGACAAAGGGGTAGTTTCCCTGAGAATGGCTACAAGCGGATCTGGTTCCCAACATTTCCCATTAGCCACAGAGAAGCAGTGAAAAATACTTTTCCAGTATGTGTACAATTTACTGCATAACCAAAAAGAATGCGTTAAGTTACCAGTCGTAGACTTGCATCTGTTGCAAATGGGGTTTATAAATCATTTAAACATAACTTTGGATGATGTGGTCCATGCTAATGAATACACACTCCAGCATTTCTCCAAGATAATTTTAATTCCTGGTAGTGTGGAGAATGCTTGTAAAGCCTTAAAACTATTTGGGGGTTTAAAACTTACATAAACAAACAAAACAGAACAAAAAATTGGCTGGAAACATAAAATGTTTAATACAAAATGTCAGTTTTGGAACTATGGAGTAGGTATTTACCTTAAGAATTTTCATTTGTGGTTGGACAGAATAGACAGGGAATGACATGCAGCAAGGGCCCACCCCTGCTCCACCAGGGGGAGCTACCCGGGCATCCCGCGCAAGGATAGTTAGAAAAACAATCCACTTCTTACCTAGTTTTGACTTTTTAAAATAATATGCAAACTATTTTTGCAGCTGTCTTACATGTAGATGCAAAATAAAATGTCTTGCTTTCATTATCCCTGGTTGAATTTGGTGCTTGTGGATCACTGTATGAAACCACATCAAAGCTAAAACAGTGTTTTTATAAGCAGAGAAATAAACCCTATATTCCCATTGACCTGTATGAAGTCCTGCAAAAACATGAAACACTACAGTAGTGCATCTCTTACATGTGTCTCTGTGGAGCTCTCAGTTTAATAAAGAATTCAGTGTCCATACCACTCAGTTAGAAAATCAGAGATAAGAGCTTGTCATCACTCCCTGTCTCATATCACATTAAAATAATAAGTCCCAGCCAACATACAGTGAACAAAGGAAGGTGAACACCATGGTGCTCTGTTCTTTAAGAACAAGCTCTATGGTGAACTACCGCCTAGTCCATGTGATGTGATTATATGGTTCCATGTCTTATTATAAGGATGTTGAGCAGAATGATAAAGTCTTTTATTCCTGGCAGATGTTTCTGGTGAGTGTTCATTAATTTTAAGCAAGAAAACAGGTCTGAAGAAGGTTTTTTAAAAGCACAGTCTGGTAGTTTACAACTTGAAAAATTATTGCTTGCCCACCAAGGCTGGTTTGGATGGGATTCATTTTGATATGTGTGATTATTTTACTGTGCACCTGTGAATTTATACAAAAAAGACAATGGAATAAATGAAAGAAAACAAGAAAATCACTGTCGACCTTAAGATAAGATTCCTCCCCACTGCTTTTCCTCAATATGGTTCTGTTTGATCTTTTCTTTCCTGCTGTTCCTTCCTCACCTTTTCCTGACTCCAAATAATACTGGTACCATAAAACACCATTCACAGTCCATTTCCACTGAGCATATGTTATTACCTACTTATTCAGTGTGGTATAACCTTCATCAAAATATGCTTTGATGCATACAGACTGCAGGTCCTTTGATGGTAGATTAATTTAAATTCAGGTAAACACTCAGCCATCGTATTCAATGGTAATTATTTCAGCCCAGTATCCTTAGACATTGTGTCCGTATTAGACGATTCTGCATCTCTTTGAAGAATCTGAGTCTTCCAGGTATCTAACTCTCCACCATTGGACTGGTTGGGTCCAAGGTATTATACCCAATTATACCTGGGACTCTCCACTTTTCAGTCACAGGCAGCCAAAGTCATGGAATTACCAGCAATTGCTAGATTAACTGACAGATGGACAGATGTGATGAGGCAGATTTCTATTTTCACTTTTCATTTCTTATTCAAAAAATCCTAGCCTTCATTTGCGCATGAAAGATTTGTGATTCGTATTTGTGTTTTTGTGTTGAGCTTGCATCTGCGTTGCACTTAAGAATTGTGAATGTTAACCACTGTGAGTTTTTTCTTTCTCGTCTGAGTTCATTTAGATAGCATAGGCGCGGATTTTTCGGAGTTCTCTTTTGGTTATATCTATTTGTTGGTTTGAACAGCATCCACTTGTTATAATTGATCGGAATTCCAGAGAATAAACAACTTTGTTTTACCAAATACAGCTGGTTCAGCTCGTGAGCTGGGATGTAACAATGATCCTATGATACCTGCTAGACTCACCAAATTCTAATCTCACCTTGGAGTTGCCATGCACAGATATTAAGGTAGATAGTAAGACGAAGTAAGAAATAAAGTAGTAAAACGAGAATTTGAAAATATTGATGGGTGTAGTCATCAAAAAACTAAGCCAAGTTTCACCATATTGACAACACATACGCAGGATAAAGAAATTCTGTGTAATTACAGAGGTTTTTGTGGGACATAAAAAAAAAACAACAACACTGTACATCACGGATATCAGTAATTTTATTAACTAAGAATAAGACATGTCTGGATTTTGGGCACTAGGTTAAGGGAAAAAGCAGAACCAGAACAGAAGATGAACTCGTTTTGGACAGTCAAATAAATTCTTGATTTACTCTTAAGCAATGCCTTATCCTGAAATCAAGCTGAATTTTTATGAGGCCTTCAGTGGCTGTACAGATCTGTTTGAAGCTGAATTGTGAAACTTGAATAGAGCACACATACTAGTGAAGATAGAATATGCAGTAATTCTTATAATGATCTCTGTACAGCCCAAGATGAGGCCCTGATTTTAAAGGCAACTTTTGAGATTCAGCAGCTGATGGAAATTAAATAACGTGATGTTGAAGCCCTTTGAAGAGTATCTGCAATCCTCGGTCACTTGGCACTTCACAAAAGGCAATTATTTCTGTATCACAAGTGGTGCAATAGTATATTTTATCACAGTCACAAACTGTGTGGAAGTCAAAATAATTTCCTTCATACTGTGTTTTATCTTTTTATACTGTCCAATTGATAAACGAGCTGAACTATGGGAGCATTTTGCCTTACTAGACAGTATGCTGTGGACAGCAGAGATAAGCAGAAACAGGATGGTAAACAGCAAAGGTCTTAAGTTCATATATGACATTCATCACATCTCCCGCACACATCCCAGAGCAGGAGGGTAGTGTCATGCAGGGTGATACCATTCTGAAGTTCAATATTTGCATCTAGTTTATTTTCACTTTGTTGCTTGCAACATAAAATAATGATCATTATTCATAATGAATGAATGAATCTGTGTGACAACAATCTAACAGTGGTCAACAGTATATCAACATAATCTCCCCCAATCAACTGCAAAAAGTTCTGAGAATATAAACAGAGAATATAAACTCACCTTGATTTATTTAATGAAGAACATTTACTGATGTTATTATGTTGGTACATTCAACAGTACATGTTTCCTGAGAGATGTCAGTGTCCTGTATATATGGGAGAACTGGTCAAATACCATCCTTGTTTATTGAGTTTAAAGCAGTATTAGAGAGCAATTCACTTATATACCATTGTTATAAATATGGACAGCTGTACACCTGCATTTCTTATGATTACATTACTTATGATGAAAAACTAGGGAGTTGATAACTTTGCTAACACATCCAAAAGAAAGTACATCTCAAGACAGCTAACAAATTGTACTAGTCAACAGCAAGAAGCCCAGCTCGGCATCTGTCTTTTAGCCTTTTATTTCACAAAGCTCTCAGCAGTGACTAAAAGTCAGTCCCAGATTTACTCTTTATTTTTCTCTTGTTAATGCCCTCCTCTACATCCTGTTAGCTAACAACAGATAGCAGGAAGCAAGACTTCAGCAACAAGGAAAATGTCTGTCCATCAGGAAACTCAGAGAGTGCATATGGAAAACCATAAAACAATTTCTCCATAAAATATAATTCTACCACCAAAAACTGACATTGTGTGACACAAGTGTCACACAATGTCACAAATATTTTGATTCTTTCCATTGGACATGATAGGAGAGATTTAAATATGGCAGATTTACAGATATACAGATTTTCCCAAATTACTGGATAACAGAAGGTCAGGTTTCAAAGTGTAAAACAATTTTGTTACAGTATATAAACCAAGCAAAAGGCTCAGAGAGGATGTGCTTCAGTTTTTAATCAATGTTATTGTTAACACCACTTTTTGGCTCACATTTTAAGCACATCTTTTTAAACTCAAAGTGTATTTTCTTCCAGCTTACAAACTTAACTACATTGATTTTGTATTGGGCTGTAAGGCAGTAAGACACTTCTGATTGCACAGCAGTACTGTGCATTATCACATCCAATGTGGCACTGAAGCTGCTGCTGTTGAGCTGCTGACATGCTGCTTTAGCTGTTGTAGACAAGCTGTTGGTTCAGCACTAGGCTGTCAAACCTAACTAAGAAAAAACAAGGGATTGCACAGAAGGGGTGTATTGTTTCAGGTGCTGGTGAGATGATATAATGTGATCCAGCAAGGTCAGTATGTGGAATAGATCCACAAGTTTGAAAAATTATCAGACATCAAAATACTGAGCAATTTCTAATACATTGAGAGGATTTTACAAGTTTCTCGGTTGCAAAGGTTTCATCTTTCATTACAAGAGATGTCACGTAAACAAAAGAATTACTCTATCCAGTGATTACTGGATAGAGTAATTCCAGGAAACAGTGCTTGAACAGAGTGGACTAACCCATGCAGTTCACTGTAGCAACATATTGCATTGCGGCAAAAGTTGAGCCAGGTTCAACTTTTTTGTCTGAACACAGACTGACCGCTGATGCCAACAAGTCTTAAAAATAATTAACAAAACTTTGTTTGTCCTTTCCCTCCAGGAGGACGCACAAGATTGATTTGACACCCCTATTGGCAGGACGAGATCATTTATAAGTGCCTTTCAAAATCATTACAAATCACTGGTGCAAAAATAAATTAGTTTTATTACATAACAAGGCATTGTTTGCTCTGTTAGGTTGAGAAAAAGGAGAGAGGAAATAAGGAGAAGGATTTTAAATTATATTATTGATTTTACAGGTAGCCAATGCAGAGACGCCAGAGAATGGGAGAAATATGATCTCTGATCTTGGTTCTTGTCAGTACATGTGCAGCAGCATTCCAAATCTGCATCTGCTTGAGACAGGATGCGCCTGATTTTTGAGATGTCACGTAGGTGAAAAAAGGCAGTCCTTGAAATTTGTTTTATGTGGATATATCATCGGATATATCACTGGCAATAACAATGAAAGTTAATGGAGTCATTCCTAATAATGTTGCCTAAAGGAAGCATATATTAGCTGAATAAAAGTGGTCTGAGTACAGAACCTTGTGGAACTCCATGGCTAACTTTGGAGGGTTCATCATTAACATGAACAAACTGAGACTGATCTGAGAAATACTTAAAGACTTAAACCAACTTAGTGCGGTTGCTTTGATGCCAGTTAAATGTTCAAGTCTTTAGTAGAATTTGATGGTCAGTTTGATGCCATTAGGAGGTCATTTGTAACTTCTAGTGCTGTCTAAATCCTGAATGAAAATCCTCAAATAAACTTTTCTCATGGAGAAAGTCACATTGGCTACATTTTCTACATTGGCTACAGCTTCCCCAGGTATCTTAGAGAGAAAGGGAAGGGTAGATATCAGTCTGTAACTGGCTAAAACCTTTGGATCCAGAGTGGGCTTTTTAGGAAGAGATTTAAATACAGCTACTTTAAAGGACTGCAGCACATGATAACAAAGAGATTAATCATATCCAATAATGAAACGCTAACTGAAGATAAAACTTCTCTGAGCAGCCTAGTTGGGATTTTTATGTTATACTGATGAAAGTTTTCCTCACAAATATCAAGTTCATGCAGTCTCCCTGCCATTGACATACTGTGTGTGCAGAAGTCATTTTGGATTTGAATATGTCGCAAATTTAATTAAAAATTTAAAGGGCTATTGGTTTAGCATAACTAGATATTTCATTTAACACAACACTGATTCTTTGTAAGGCAATATTACCATCAGAACCAAAGTGTAATGAATTTGAACATTACACAGTCATTTGAGTTGAAACTCAGTATGTCAGTGAAGGCATGAGTGCTGCTTTGGTGTGCAAAGGCTGAACAAATATGAAGTTATAGGATCTCATCATGTTTTTGGCAAAAGCTGTTGGTAACTTATCCCTTGGGACCTTATAAAACAGCTATATAACACCCATACAGCATATTTACAGCATTCAGTTCAGATTTGACACGATGATCTTGTATTCCTCTTACACTACACTCAAAACAAAAAGGGAAGCACATTTTACAGAATTGAATCCAGCTACCGTTTCCACAGAAAATGATTTTGGACCCCACATGAGCTCAAAACAACATAAAGAATGCTGATTACATTAGCTAAAACTGTTATTGCCTCAATACTATTACCTCCAACTCCCATGATGATTTTCTGTTAATGGAAAGGTGTGTGGCTCTCTGTGTGTGCTTTTTCCATGTGTTTATGTGGGCGACTGTACTACAACAGTTTGTTTGTATGCATATATTTGAAATTATTTCCTCTGCAGGTCACCCTGAAAAAAAAGAAAGAAAAAAAGACGCATACATTTTGCCCTGTGTTAATTATAAAACCTAGATTATTTTCTGCTTTCCATAAGCACAAAGTCTAATGGGGTGTTGTGGTTTGTGTCATTGACATGCTTTGGAGGAATAAGCTTGGGTGTAATGACTTGACAGGTGAAAATGCCAATTTATTGTTGTGTATCAGAATTGACCTTATCAAGGTTCAGAATTTCATAAATCCACAAGAAATAGCTGTTCATTATAAGTTTAATTTGACACTCCAGTGGTGTGTGTCCTGGTGAACTTCTCATTAAAGAATCATAATTAATCATAGTGTGTGTGCATCTGTGTGTGTGTCTCCTGTTATAATATTTCCCAAATAAGTAATCTTTTATTCAATTCCTCTTTATAATGGTTAGCTAAACAAAGGTGTCTCCAAGGAGTTATAGGGGAGTTACATTTTACAGGGGAGATGGTTTAATGAATTCAATCCAGTTCATTTGTTTCAGCCACAGTCAACCAGACACAGTGACAGTGAACACTTGTCATTCAGGCAGCAGCCCGGGGAGATGTAGTTGCAGGGGTAGAAGTTAACATTAATGTGCACAGCTGGGGGTCAAGTTGTTCAAGAACTGCTGAATGATGACTGGATTCATGTTGTGCTCACTTCCCCTGTTCACATTTTCCAAGAATTAAAATCAGCAATACCCTTCACTGCCAGGTTATGGCTGAAAATGATTATCAGTAAGTACAATCAATGCCATTAGTTATTTTACCTATATAACCTTTTGTTGTTGCAGTGATTTACATCTTAAAAAACCCAATAAAACAATTAAAAAAAATCACCATCTTATCTTTTTCAATATTAAGTATTTTCCTTCATAAATATGACATATTTTCTCATATTTATTATAGGGTTCTCTGTAATTATTAGATAGTGTTTCATAACCATGATTTAGTATCTGGTCGCTTTTATTTAAATGGTAATGGTAATTGGTTACATTTATATGGTGCTTTTATCCAAAGTGTTTTTGCCACTCATTCAGACACGCAGGGTTGGTTTGCTAACACAATTTGGCCCTGGAAATTTTCTTCTGGACTGGTCCCATCCTCATAAAAACAGATTTTATCACCCAGTTTATGTATGTATACAGCTGCTTTTATCTGAATCAAACAGTCATAATGTGCAAGTACACAGAATTTTACGTCTGTCCTTTTTTTATGTCTGTGGTAATAGAAAAGTTACATCTTAGTGAAAGTTTCTTTTAAGCGAATAATCATAATTGTACCCAAAGATGTGTTTGCAGTTTATAGCAATTTTAATGTCCTTTTTTTCTCTCTGAACTCTTTCACTCCACCTTTGAGCTTTTTTTTTGGTATCCATTTAATTTGTACTTTTGATTCAAACTGTGCTTTGATTTCATTGATTATTTCCCACTTGACCTCTGATATGTGAAAGTGTGGGGGGAAGTGATGATGGTCAGTACCACTTCATGCACCTACTTTGTAATGTAGGCAGCATGCTGACAATTTTGGGACTGTGGGACTCCCTGTCACACGGGCTGTTCCAACAAGTGAGCCACAGCCAGAAGGTCAATCCCCCCCTACAATTGTTTTCCCACATTGCTGGTGGTGGCCTTGGGGCCCAATAGGTGGGCTGGCCCATATGGCATTTACCAGATTGTCAGTCCATGCTTGCACACACACACACACACACACACACACACACACACACACACACACACACACACACACACACACACACACACACACACACACACACACTGATGGCAGTGAGCTATGACATGCCTGCATGCATACACACACTAATACTGATGGCAGTGAGCAACGACCTAGGGTGTCAGCCTGACCATCGGGTGCAAATTGGGGTTCAGTGTCTTGCCTAAATACATGTCGAAGGGTTGACAGGAGAAGTTGGTTCAACCGCCAACCCTGTGACCAGGGGATGCTGTCATTCTAACTAATGAGCCTCAGCTGCAAGTTTTGATTGTCATAATGCACTTGGTATCATTTCCGCTGGTTGTGGGATAGATATACTAAACACAATAATAAACATATTAAACAGTTGTAACTTTCTGTTCTCATAGTCTTTTGATCATGTGTACTAATGTTGAGACTTCGGTTTTTAGCTGAAAAGTATGTAGACCCACACATTCTGAATAGGTGGATGTGAATCCACTTTTTTAAAAACCTTTTGAGGCTGCAACAGTTCTGTCAGGTATGCAGACAATTTCACCTTCACTTTTTAAGATTGTCAATACAGTTACTTTAATACACAATCAATAGCAACCATTTGCAGAATTTTTTTCAGTCATTTGCAGCCATTTTAATATGGCCTTGCAGTGTAGGCTGAAATGAGATATACAGCTCTGTTGATCAGACATTTTAATCTGGAGACAGGCATTGTAAAATGGTAAGGACCTCTATTAACAAATCCCTTTGTTCTGCTTATTATGCCCAAGCCTAGTTTTTGTGCAATTTCCACTCAAGGTAAGGTATCTGTTGCTAACCTTCAGGAGTTTCTGGTGCATCTAAGTTTTTCTCAGCAAGCTCAAAAAGCGTGCATCCAGTTTGAATGTTGAATGTAAATCCAAAGCAGCTCTTTTTTAATGCTCTCCAACAGAGCCTGCTGATGTTCTTTTCACGTTTTTGTAGAATAGTATAGAACAATATCATCTGCATAGATATGCTACACTTTTTCACCTGTATTGGCTAAGCTACAGATATGTATTCAGATAGACACAATTAGTATCAACAAACATGTCTAATATTATATTATGTTACTGGTTAAAAGGAATATTTCAGGTGATTTGAAGTGTGGTTGTAAGAGGCACTTAACTATAGTCAGTGTAGAACATGACATGAATATCTTAATAAATTGGCGATAAATGTGTCTCTGAATGAGACTTGGTTTCTCGAGATATTTCTGATAAAATATGTTAAAAGTAATCCAACAGGCTCTCTGGTGTAACTATGGCTACCTGCAGTGATGCAGAGGTTACTCAACTTTATCAAAACTGTGAGATACCAAGTTAGCGATTATGAAAACATTTCACAAATAGACCTTTTTCAAGGCAGACTTTTGACTTGTTAATGCACATGTGTAATTATGGCTCAATTCCAGTGTCCAAGTGAGCATGCACAACACCAGGACCCTGGAACTTGCTCACCTGAATGTCTTTCTGTGAAAAGGATCTATTGCAAAGTAGTAATAATAAGTTTCTAAGTCATAATTACGAGCAAACTTGTATTTTCTTCTGGGCACTATTTCCATTCAGGGAGGGTGTCAGTGTAGATTTCTTGCAGGATGGTATAGAGAGGATTTAAACAGACACTAACCTCAGCATTAATAAAACAGCAGCACTTTAGGGGTTCGGCTGCAAAATATTACTGACATTTTCACAAAAAGTGAAACTATTGGCCGCTATTTCAATATGTTTTGTGACTCAGTAAGTCACACTGATTTTGAGATCTGTGTTTTAATGGAGCAGTGGGGTGTTTTTGTCAGCTGTGATTCCAAAAGAAAAATCTGGATTTGTAGTAAATCCAAATGGATTTATTGGTCTTGATCTAGATCCTGTGACATCCTTACTTTCATTCTGATCCCACAGTGTTTATACAGGACTCCACGATTTATGATCTTCTGTTAAACCGACTGACTCTTTGATGACTACACGACATGTGCAAAATTTCCTTCATCCTCAACACATGTGACATAGTAACCTTGTTATTTACTGTATGCATAATTCTCATGCAGTGGTGTGAGCAGATAAACCACAAGGTTGCCAAATAAGCAGCAGCCACTCTCAGTAGACTCTTCTTACCACCCAGTGTTTGAGTGCAGTGTGAGCAATCATTGATCCATCAGTCAAGCACAATGCAACGTGCAATTTACTGATGTCATGTTAAATTATTTGTTGGTGTTGCTCTTGCTGCTTAATAGCTTCCAACTGACAGTTACTGATGTCACAAGTGCTTGGGGCAACAGTGTTGCAACTAATTACAATATTTTTTTAATACCAACTGTTATTCTACTCCTTGCTTTAAGGCTTGAAATGGTGTATTTTGCCTTTTCAAATTGGATTTTTATTGCCGGGACTGTAATGAACTGGTAGCAATTAGGGTATTACAGTAATGATAGTGGATCATGAAATCATTTAAAACCATTATAATATAAATAGCAGTCAGGTGATTCACATCAGTGCATTATAGAGATCATCAGGCCAGCAGGGGACCTGGACTCCTTGACACAAATGTCCTTGGACCTGACTATTTTCCTCATTGTCTCTCTCCATTTTTCCTCATACCTCTCGCTCTCCTCCTCCTGTTCCTCTTTCAGGTGTTTTCCTCTCATCCTGCCTAATGATACATGCTAATTGTTTTTAAATGGGTTTTTTGTGCTGGTGCACCTTCTCTCCCTCTCTTTTCCCTTCAATTCTATTATATCCGCTGGACCATGAAAAACCCAAAATTCACACAGAGGCTGGTCAGACGTATGAATCAATACATCTAAATACAATTGCTGGGTTACTCAAGGCGCTGTGGGCTTTCTTTTTCCAGCCTCTGCATGAAATAGTAAGAACAAAGAAAGTATTCTAATATTGGTGCTGCGATGCGCTCTGCGCACACAGCCCAAACCCTCCTATGAATCTCCATGCAAAATACAACGCTTGCGTCACATTACATCCCAAATAGAACAGAAGGCATGATTATTTGTTTCTTCCTTAGCTACCGCACATCAAGTGGAAGACAATGAATGAATCTGAACATGAAACACAGTAGCAGTTGTTTGCTTTGTTATCCAGTTTATGGTTATAATTTCTCTTCTACAGCACAGCCAAGCTCCATATGGCACATTTTCACTTTTCCATATCCCTGCATAGTGTGTGACATTATCTTTTATTACTTGCCTTGTTGGCACAGACAAGACAGGAGCTGCGCCAAGAAACAGTGCCTAGAAACAATGCTTGCAAGATGAAAGGAACAAGTAAAGTGGGAGGAGAGGAAGGAGGGGAAAAAAGGATTAAAAAAGAGAGTGTGTGAGAGTTTTTTGTTTCTCTGCAGCTGTCCACAGCTTTTTAATTTCATCTGAGATTACTGAGCGTGATGAGCTTAGTCGTGTTACGAATCCCTCCACGCGGGCTTCTTCAACGCACCCCCGCTCTCTGGTGGAGCTCCATGAATTCCCCTTATTGCTGTTTAATGGAGATGGGTACCCAAACAAATGAGCAGCCTATGCCTGGCTCAGCACCGTGGGTTCTCATTAATCCGGATGCTGAGACGCTGATGGCACTAATTTTTCAGACTAAGCGGTGTCTGCGTCTCACCGCTTCATGGCACTCACACAACAAGAGAGAGTTTCAATCAGAGACACAGCTCAAAGGCAAAGAGGTTGTAGTGTTCATGTCACACCTGGTCTGTTGAGTTCTCTCTATTCGCTGTTGGAAAATCTCCCCCTACAGTGCCCATCTGTGTCTGTGGGAAAGTACAAAGTGATGCAGGCGTGATGAGAGTATCTGACTCAGTATTAAAGAGAAGCTAAGGAGAGACATAAGTGCAAATTACATTTGAAAGAAAATGTCTTCAGAATGCAGCCTTAATTTTCAGAGCATTTTTTTTTTAAATTCAGACTTAAGAAAAAAAACCTGTAATACGAGGTGCGTTAGAGGGAATGGGAATTAGATTGCTGGTAAACACAACAATGTTAAAATTTGGCTCTTAGGCTGAACACAGTTATTCAACCATATAATATGGTATATATGAACAATAGAAAGGTGCTTGCAATGCTAACCATCGGACACTGTGGTCTAATAAGTGTCTTGTAAGCTGTCAAGGCTTTAAGTGTAGCCAAGAGGTACAAGGGGCATTTCCTGCATGACTATTTAGCATTTATTTCCACAATATTTTAAGTTTGCTATTGAAGAGCTCCAGCAAAAAAGAAAAAAATGCAAAGTCATCAGCAAAAAAGTTTAGCCTGGCTTAGCTTTTGCTGCAATGTGACATCATCCAGCAAAGCCCAGCGTTCGTCAATCAGATACCCGCTGTCAAGCTCAGAATTTGGCCCCTCTGGTCGTTGCCATCTTGGTGGTCCTTCCTCTGCTGGCTCCTGGCTAATCTAAAAGTGGGCAAAGTACTGGAGCGTGGGTGGAGCTCAGGTGGACTGAATGACCCCTAGTTGCTCAAACAAGCCACCTGTAACAGCACCTACCTGTCAGTCAAAACAGCCTCGCTCTTAATTATGCATAACTTTAAGCCTCAATATAAATAGCAACATTAGGTCTGAATGTCTGCTTAGCCATGTCATGATGCATATATCTCCCACATACTTAACTATGCTGAAGGGA
Organism: Miichthys miiuy; assembly: GCA_036365135.1. Taxonomy (NCBI): domain Eukaryota; kingdom Metazoa; phylum Chordata; class Actinopteri; family Sciaenidae; genus Miichthys; species Miichthys miiuy. The sequence goes on from CM071612.1 coordinate 14,819,779, forward strand.
TATGGAACTATAACCTTGTGAGGCAGCTGTACTCACAAAATCACGCAATAATGCATCTTGCTAAGCTTCAATGCTATGCATTTGTGTCAAAGCACAGTGGTTACAAACCAATCAGCATCCTTGAGGAACTACTGGCAGCTATGGCATGAGCTACAGGTGTGATTACAGGTGTGAGTGTTTGTAAATGACTTTGCTTGAAAACAACAATTGTGGATTCTGAAGAAATTAGCGTAGAAAGAAGAGCAAAGAATGACACTGAAGACTTTTCTCAATAAAAAAATGTTTTTTCTCTTTGAGTTTTACCACATTATATTGCATTGATCTTATTGGTTAAAATAAGTGATAGAGAGATGGCTCATCCATTTAAAAAAAAAAAAAATTATTGTCTTTTTCAAATGATGACTTCCCAAATGGATTTATATAACAAAACCATCTAGCAGTCAGGTTACTTTTATTAAAGACTGGTTAAAAATGGTTAAAAAACTTATTGTCCAAATCAAAACTAAGGACATGTTTGCATATTAAGCAGAAGTATGACTTCTGTTATATTTTGCTCATCTATGAGATTTTGTTTTGTATTTTGCATAATATGATGATGATGAAAAATTGGAATGGTTGTTCAATTTTGATTAAAACATATTTAACTAAAAGACATGATGACTGTTGATTTGTTTCTGGTGGTGTCTTGTAAAGTGATATGGCCTTTCTTGTGTAGTTATACACATTATTCCTTCATTCAGACATTATTTGAGTACAGTATACTATAAAACAAAAAAAACACCTGTAAAGCCAGTATGCCATGTTCTTGGGACTGAAAACCTCACTTAAGCAGCACTTTGTGCTCATGACAGCCTCCTTCCTCAGCTCTGGTCACTGTGGTAATTGCGTGTGAGCGAGAGTTCCCCAGTACCCCTGTGGGAGTTCCTTAACCGCTTCACAGTCACCGAGCAAGGGAATCCCCAGAGGACTTACCGACATTGAGAGTGTCAGGGGGACTGATGGTGCGTTTTGAGATTTATTATGAATTTGCATAGATTTCAATATGGGATGGGTGTGGAGAGAGGTGGGGGGTTGAGATAGTGCTTCCATTTTCAGCAGTGATATGGCCTACTTTAGAAATTCAATATCTCGAGTACGGCTGTGAGCTGGCTGTATAGATGTAGAGAGGGTGATGATGGGGACCTATGCCTTGGTACTCAGGGGTAATAACCCCCAGGGAATGGGGGATGTAAAAAATGCAGATGTTCTTCTTTATGAATACTCATGTGTGCTTGTCATCAGTCTGTTCTAACAGTGCGTATCCACAGACTAACTGCTAAAAACCCAGTTTGTTAGTAAAACTGAATTGGATTGGAACATTTTCTAAAACTTTGTGATGGATGTTTCACATCTGCTCATTTACACAAGATGATCTCTCAGCATGAGCCATCATGCTGTGTTACTGTACTGTCTGTTCCCAAAGTGCTGCAGAACTTCTCCAAACGCCACAGAGGATGCAGACTATTCGTGGAGCATCTTTATTGGGTTGTAACCGACTCAGCAAAGAATTTCATATTTTGTCAAATTTTCCTGTATTATTCATGAATTGCTCTGGCGTGATTAAAAAAAGAAAATAGCTATGTATTTTGATGTAGATGACATGGAAGATAAATGTGCAGCGGATTTCTCAGTAATGAGTGATTTCACTGACGACCCCGCACTTTGCATTATGTGGCACTGTAACATAACAGACCACAATTAATTATTTGTCTGATGGTGAAAGCTTTTTAAAATATTTAATACTGAAGATGAAATTCAGACGGAAAGCCTTGAGATTCCTCAGTGAGTTAATGCCGAGGTTGTATGTTTGAAACTACTCCACAAGGGATAGTAAGAATGTGAACTAGAAAAATTTCTAAAGAAATTTTGAGTGTGCCCGACTCTGGCCCCGTCGTCCCCATGCATTATTATTCACACTGCTGAGCAAATTCAGATCAAGAGACTTCAGCAAAGTCAGTCAGAGGCAGGCTTGAGGTTGCCAAGCAACCAGGGTGAGCTGCAGGTCAGAGCAATTAGGCACAGGTGCGTGCATGCACTCTGTGTCTCCCCCTGAGTGACACAGAAAATCTCCAAATGAAGCCCTCGAACGGTTGGCGAAATCTCCCAAACGGTGTGTCGATCCAAAATCCGAAATAACCGTGAGCGGGGGAATCTTGTCGACCAGTTCTGTGTCAAGTTTGAGAGCTAAATGTCAAAAACTCTGGCCTCAATCATGTGGTAAAGAGCAGGTGCTCCCTGCCCTTCTAGAAATTTCTCCTCTCAAATTAACATGGGAGTAGATAGGGGGAGACACAGAGTGCATGTTTTCCCCAGAGTGACACAGAAAATCTCCAAATGAAGACCCTCGAACGGTTGGCGAAATCTCCCAAACGGTGTGTCGATCCAAAAGCCGAAATAACCGTGAGCGGGGGAATCTTGTCGACCAGTTCTGTGTCAAGTTTGAGAGCTGAATGTCAAAAACTCTGGCCTCAATCATGTGGTAAAGAGCAGGTGCTCCTGCCCTTCTGGAAATTTCTCCTCTCAAATTAACATGGGAGTAGATTGGGAAAACACGGGTGTTGCTGCTGAATCTTTGCGTGTCCCGCCAAAACTATAACACTGACAGCTTCAGTAGTGTTATCACTGCGACCGACACAAATTTTCCTACGTTTTGATGTACAAATCATGTCTGTAGTGTGACATTTGCGCCGTACTCGCAATTTACAAATTTTTTTTTCGATTAATTTTTCTCTCCCTCTCCACTCTAGCGATGACATCACGCACTCTAGCTCACGCAATACACACCCATTCATTTTTTGGCGTGGTTTTTGGCGATTTTCGCAAAACCGTTTGCAAACTCTTAGAAAAGACATAGCATCGATTCCGGCCGAGCCGGTCGTTTTGATACCTTTTTTGTGTACGTGCGACAAAAACTCTGGGAGGAGTAGCGAGCCAAAAAAAGGGCGTAAGAATAATAATAATAACTAGAAAAATTTCTAAAGAAATTTTGAGTGTGCCCGACTCTGGCCCCGCGTCCCCATGCATTATTATTCACACTGCTGAGCAAATTCAGATCAAGAGACTTCAGCAAAGTCAGTCAGAGGCAGGCTTGAGGTTGCCAAGCAACCAGGGTGAGCTGCAGGTCAGAGCAATTAGGCACAGGTGCGTGCATGCACTCTGTGTCTCCCCCTGAGTGACACAGAAAATCTCCAAATGAAGCCCTCGAACGGTTGGCGAAATCTCCCAAACGGTGTGTCGTATCCAAAAGCCGAAATAACCGTGAGCGGGGGAATCTTGTCGACCAGTTCTGTGTCAAGTTTGAGAGCTAAATGTCAAAAACTCTGGCCTCAATCATGTGGTAAAGAGCAGGTGCTCCTGCCCTTCTGGAAATTTCTCCTCTCAAATTAACATGGGAGTAGATTGGGAAAACATGGGTGTTGCTGCGAATCTTTGCGTGTCCCCAAAACTATAACACTGACAGCTTCAGTAGTGTTATCACTGCGACCGACACGAATTTTCCTACGTTTTGATGTACAAATCATGTCTGTAGTGTGACATTTGCGGCGTATCAATTTACAAATTTTTTTCGATTAATTTTTCTCTCCCTCTCCACTCTAGCGATGACATCACGCACTCTAGCTCACGCAATACACACCCATTCATTTTTTGGCGTGGTTTTTGGCGATTTTCGGCAAAACCGTTTGCCGAAACTCTTAGAAAAGACATAGCAATCGATTCCCGGCCGAGCCGGTCGTTTTGATACCTTTTTTGTGTACGTGCGACAAAAACTCTGGGAGGAGAAGAGCCAAAAAGGGCGTAAGAATAATAATAATAATAATAATAAGCGTGGATAACATATAGTGTGCGCCTTCGGGCACACTCAACTAGAAAAATTTCTAAAGAAATTTTGAGTGTGCCCGACTCTGGCCCAGTCGTCCCCATGCATTATTATTCACACTGCTGAGCAAATTCAGATCAAGAGACTTCAGCAAAGTCAGTCAGAGGCAGGCTTGAGGTTGCCAAGCAACCAGGGTGAGCTGCAGGTCAGAGCAATTAGGCACAGGTGCGTGCATGCACTCTGTGTCTCCCTGAGTGACACAGAAAATCTCCAAATGAAGCCCTCGAACGGTTGGCGAAATCTCCCAAACGGTGTGTCGATCCAAAATCCGAAATAACCGTGAGCGGGGGAATCTTGTCGACCAGTTCTGTGTCAAGTTTGAGAGCTAAATGTCAAAAACTCTGGCCTCAATCATGTGGTAAAGAGCAGGTGCTCCTGCCCTTCTAGAAATTTCTCCTCTCAAATTAACATGGGAGTAGATTGGGAAAACATGCACTCTGTGTCTCCCCTGAGTGACACAGAAAATCTCCAAATGAAGCCTCGAACGGTTGGCGAAATCTCCTAAACGGTGTGTCGATCCAAAAGCCAAATAACCGTGAGCGGGGGAATCTTGTCGACCAGTTCTGTGTCAAGTTTGAGAGCTAAATGTCAAAAACTCTGGCCTCAATCATGTGGTAAAGAGCAGGTGCTCCCTGCCCTTCTAGAAATTTCTCCTCTCAAATTAACATGGGAGTAGATTGGGGAAAACATGCACTCTGTGTCTCCCCCTGAGTGACACAGAAAATCTCCAAATGAAGCCCCTCGAACGGTTGGCGAAATCTCCTAAACGGTGTGTCGATCCAAAAGCCGAAATAACCGTGAGCGGGGGAATCTTGTCGACCAGTTCTGTGTCAAGTTTGAGAGCTAAATGTCAAAAACTCTGGCCTCAATCATGTGGTAAAGAGCAGGTGCTCCCTGCCCTTCCGGAAATTTCTCCTCTCAAATTAACATGGGAGTAGATTGGGGAAAACACGGGTGTTGCTGCCGAATCTTTGCGTGTCCCGCCAAAACTATAACACTGACAGCTTCAGTAGTGTTATCACTGCGACCGACACGAATTTTCCTACGTTTTGATGTACAAATCATGTCTGTAGTGTGACATTTGCGGCCGTACTCGCAATTTACAAATTTTTTTTTCGATTAATTTTTCTCTCCCTCTCCACTCTAGCGATGACATCACGCACTCTAGCTCACGCAATACACACCCATTCATTTTTGGCGTGGTTTTATGATTTTCGCAAAACCGTTTGAAACTCTTAGAAAAGACATAGCAATCGATTCCCGGCCGAGCCGGTCGCTTTGATACCTTTTTGTGTACGTGCGACAAAAACTCTGGGAGGAGTAGCGAGCCAAAAAAAGGGCGTAAGAATAATAAGAATAAGAATAATAACTAGAAAAATTTCTAAAGAAATTTTGAGTGTGCCCGACTCTGGCCCCGTCGTCCCCATGCATTATTATTCACACTGCTGAGCAAATTCAGATCAAGAGACTTCAGCAAAGTCAGTCAGAGGCAGGCTTGAGGTTGCCAAGCAACCAGGGTGAGCTGCAGGTCAGAGCAATTAGGCACAGGTGCGTGCATGCACTCTGTGTCTCCCCCTGAGTGACACAGAAAATCTCCAAATGAAGCCCCTCGAACGGTTGGCGAAATCTCCCAAACGGTGTGTCGTATCCAAAATCCGAAATAACCGTGAGCGGGGGAATCTTGTCGACCAGTTCTGTGTCAAGTTTGAGAGCTAAATGTCAAAAACTCTGGCCTCAATCATGTGGTAAAGAGCAGGTGCTCCCTGCCCTTCTAGAAATTTCTCCTCTCAAATTAACATGGGAGTAGATTGGGGAAAACATGCACTCTGTGTCTCCCCCTGAGTGACACAGAAAATCTCCAAATGAAGCCCTCGAACGGTTGGCGAAATCTCCCAAACGGTGTGTCGTATCCAAAAGCCGAAATAACCGTGAGCGGGGGAATCTTGTCGACCAGTTCTGTGTCAAGTTTGAGAGCTAAATGTCAAAAACTCTGGCCTCAATCATGTGGTAAAGAGCAGGTGCTCCTGCCCTTCCGGAAATTTCTCCTCTCAAATTAACATGGGAGTAGATTGGGAAAACACGGGTGTTGCTGCGAATCTTTGCGTGTCCCGCCAAAACTATAACACTGACAGCTTCAGTAGTGTTATCACTGCGACCGACACGAATTTTCCTACGTTTTGATGTATAAATCATGTCTGTAGTGTGACATTTGCGGCGTACTGCAATTTACAAATTTTTTCGATTAATTTTTCTCTCCTCTCCACTCTAGCGATGACATCACGCACTCTAGCTCACGCACACCCATTCATTTTTGCGTGGTTTTGGCGATTTTCGCAAAACCGTTTGCAAAACTCTTAGAAAAGACATAGCATCGATTCCGGCCGAGCCGGTCGCTTTGATACCTTTTTGTGTACGTGCGACAAAAACTCTGGGAGGAGAAGAGCCAAAAAAGGGCGTAAGAATAATAAGAATAAGAATAAGAATAATAACTAGAAAAATTTCTAAAGAAATTTTGAGTGTGCCCGACTCTGGCCCCGTCGTCCCCATGCATTATTATTCACACTGCTGAGCAAATTCAGATCAAGAGACTTCAGCAAAGTCAGTCAGAGGCAGGCTTGAGGTTGCCAAGCAACCAGGGTGAGCTGCAGGTCAGAGCAATTAGGCACAGGTGCGTGCCTGCACTCTGTGTCTCCCCCTGAGTGACACAGAAAATCTCCAAATGAAGCCCCTCGAACGGTTGGCGAAATCTCCCAAACGGTGTGTCGTATCCAAAAGCCGAAATAACCGTGAGCGGGGAATCTTGTCGACCAGTTCTGTGTCAAGTTTGAGAGCTAAATGTCAAAAATTTGGCCTCAATCATGTGGTAAAGAGCAGGTGCTCCCTGCCCTTCTAGAAATTTCTCCTCTCAAATTAACATGGGAGTAGATAGGGGGAGACACAGAGTGCATGTTTTCCCAGAGTGACACAGAAAATCTCCAAATGAAGCCCTCGAACGGTTGGCGAAATCTCCCAAACGGTGTGTCGTATCCAAAAGCCGAAATAACCGTGAGCGGGGGAATCTTGTCGACCAGTTCTGTGTCAAGTTTGAGAGCTAAATGTCAAAAACTCTGGCCTCAATCATGTGGTAAAGAGCAGGTGCTCCCTGCCCTTCCGAAATTTCTCCTCTCAAATTAACATGGGAGTAGATTGGGAAAACACGGTGTTGCTGCCGAATCTTTGCGTGTCCCGCAAAACTATAACACTGACAGCTTCAGTAGTGTTATCACTGCGACCGACACGAATTTTCCTACGTTTTGATGTATAAATCATGTCTGTAGTGTGACATTTGCGGCCGTACTCGCAATTTACAAATTTTTTTTTCGATTAATTTTTCTCTCCCTCTCCACTCTAGCGATGACATCACGCACTCTAGCTCACGCAATACACACCCATTCATTTTTTGGCGTGGTTTTTGGCGATTTTCGGCAAAACCGTTTGCCGAAACTCTTAGAAAAGACATAGCAATCGATTCCCGGCCGAGCCGGTCGTTTTGATACCTTTTTTGTGTACGTGCGACAAAAACTCTGGGAGGAGTAGCGAGCCAAAAAAAGGGCGTAAGAATAATAATAATAATAATAATAAGCGCGGTGGATAACATATAGTGTGCGCCTTCGGGCACACTCAATAAGCGCGGTGGATAACATATAGTGTGCGCCTTCGGGCACACTCAATAAGCGCGGTGGATAACATATAGTGTGCGCCTTCGGGCACACTCAACTAGAAAAATTTCTAAAGAAATTTTGAGTGTGCCCGACTCTGGCCCCGTCGTCCCCATGCATTATTATTCACACTGCTGAGCAAATTCAGATCAAGAGACTTCAGCAAAGTCAGTCAGAGGCAGGCTTGAGGTTGCCAAGCAACCAGGGTGAGCTGCAGGTCAGAGCAATTAGGCACAGGTGCGTGCATGCACTCTGTGTCTCCCTGAGTGACACAGAAAATCTCCAAATGAAGCCCTCGAACGGTTGGCGAAATCTCCCAAACGGTGTGTCGATCCAAAAGCCGAAATAACCATGAGCGGGGAATCTTGTCGACCAGTTCTGTGTCAAGTTTGAGAGCTAAATGTCAAAAACTCTGGCCTCAATCATGTGGTAAAGAGCAGGTGCTCCTGCCCTTCTAGAAATTTCTCCTCTCAAATTAACATGGGAGTAGATTGGGAAAACATGCACTCTGTGTCTCCCTGAGTGACACAGAAAATCTCCAAATGAAGCCCTCGAACGGTTGGCGAAATCTCCCAAACGTGTGTCGTATCCAAAATCCGAAATAACCGTGAGCGGGGAATCTTGTCGACCAGTTCTGTGTCAAGTTTGAGAGCTAAATGTCAAAAACTCTGGCCTCAATCATGTGGTAAAGAGCAGGTGCTCCTGCCCTTCTAGAAATTTCTCCTCTCAAATTAACATGGGAGTAGATTGGGAAAACATGCACTCTGTGTCTCCCCTGAGTGACACAGAAAATCTCCAAATGAAGCCCTCGAACGGTTGGCGAAATCTCCCAAACGGTGTGTCGATCCAAAAGCCGAAATAACCGTGAGCGGGGAATCTTGTCGACCAGTTCTGTGTCAAGTTTGAGAGCTGAATGTCAAAAACTCTGGCCTCAATCATGTGGTAAAGAGCAGGTGCTCCCTGCCCTTCTGGAAATTTCTCCTCTCAAATTAACATGGGAGTAGATTGGGAAAACACGGGTGTTGCTGCCGAATCTTTGCGTGTCCCGCCAAAACTATAACACTGACAGCTTCAGTAGTGTTATCACTGCGACCGACATGAATTTTCCTACGTTTTGATGTATAAATCATGTCTGTAGTGTGACATTTGCGCCGTATTCGCATTTACAAATTTTTTTTTCGATTAATTTTTCTCTCCCTCTCCACTCTAGCGATGACATCACGCACTCTAGCTCACGCAATACACACCCATTCATTTTTGGTTTTTGGCGATTTTCGCAAAACCGTTTGCAAACTCTTAGAAAAGACATAGCAATCGATTCGGCCGAGCGGTCGCTTTGATACCTTTTTTGTGTACGTGCGACAAAAACTCTGGGAGGAGTAGCGAGCCAAAAAAAGGGCGTAAGAATAATAAGAAGAACTAGAAAAATTTCTAAAGAAATTTTGAGTGTGCCCGACTCTGGCCCCGTCGTCCCCATGCATTATTATTCACACTGCTGAGCAAATTCAGATCAAGAGACTTCAGCAAAGTCAGTCAGAGGCAGGCTTGAGGTTGCCAAGCAACCAGGGTGAGCTGCAGGTCAGAGCAATTAGGCACAGGTGCGTGCATGCACTCTGTGTCTCCCCCTGAGTGACACAGAAAATCTCCAAATGAAGCCCCTCGAACGGTTGGCGAAATCTCCCAAACGGTGTGTCGTATCCAAAAGCCGAAATAACCGTGAGCGGGGGAATCTTGTCGACCAGTTCTGTGTCAAGTTTGAGAGCTAAATGTCAAAAACTCTGGCCTCAATCATGTGGTAAAGAGCAGGTGCTCCCTGCCCTTCTGGAAATTTCTCCTCTCAAATTAACATGGGAGTAGATTGGGGAAAACATGGGTGTTGCTGCCGAATCTTTGCGTGTCCCGCCAAAACTATAACACTGACAGCTTCAGTAGTGTTATCACTGCGACCGACACGAATTTTCCTACGCTTTGATGTACAAATCATGTCTGTAGTGTGACATTTGCGGCCGTACTCGCAATTTACAAATTTTTTTTTCGATTAATTTTTCTCTCCCTCTCCACTCTAGCGATGACATCACGCACTCTAGCTCACGCAATACACACCCATTCATTTTTTGGCGTGGTTTTTGGCGATTTTCGGCAAAACCGTTTGCCGAAACTCTTAGAAAAGACATAGCAATCGATTCCCGGCCGAGCCGGTCGTTTTGATACCTTTTTTGTGTACGTGCGACAAAAACTCTGGGAGGAGTAGCGAGCCAAAAAAAGGGCGTAAGAATAATAATAATAATAATAATAAGCGCGGTGGATAACATATAGTGTGCGCCTTCGGGCACACTCAATAAGAATAACTAGAAAAATTTCTAAAGAAATTTTGAGTGTGCCCGACTCTGGCCCCGTCGTCCCCATGCATTATTATTCACACTGCTGAGCAAATTCAGATCAAGAGACTTCAGCAAAGTCAGTCAGAGGCAGGCTTGAGGTTGCCAAGCAACCAGGGTGAGCTGCAGGTCAGAGCAATTAGGCACAGGTGCGTGCATGCACTCTGTGTCTCCCCCTGAGTGACACAGAAAATCTCCAAATGAAGCCCCTCGAACGGTTGGCGAAATCTCCCAAACGGTGTGTCGATCCAAAATCCGAAATAACCGTGAGCGGGGGAATCTTGTCGACCAGTTCTGTGTCAAGTTTGAGAGCTAAATGTCAAAAACTCTGGCCTCAATCATGTGGTAAAGAGCAGGTGCTCCTGCCCTTCTAGAAATTTCTCCTCTCAAATTAACATGGGAGTAGATTGGGGAAAACATGCACTCTGTGTCTCCCCCTGAGTGACACAGAAAATCTCCAAATGAAGCCCCTCGAACGGTTGGCGAAATCTCCCAAACGGTGTGTCGTATCCAAAAGCCGAAATAACCGTGAGCGGGGGAATCTTGTCGACCAGTTCTGTGTCAAGTTTGAGAGCTAAATGTCAAAAACTCTGGCCTCAATCATGTGGTAAAGAGCAGGTGCTCCCTGCCCTTCCGGAAATTTCTCCTCTCAAATTAACATGGGAGTAGATTGGGGAAAACACGGGTGTTGCTGCCGAATCTTTGCGTGTCCCGCCAAAACTATAACACTGACAGCTTCAGTAGTGTTATCACTGCGACCGACACGAATTTTCCTACGTTTTGATGTATAAATCATGTCTGTAGTGTGACATTTGCGGCCGTACTCGCAATTTACAAATTTTTTTTTCGATTAATTTTTCTCTCCTCTAGCGATGACATCACGCACTCTAGCTCACGCAATACACACCCATTCATTTTTTGCCGTGGTTTTGGCGATTTTCGCAAAACCGTTTGCAAACTCTTAGAAAAGACATAGCATCGATTCGGCCGAGCCGGTCGCTTTGATACCTTTTTGTGTATGTGCGACAAAAACTCTGGGAGGAGAAGTAGCCAAAAAAGGGCGTAAGAATAATAAGAATAAGAATAATAACTAGAAAAATTTCTAAAGAAATTTTGAGTGTGCCCGACTCTGGCCCCGTCGTCCCCATGCATTATTATTCACACTGCTGAGCAAATTCAGATCAAGAGACTTCAGCAAAGTCAGTCAGAGGCAGGCTTGAGGTTGCCAAGCAACCAGGGTGAGCTGCAGGTCAGAGCAATTAGGCACAGGTGCGTGCATGCACTCTGTGTCTCCCCCTGAGTGACACAGAAAATCTCCAAATGAAGCCCCTCGAACGGTTGGCGAAATCTCCCAAACGGTGTGTCGTATCCAAAAGCCGAAATAACCGTGAGCGGGGGAATCTTGTCGACCAGTTCTGTGTCAAGTTTGAGAGCTAAATGTCAAAAACTCTGGCCTCAATCATGTGGTAAAGAGCAGGTGCTCCCTGCCCTTCTAGAAATTTCTCCTCTCAAATTAACATGGGAGTAGATTGGGGAAAACATGCACTCTGTGTCTCCCCCTGAGTGACACAGAAAATCTCCAAATGAAGCCCCTCGAACGGTTGGCGAAATCTCCCAAACGGTGTGTCGTATCCAAAAGCCGAAATAACCGTGAGCGGGGGAATCTTGTCGACCAGTTCTGTGTCAAGTTTGAGAGCTGAATGTCAAAAACTCTGGCCTCAATCATGTGGTAAAGAGCAGGTGCTCCCTGCCCTTCTGGAAATTTCTCCTCTCAAATTAACATGGGAGTAGATTGGGGAAAACACGGGTGTTGCTGCCGAATCTTTGCGTGTCCCGCCAAAACTATAACACTGACAGCTTCAGTAGTGTTATCACTGCGACCGACACGAATTTTCCTACGTTTTGATGTATAAATCATGTCTGTAGTGTGACATTTGCGGCCGTACTCGCAATTTACAAATTTTTTTTTCGATTAATTTTTCTCTCCCTCTCCACTCTAGCGATGACATCACGCACTCTAGCTCACGCAATACACACCCATTCATTTTTGGCGTGGTTTTGGCGATTTTCGCAAAACCGCTTGTCAAACTCTTAGAAAAGACATAGCAATCGATTCCCGAGCCGGTCGTTTTGATACCTTTTTGTGTACGTGCGACAAAAACTCTGGGAGGAGAAGGAGCCAAAAAAGGTAAGAATAATAATAATAATAATAATAATAATAAGCGCGGTGGATAACATATAGTGTGCGCCTTCGGGCACACTCAACTAGAAAAATTTCTAAAGAAATTTTGAGTGTGCCCGACTCTGGCCCCGTCCCCATGCATCATTATTCACACTGCTGAGCAAATTCAGATCAAGAGACTTCAGCAAAGTCAGTCAGAGGCAGGCTTGAGGTTGCCAAGCAACCAGGGTGAGCTGCAGGTTAGAGCAATTAGGCACAGGTGCGTGCATGCTCTCTGTGTCTCCCCCTGAGTGACACAGAAAATCTCCAAATGAAGCCCCTCGAACGGTTGGCGAAATCTCCCAAACGGTGTGTCGTATCCAAAAGCCGAAACAACCGTGAGTGGGGAATCTTGTCGACCAGTTCTGTGTCAAGTTTGAGAGCTAAATGTCAAAAACTCTGGCCTCAATCATGTGGTAAAGAGCAGGTGCTCCCTGCCCTTCTAGAAATTTCTCCTCTCAAATTAACATGGGAGTAGATAGGGGGAGACACAGAGTGCATGTTTTCCCCAGAGTGACACAGAAAATCTCCAAATGAAGCCCCTCGAACGGTTGGCGAAATCTCCCAAACGGTGTGTCGTATCCGAATCGAAATAACCGTGAGCGGGGGAATCTTGTCGACCAGTTCTGTGTCAAGTTTGAGAGCTAAATGTCAAAAACTCTGGCCTCAATCATGTGGTAAAGAGCAGGTGCTCCTGCCCTTCCGAAATTTCTCCTCTCAAATTAACATGGGAGTAGATTGGGGAAAACACGGGTGTTGCTGCCGAATCTTTGCGTGTCCCGCCAAAACTATAAGGCTGACAGCTTCAGTAGTGTTATCACTGCGACCGACACGAATTTTCCTACGTTTTGATGTACAAATCATGTCTGTAGTGTGACATTTGCGGCGTACTGCAATTTACAAATTTTTTTCGATTAATTTTTCTCTCCCTCTCCACTCTAGCGATGACATCACGCACTCTAGCTCACGCAATACACACCCATTCATTTTTTGGCGTGGTTTTTGGCGATTTTCGGCAAAACCGCTTGCAAAACTCTTAGAAAAGACATAGCATCGATTCCGGCCGAGCGGTCGTTTGATACCTTTTTGTGTACGTCGACAAAAACTCTGGGAGGAGTAGCGAGCCAAAAAAAGGGCGTAAGAATAATAATAATAACTAGAAAAATTTCTAAAGAAATTTTGAGTGTGCCCGACTCTGGCCCCGTCGTCCCCATGCATTATTATTCACACTGCTGAGCAAATTCAGATCAAGAGACTTCAGCAAAGTCAGTCAGAGGCAGGCTTGAGGTTGCCAAGCAACCAGGGTGAGCTGCAGGTCAGAGCAATTAGGCACAGGTGCGTGCATGCACTCTGTGTCTCCTGAGTGACACAGAAAATCTCCAAATGAAGCCCTCGAACGGTTGGCGAAATCTCCCAAACGGTGTGTCGATCCAAAATCCGAAATAACCGTGAGCGGGGAATCTTGTCGACCAGTTCTGTGTCAAGTTTGAGAGCTAAATGTCAAAAACTCTGGCCTCAATCATGTGGTAAAGAGCAGGTGCTCCTGCCCTTCTAGAAATTTCTCCTCTCAAATTAACATGGGAGTAGATAGGGGAGACACAGAGTGCATGTTTTCCCAGAGTGACACAGAAAATCTCCAAATGAAGCCCTCGAACGGTTGGCGAAATCTCCCAAACGGTGTGTCGATCCAAAAGCCGAAATAACCGTGAGCGGGGGAATCTTGTCGACCAGTTCTGTGTCAAGTTTGAGAGCTGAATGTCAAAAACTCTGGCCTCAATCATGTGGTAAAGAGCAGGTGCTCCCTGCCCTTCTGGAAATTTCTCCTCTCAAATTAACATGGGAGTAGATTGGGAAAACACGGGTGTTGCTGCTGAATCTTTGCGTGTCCCGCCAAAACTATAACACTGACAGCTTCAGTAGTGTTATCACTGCGACCGACACAAATTTTCCTACGTTTTGATGTATAAATCATGTCTGTAGTGTGACATTTGCGGCGCTCGCAATTTACAATTTTTTTCGATTAATTTTTCTCCCTCTCCACTCTAGCGATGACATCACGCACTCTAGCTCACGCAATACACACCCATTCATTTTTTTGCCGTGGTTTTTGGCGATTTTCGGCAAAACCGTTTGCCGAAACTCTTGGAAAAGACATAGCATCGATTCGGCGAGCCGGTCGCTTTGATACCTTTTTGTGTACGTGCGACAAAAACTCTGGGAGGAGTAGCGAGCCAAAAAAAGGGCGTAAGAATAATAAGAATAAGAATAAGAATAAGAATAATAATAAGCGCGGTGGATAACATATAGTGTGCGCCTTCGGGCACACTCAATAATAATAAGCGCGGTGGATAACATATAGTGTGCGCCTTCGGGCACACTCAATAATAATAATAAGCGCGTGGATAACATATAGTGTGCGCCGGGCACACTCAATAAGCGCGGTGGATAACATATAGTGTGCGCCTTCGGGCACACTCAATAATAATAATAAGCGCGGTGGATAACATATAGTGTGCGCCTTCGGGCACACTCAATTAATGAGAATGTTACACTCAGGGAGCTTACAAGTTGTCATAATCAAACCATACATTTTCTTTATTTATGTTCTAGGGTTTCATAAAGCTACAGGTTGTCAGACCAAAATGCTATATTAAACAGAGAATCAACTGCAGAAAAGCCACAAGCATAGCAGCAAGGAAACAAGCTATTTATTTCTTTTGATCACCAAAGTATATACTGTAGCTTTTGACCTCTTATTAAAGCATCATTCTGTGACTTTCTACTATAAAATAACAGATTTTAAATCATGTTGATGCTATATTGTAATCAGGTGAATATTGTCTCTGTCATTCCCACTCTGCGCCCCATAGGTCTGTTCTTGCACATTGTAACTTTGTGCTCCAGGCATGATCATCCATGAAAAGTACATAATGGTTTGCTGCACATCAGCTCTCACTGATTTAGAGTTTTATGATGGGCAGTCAAATAAATAGTGGTGAACTATAGCTGCTGTTAGCCAATGCTAGCTAGCAAACAAACAAGCTAATATTAGCTAGCAGCTATGTCTTGTGTTGCACTTGCCAAGCTGTTGATATTTCTACACAATGCTGCTTTAATACATTTCTTAGATTGTGATATTCAGCTGTAATGTGGCATTTTGCCCACTCCTTCACCTTTTCTCATTTCAAGATGGACAAACAAGCTAATGTTTGCTTCTTATATTTACTTTGTTAGCTAGTTTGTTAGCCAGTCTGCACCTGGGGAGTGTTAATGTTTGTACCACAGCTGTTTTGGACCACTGGGAGGAGGAGGTTTTCAGACCGGAACGGAATTGGTTAAAATACACAATCAGGAAACACATCCATTGGTTTTGACAACACACATTAATTTTCCTCCCTGATTCTGTCTTTTTTTTTGTTGCTCTATAGGTATTTCTTTCATTTGCATTCATTTAATAAAAAATATCCCTTTTGCCTTATAAATCTGGACAACCAGCAGAGTTCCTACTGATGAATAATTTGTAAGATTTCAGCTTCCAGACTCAAAGTAAGTCATGTCATCCTTAGTTTTTCTTCAAATCAACAAATCAGACTTTATTTCCACATGGACGTCAGATTGTTGCAATGTTTTCACAAATATGGAAAATAGAAATGCTGTACAAACTGAACAAACAGTTCTTCAGGCAGAGACTGAAGGCAGAAATATTCACCCTCATTAAACATCAATAGTCAAGACATGTTGACCGAAGCTCATTAAAATACTTTGTCATCACATTTTGCTAACATGCAGGTAGTAACATATTCAGCGCACTTTCAACCAAACAAAACATTGGTTATTGTATTCAGATGAGCTTGTGTATAGTCTATCCAAATCACTTCAACAAATTACCCTTAAATTTAAATACAAAATAGCTTAAAACAAGACTAATGCCCTGGTTACACCTGGTATTAAAATGTGTTTTGGGTGATCTGATCACTAGTAGACAGCTCTAAATTGCATCTCCACCTCAAGTGACCACTTGTGATCAGATATCACTTCCCTGCTCTACATGAAAATAAACACGCACATCTTATCTGGTGGTCTTTGATGAACTGGTAACTTGTCCAGGGTGTACCCCACCTTGCGCCTAATGTCAGTTGGGATCGCCCATAAGATCGCCTTACCCTGGGAGCCCCTGATAAGGATAAGCAGTTCTAAAAAATGGATGGATGAATGGATCATTTCCAGTGTCTGGTTGCCGCATAAATCATTCAGTTTCCGTTGTACTGGAATGGAAATAGACAATGTGTTTTGTCTGTGCTCAGTCCATGAGATTTTTTTGCCTGTTGTTGTGGCTTCTTCTTGGTGTTTCAGGTAAATGAGTGTGTTTGTCTGCTTGCGTCATTTGAGCAGGCAATTCTTTAATGCGGCCCAGGACACATTTGTGTGCATAATGCTAAAATAATGTGGCCATATGCGGCCCAGACTGCCTCTGAATGTGGTCTGAGCGATCAGATCTCAGTGAGACCTTAATGCATCTTGGCTGCATTCACACCTGTACTGAGCCAGGTGTAAACAGGTCCTAAGAGTTTATAGCCATGCAAGCAGCTCTCAGAGGCTGTACTGCTTTGAGCTAGAATCAGTGGTTAAAGTAGGCACAACTCCTTCCATTACTCTAATTGGAATAATAAAAATTATAGTGAGTTTATGACTAACATGAATTGCTCTGCATTGTATAGTTTTATCACAAAGGTTAGCCTAGGTTGTGTGGGGGAATAGATAATTGATTAAATATGTGCCAAGACCAAATAAATAGGATGGAAGCAATTAAAAATAAGACTTAAAGTGAAATAAATGTAGTTTTAATTGAAACATCTATAGAAACATATTTCACCTTTTCAAAAGACAGATGGGTAAAAATGTTACCTGAGGGTATAAACTGAGAAACTATTGAAGTAGCGGAGATCACGGCAGCCCTGTATCCTAGAAAGTACATTTATATACAACAAATTTGCGATAGCAAAGGGAAACGTAATGTATGAGGAAATGTTAATTAATGTAACTATCAAGAAAATGTAGATACCAAACAAAAATGTTTAATGACCCAGTCTTGCAACACATTACCCACTTGTAGTGACAACGGCAATATTGAACTTATGGTTTTGTTTAGGCACAGGAAAAGTCAGATGTGATTTTAGATATAAGACTTTTTATTAACATTTAACCAAAATGTTTGACTAACTTTGACTAAAATTAATCAGAAATGAGACTCTGGTGTCTCAATTTGGATACTCCCGTACCCTTCTATGTAATACACTGTGTACACTATGTACTTACTGGCATAGTACGCTAATTTTAGCAGGGTAGTGTTAAAACGTACTTACTGAAATGACAATTGCAACATTTTACAAATATTTTACATTTTACCGCTTTTTCTTCTTTGCCAAATTGCAATTGAGCGGACCATTAGTTAGTGCCAACATTTGACTGTCAAAGTATAAATATAAAACACAACCTACATTTGCATTTTGCAGTATTCACTGCAAATGCTTCAGCTCTAGCAGCTTCCTCAGCCACTTTCACCTCAGCAATTTTTACAAAGGTGGTCCCTCCCCTTCTGCTAGATAGATAAAATGGTGACCATTGAGGGCGAGTGTCCAGCGATCGACACTCAGCTTTTCCGAGTACTCACAGTACACTGCATTTTGCCATAATTACACAGTGTAAACACACTTGTGTAGTCAAGATAGAAAGTGTAAGTATAAGGATGCAAATTGTGACAGAGCACTGCATTTTGTACACCTCAACATTCACCACCTTCTCGAAACTCAAGTGCGTTACACAAGCGTAGAGTCATTCGATTAAAGAATTATCTCTGAACATGATCCAGGCAGCAGACATGTTCATCATCACAACATAATCATGGAAGCAGTTTAGTAATATACAAATGTAATGTTGGGTTGTTCATGCAGGTATATGACTTTCTGTACTAGCAGGAGCAGGGATATTAGCAGTGAGAGGCAGTAGAAAAGAGGCAGTACTGAAGAGGATTGTACTAATACTATTGATCCAGTGGGGACAGCAGCACAGTAGCTTTACAATCACAGCTCCCATGAGAAATGCACTGCTTTGCGTTGGCAGTTTGTTACTGGAGAGGCATTGACACAGTGATAAATGTCTTGTCACCTAGGGACATACTTAATAAACATTTTATTAGCTCCCGTAAATGGTCTACAGAGAATCAAAGACATACTTGTTTGACATTTGGATGCATTCGGCTGATTGGCAATTCATCATCTAGCTTCACACTAGGCAAGGTTGCCCTTACATTCATAATTTATCTGCCTCTTCATTGAATGCTTTCTAATTCAATAAATTATCTGGGAAACTGGTTTGGGTAATTCATAATGCCAGCAATCACTTGCTGGGACTTGAAATCTGAATACATAAATGTTAAGTTAAAAAAATTCAATTACGATTAATGCAATTAGGTTTTTGCTCTGTTGTTACAAGTCTACGACACTGTGAACATAACCGGAACATGAAAATAATGTTATATAATAAAGGACGTGAAGTTAATTTTAATGAAAAATATTGCAAAACTGACCATTTGATCAACGGAAGGAAAAGTAATTTATGGTGACTTATTGTGATAATCTACTGAAGCAATTCAGCTGTACAAACAATGATAGCTCTATGATGCATACTCAGACTGTCTTATTCAGACTATAATGATGGGAATGTTATGAATTAATCATAATTTGCTGATGGTTCAAACCAGGAAGAGGTTTCCTGGTTTGAATGGACAACCTCTCCAGGGTGTACTCCACTTCTCGCCCAATGTCATCTGGGATAGGTTTCAGCCACCTGCAACCCTGATAACGATAAATGGTTATAGAAAATGGATGGATACTGTTGGTATGAAGGTCAACTTTGGGGCATACAATCAATGACATGTTGCTAACTGAGGAAAATTATCTATAGAGACTTGAAATGAAGCAAACGTCTCATCCCCAAGCCCCCATGAGTGCAGTGGGAACAAAACTGTAAAATGGAACTGTAAAATGAATAGGTACGTTGTTCCCCCCGTTTCTCACCCAGCCACATCCTGTATACTTTTGAATTCTACTCTGTCGGTTGTCCAGTTTGTTACGGGAATTTTAAAGAAAAACCCTTAAATAAGGAGGACTGGATTCAAAGTATCAAAGTTTAAAACTCTGCAAATTGTTAACAGATAATTTGCATATATAGCATCTAAACCTTTTCCTTTTCCCTTAATCATTAGTCAGGATATCCCCAATCTAAATGTCACCTCTCTGACCTGTTCTGTTCTGGAATTCCTCTATCTATACATTAACCTGAACTTTACCTTACCCTGCCAGCCTCAGCAAACATTAATAAAGGAAGTGCCCTTCAGGACATGTAATAAATGGGAACAAACACACACATCGTATAATTTAAAACATCTGAATGGCAGTGTAATCCTAATTTTTATAACACAGTTCTTATTTATCTCAGTAGCGCTGTATTCTAAAGTCCGCTAACCTCTTATTTGCCTTGTCATTCAATGTCCTTTTTAATACACCAGAGGTGGCAAGGCAATGACCTGTCAAAAAACACCTGGTCTTGACCAGTGCATCCAATGTTCAAAACTCCTCAGCAGAAAATTGTGTTTCTTTTGTAACAGACAGGCTCACATTGTTCAGAAACAGAAAGAAGGGTTAGTGTGCTTTCGACTGCAGATTCGGGTAGGTTCCTTTGGTTCAGACAGGCTTTGTGGTGTGAAATTTCACTGAAATTTTCATGGTCTTTGAGTACGAATGAGGCCTCATACTTTCCACATCCATGAATCTATTATAGTGATAATATATTCTATAATGAGGACTATTGCTCTCTATTGCAAGTCCAATACTTTCTGTTCAAGCTGGAATACTGAGAATCACCCACATCATCACCTTGAAGGTTAATTATCAAACAGTCTAAAAGTACAATAGAAGATCACTTTCATCCTCATAGATAATGTGATTCTGCGCAATGACTAAAAATGATTTCAAGGACAGAAACACGAAGCACTTTATATCACACCTTTTCATTGCATCAGCAAATCTCACATTCTGCCAATAATTATGTCTAATTAAACTTGGTTTGATTTGTTTCTTCCAAACCGTATAACACACACCTAACATCTGAGACAGTTACAGCCTCATGATGGATAGCACACCTGGCAAAGTCATACATTTTATTTTATTTATGTGCAAAATAAAAGTGAAGTGATCCGTTTCTGAACCCTCAATGAAGCTGTGAAACACAGTAGCGAGGAGCTCCACTGATTAAAAACTACTGATTTGGCCTGTGACACTGGTGCTTCAATATGGTCAGTCTACTTTGATATTTGTTTGTATGTGTACTGAACACCAGTATCAATTTTGTTATCGAAAAGTATGACAGAAAATGTTCAGAATAAGAATATTTGTAAGTTTTTGTAATTTTCTGAGAATAAATATATATTCTGTGCCATACAATTGATCTGATCTGTTGCTACTACAAGTTGGAATTTTAACTGCTGCCCCAGCAAAAGGTAACTTTTAATGGCACATCCCAAAGGGATATTTTGGCATAAGTAATCTTCAGACTTTGTGGAAGGATAAACATGACTAGAATGTGACATAAACTACTCAGCATTTTTAGACTAAATCTAAAATAGTTGCCAAAATCAACACTGTTGAACACTGTAGTAAATATTCATCAACATATTGAACCTGCTGTCATCTTCTGTGTCATCACAGCCCATTCAGGACCAATGTACCACACTGACAGCTCAAAAATACTTAAAGGCAAGGTGCTATGTCTTCATAATCAACCCTGGCATTTGTTTATTGTATTCAGTCTGTGACCTTTCACTTTCAATTATTTGATTTTTATCTTTTTCATTTACATTTTCCAGGAATTACACAGTTTCTTCAGAGTCATCGACATGTGGGCAGGGCAGGTTTTGTGCAACTGATGAGATTATTTCAATCTCCAGGGTAGCTTTGCCTCTGATGTAAGTACAGTGGTTTGACATAAGACAGAACATTTATATGGGAATGTTGAAATGAGAACATTTCATTTCTTTTTTTGTTTGATGCAAGTTCTGTGGCTTTTGTGTCTCAACTCCAATTAGTCTTCTAATGAAATCTTACAAGTTCCAATTAATGGTGATAAAACTCCAATCTGTGTGAGTGAGTTTATGTAATGTGATGTGATTTGAGGTGACATCACATTATGTTACATAATTGTTAAGTGGTTTGAATATTGTAGGTGCTGAGGCAGGGTTGTTCAGCCAGGCAGTCAGCAGCTGGAGCTCATCAGGCTGATTAGCGGCGTACAGACCAGGAAATATGCCGAAGAACAATTTAAATAATTTCACTGACTCTACTTTGGATAATAATGCTAAATAATTTTTTTGTTTTTTCATACTTGTGACAGCTTGACTATACATTTGTTTGAATGTATTTGGTGATATTCAATTCAGTGTGCCAAATGAAGCACATGTTAGTTCCTTAATTATGGCACTATGAATGAGAACATTTACTTTGAGCTTTTCCAACGTTGCATCTTACCTGATGAAGTTGTGTGTGTGTGTTTTTTTTTTTAAACTAATGTGCCTCACTGTAATTAGACTCCTCTTTGCAGGTAGAGCCATTTTAACTGCAGCGAGCCTGCAGATGAAAAATGAGCCAGTCTTGGCACAGTTATATTTTAATTAATGCTGATTAATATCCACTGTCACCAGTAAATAAATAAATACAAATACAAATACTTACATTAATCTGGTGGACCAAAAAATGACTCCAATGCGAGGCTGATATTTTTGCATGTCTTATGGATGTATAAGAAGGCCATTTGTTGAAAGCTATAACAACTAATTCAACTAACAGATAGCTGAGAGTTTTGGTGGGCTGCTTATGGTAGTCTGGGCTGTAAAACCTGAACTTTGGACTAGGCTACCGAAAAAGTAATGAACTTCAGGGAAGTTGTAGTGTAGAAGGTTGAACTGAAGAGTCCACACTACACATTTTTAGCCCTGATTTTACTCACCAACAGTTTTGGATATCGCTTACAAAAGGCCAAGATCAGAGAGAAATCAGTGTCCACTCCTACCAATGCTTCGCAGATGCCCC
Organism: Miichthys miiuy; assembly: GCA_036365135.1. Lineage (NCBI taxonomy): Eukaryota > Metazoa > Chordata > Actinopteri > Sciaenidae > Miichthys > Miichthys miiuy. The sequence goes on from CM071612.1 coordinate 14,842,134, forward strand.
AAACACATCAAGCAGGCTAAATATCTGGTAGAGTCAGAGAGCCACGGAACAAGCTACAGCCAATGAGAGCAGACGCAGGCTCCGTAGTATCTCTCTGAACCCAGTCTTGTCATTATGCATGGAGGGGACACAATAATCTAGTCAGAATACATTGGCACCAGACAGGCTTTCCAGTTTTTGTAAACTCGTCCTTGCTGAGGCACACAATAAGCAGGCAGCTATGTTTTCATTGAAAAAATATGAATGTACCTCCAACTCTCAAGACAATGCTTGCTGCCCTTGGATGGAAATTAATTCTCTCAAACATATTTTCTATCCTTTCTTTCCTTCTCTTTGGGCAACTCATTTCTTGTGGTCACCTCTCTTTAGTGTTTTTATGACAAAACGTAGAAAGACTCTAGATGTCTCCTGGTGAAAGATCTTGTAATGTGTGAGCCCCTGTTGCTGTGGCGCAGTAGTTAGCACTGCCTCATAACAAGAAGGTTCCTGGTTTGAATCCCCCTGGGCCCTTTCTGTGTGGAGTTTGCATGTTCTCTTCAGATACTACAGCTTCCCCCCACAGTCCAAAGACATGCAGGTCAGTATATTAATTTGTATTCCAAATTGATGTGAAAGTGAGCGTTACTGGTGTCTGTATGTATCACCTCTGTGATGAATTGGCGACTTGTCCAGGGTGTCCCCGCCTACAATATTAGTTCCAGCTCACTGCAGCCCTGATAAGAATAAGTAGTTATGGAAAATGGACGCAAACGACTTTTAAAAGTTGACAAGAAGATAAATCTTAGTGGATAGGTTTAGACACTGTGATAGGTCAGTACTACTTAGACTACAAACAGAAACATGAACACTTCCAGTACCAAAATCGTCTTGTCTCTTGTCTACAGATTCTGTATTCATGTGCAGATATTTTATCTTATCAACTTATCTAACTTATCACAACGTTATCTGTAATAGCTCAATTTTGCTAGCAGGACAGGTTCTTAAACTTTACAGAATATTAGTAGAAAAAGTTTTGTCTTGTGAGTCAAGCAGGCAATCAATGGCTGAATGGAAAGACATCAAATCTTTCTATCAGCCTTAAAATCCATATTCCAAAATGACCATCAGCACATTTATCAGAGAGCCTAAATTTAGTGATTCAGAGCAAAATGCCTTGAGGAAAAAAAATGTATTTACTTTATTTATTTCTGGAGAGAAGTTGCCTTGTTTTGAAGCCAGGGATTTTTTGGAGCCAGCAGTTGTTGGACTTTGCACTTGAAGGTGCTTCAGCCTCAAGTCGTGGCAGTTGCTGCTTGGATAGCGGGCAGCTACAAATGTCAAGCCAACATCACACCTCAGTCACAAGCACCCACACACACATACAAACAGACAGACAGACACACGCACACACAGAGTCAGTGATTTCATTGCATTCATCAGTGCTGTTCTATTTTACCACTAAATGAGTAGGCTGGTACAGAATCTAAGAGATTGTCCCCGGAGAGCTCCTTTTACAGTGTAACTACACGTTCCTAATAATAGTTTTCTCTCTGTGTGAGAGATAGAGATAGAAAAGGAGATAAACAGCAGCAATGTGTGTGAGAGAGCCACATAGGGAGATATCTGGACCTTTTCTTTACTGAGGTAATGCTTGCCTCAGGGTGGAAGGAAAGACTTTCTAGGCCTCTACTGTCCATATCGTCATATTGTCATATCGTCCATTCGCCTTCTTTTAACGTGATTTTCTTTTTGGGCCTCTCACCACCCCCCCACACACACATGCGTTCCCACTACATATGCATGCATTCTGCAACAATGACACCCATGCTTCAGCGCCTTGAGCTCTAGAAACGAAGAACTCATGAGGAGCTCTTAATGGGCTGAGGGGAATCTGTTATAAATCTGCATATGAATACATTTATTTATTATTTTTCTTTCATTCCAAGCAAGTGCTAACATTAATTTAATATTTATTGATTTATTGTGGATACAAGCCTTGCTTATAAAAGGATTGTCTACATTAATGTTGAAAATACATGGAAATAGAGCACCAAAATGAATATTGCTGCAGACTGGTTAGCAGCGTTCAGGAAAAAAACATTACTCTTTGTGTTAGTACTTAGATAACGCTTTTGTTGTAATCAGTATAACACTTTAGAATTGTAATTCAAGTAATTGGTTATATACATTTTTTTTCAAATAAGCAATTCTGTTACAGTTTCACTAATTATTTTACTTTTCATTATTTCTCTTTTCCCTCACAACAACAAAAAAGGAATAAACCCAGACACATTTGCACTGTTACTATCTCTTGACTTATTAACTGGTTCATTAGTTGCATGTTGAAACATGATGCACTGTAAGCTATACTATGTTTCTAGGCAGCTCTGACTAATGCTTCTGCTCAGTTTGCTGTCAGATCGTTAGCAGTCATTTGTCAGATACTCTTGGTTTCTATTTTCTTTCATGTACTGTTAAATTTGTGAAAAATAAATTACATACATACATACACATGTACATACATTTAGTCATTTAGCTGACACTTTTATCCAAAGCGACTTACAAAAAAGGGAGACAATCAAGTGTGACTAGGACGTAAGTACTGTGACAATACTAGAAGGGATAGATTTAACATGTCCAGTTTGGTAGTGCTCAGAGAGAAGGTGCACCCTGAAAAGCTGGGCTTTCAGGTGTTTTTAAGGGACGCCCCTGGTAGGAACTGGTAGTGCTGTATAAACTTGTTAGAGTATGTGCATTGAGTCCTGGTACCCTCTTGATTTGATGTTTACTTGTAATCTTTATTGTTAATAAAGAGCTGTAAATGTGTCAGTGTTTTCCTGTCATTTTCCCCTCTCCTTGTGATTCTGTCTCTCTTTCTCTGTTGTATGTATGTGTGCATTGCTGGGCATGGCGCCTGGTTTCCGTCTTACCTGTCAAATCACCTCACCCACCTGTGTCTCATCTGCAAATCAACCTCCGCTGCATAAAAGTCCAACTCAACTTTCAAGACTCCAGCAGATTGTTCAGTCTCCCCTGTGGTATCTACACTATGGCCAGTACTAGTATTATTCTTGTTGAACCCTTGACTGATGTCTTTGTCCTCCTGGAAAACCCACTCTGTCATGCCCAGCCCAGTCACGTCTCCACACGTGCACCTTGAATCCCTGCCACCAACAGCCTTGCATCGTTCCAGCAACCTCTTTGCTGGATTTCCATCTACACTGCACCATTTCCTTTGTGAACTCAAACGGTTTTAAACCTGATTCAGTTCTCAGTAAAGGGGATATTCAGTTTGGCATCCCTGTTGTAAGCCTCTAGAGATACTGGCTCTTTTGAACCTTTAACGATGATTTAAACTTAGTCAAATGTCTTCCAAGCAATTGGCCGTATGGTTCCTTGATTATTGCTTACATACATTCTATTGCGTGACTTTAATCCTTTAACACTTTTCATTGAATCACCATTATTGATCAGGCAATGCAAAAGCATCAATTGTAGTCATCCTCACCACACCCAGTGTCAATAGCCAGGATATAACTTCACTGACCTTTAGTGAGCTCAATATGTCATGTCTGTCACAATACCATTGACTTCATCGTGGGTAGAAATGATAAATAAATGGTTTTAAGCACGAGGCAGCAATAGTTAGTACTGTGAGACCGCTATCTCCATGCCTCTGACATTTTCAAGGTAGTTTAACAAAGAGTTTAAATTAATTAAATAAAAACAAAACAAAATAATAATCATTAATTCAAACAATACATGTCTGTGTTTTGATTTAACCAGAGGGGTGTACTACAAAGCAAGTTCAACGTAGCTCAACTTTACATTAGGTGGATTGACAAAACCTCAAACCCCAATCAGAGATAAAAGACATCATGACAGTGGTTATCAATTTTCTTTGTTAACCCAGATTTTCTTTATCAGGCTCTCTGCACTTGGGTATTTGAGTCTTCTCAAAATGGAACATTAACATGCTACTTACTTCAGTAAAGAGGAACAGGTCATTACAACCTGCTCTATCCACGCTGCCACAGCTGTTTGTTTTACAAACCAACCACATGAAGGGTATCGTCTTAGACCAGCTCTATATGGAAAGTGTCATGAGATAACTTCTGTTATGATTTGGTGCTATATAAATACAATTTAATTGAAAAAATATCTTGTGCCCATGAATTAATCAAAATGAATCAAATGTAGCCAAGCCAATATATTTTTCTCTCTAATGTATGACTGAGCCAGTTTGCACGTATGAAGTATTACCTCATCAGAATCAGAATTTACATTTACAGCCAATTTAAATCTAAACCTCTGAATATAACCTCCTCTGGAGCAGATTAGGTGTGCAGCATCAGTTACCATGGTGATCTACCCAGGTTAAAAGAGAGCCACCTTCATAACATTGAGAACTCTGGCTTTAGGCTTAACATCCCTTGCTGAGCCATTAATCTCGCTTCATAGTACACCTCTCGGTAACGTTGGCGTTAGCTGTAACAAATACTGTATAATGCTAAACACAAACAAAGCAAGTATAATACCTTTTTTTTCTAGTCAAACAAACAACCTCTTACCCATTTTTGTCAAAATGTGAATAACAACTGAACTGACCTTTTCATCCATGCATACAATCTTTGTATCCTCCATCAGCAATGTGTATTGCCAAAGTGTACTATATTTCCTCAACCCAGCTGTGATAAGGCATTGATCCGAGCTGGAGTTTGTCCATTAACTGCTGTGACTGTGTAGGCCTTAAATTATGACTGCGCCTCTATACTGAACTACTGAGCGAGCAGAGGAGAATTAACTGGTTGTAATACGGGCAGAAAACTGTAGCTCACCACAGCGCTGACACAAGATGTGGCCTTGAGAAAAATGCCAGCAGGTTGTCTCAGCTACCGAGTGTCAACTGATGAACGCTAATTTATCTTATTAATTATTTCTCTGGGACCGATTGAGGTTTAGCCCGTGACAGACCATTCATAAAGTCGAGCTCATAACAGTCGATGCGTGTTCTCATAAAAACTGTTTATGGCTTAAATTTAGATTTGGCTTAATTTCTTTACTGATATTTGGTCTTTGCTTCTATCAAACCTCACTATGATACTATAATGAAAAATATATATAAAACACTGAGAAGGAAAGTGATGAAATAAGACATGGATCCATCTGGGTCTTGCAGGTTACTGTAAGCTTTTCTCATCCAAAATTCAATTTAGGGCTGCCCATTCAGGACAAAATCAAAATCAAGGAACACTGAAGTATTCTCAGTCAGAGATCAGTTTCACTGGCCTGTCTCACACAGCACAGGAGTGTGACGATGTGTCAAAGCTACTCAGGTGGAGAACAGGGTGGCAGTACAGCCATTCAGGGAATGGTGACTTAAAATTGGAGCTTAGATCACAGCAGAGCTCCTGAAACCCATTCTTACCCTGAAAGCTCAACACTCTGCAACACAAGAAAACATGAGCAAATAGACAAAACTCAAAAACAGAGAAAAAGAAATTCTGTATTTGAAACTTTTTTTAGTTTGTTTGTTTTTCTGCATCAGGAAACCTCAACCCACATCTTAAGTACCAGTAGGCTAAGTGTTGCAATGCAGTTAGTTTTTACCAATCCGTTCTCATTTCCAACTTGTCAAACACTGATGCTTGATCAGTGGCCCTAAGTTTCAAAATAGAATGCAAGAATGTCACTGAAACTGAGCGCCATCCCGGTGGACATCATGAATGAAGCAATGATACTCTACCTGTTGTGTTCTGGCTTGGTTTATTTCATCTATCCAGCTACTATGTTTGTGTCTGGCTCGCACTCTACGCTGCAAAATAGTGACAAGTTTGTGTCCAAGGGTTTTAAAGACAGAGTTTTTGTGCCTAAATCTAATTAAAGTGCAACTGTTTCATAACAGTAAGTACACACGCTTTATTTTCAAAGGCTGTTGCATCTTTATCCTTGCTGACTTGACTGTTGAGCCCTCTGCATCCTGAAATAAGACTATAGGCGTACCTACAGCATCATAGGGGGACTGACCAAGCAGCAGTATTTGACTTGAGTTAGGAGCGAGAACATATTGTTTTTTTACACAATATTTACAACTGGTGTAATAAATCACACATTAACTACTACTAGCATCATTATAGTGAGATATATGCAGACATTGTGGACTGGGCTATTCATTTGAGCTGCCATTTGATCCTAATGCAGAAACAGAAAAGATAAATGGCACACACTCAGGGGGTCTCTCATGGAAAAGTGCAGCAGGATGGGCGAGGGTAGGAGCTCACCTGGTGTCTGATGGAGCTTTGGATAAGGTCTATTTATCAGCCTGCCTCAGTGAGAGATAGCCCCGCCACTGCATCCACGGCTCATGATGGGCTACCTTGAATAAATAATGAAAGATCTGTAGAAACGAGGGGCACCCCTGCCATTGACCACATGTGAAATAGGATTCTCTGTCAGTGGACTGCAGGGGAGTGTCAGCTGAATGATAAATTGTTTTTATTGGGCTTTTTTTTTCCCCTCAAGAAAATGACACCCAAAGCATGTCCATGGAGTGGTACAAGAGAATATTTCTAGCTTGAAATTTTAACCATAAATTAGTGGATATCTTAATGTCTGACACATGCACTGAGAACAAAATCCATCCGTAATAATCCTCATCAATGAGATTTCAGATATTACGCCTGTTATAAATGTAGTTAGAATTGCTCCCCAGCTTCGACTAAAACCTTTTAGAGGTATGAAGTCTATCACTTTGAGGTGTTCCAAGGGATTTGGACCTGTCAACAGATAGAAAGACACCTGTGAAAGTATTTTTACTCTTCACCATTGCAGTTCAATAGGAATAACACATCAAAGTTGAGCAAAAGACTACTAGCTCAAATGAAATTCTGAAACAAAATGGCCAAAACAAGACGGATATTCTCCCGGAGGACACAGCGATGCAAACCTTTTGAAAAACCTTCTTTCCTCCCAAAGATATTAACTGATGTCTGTAACATTATCATGCATCTGGAGATCTGTCCATGTTTGTCTCATAGAAAAAAAAGAAAGAAGATATTGTCCAGATGCTTACATGATTACAAAACATAAGCGCTGTTTCTTATACTTCCATTTGGCAGCAGTCACACATCTCGACTATTGCTACCACTAGCTAAATTATACGTCTAAAACATCTTAAAACAATGGCCAGATTATACATTTAAGAGATACGTAAAGAAGAGATGCTCTCCTTGAGTTTTTCACCACACTTACAGATTAACACAAATACTCTCAAAAATACACAAGATCCTCTAAATACAGTATGTTTTTTGTTCATGCCCTCTAGGGGACACATGCCCTATGCCCTCTTAGATGCACCTATGGCAGATAAAACATCATAAAGTGTCCTCTATAGTGGCCCAATATGAAAGAAAATGTGATGCTATGTCATATAAGATGCCCTCTAAATGTTTAAACAGTTAGTTCCCTGTATGTTTTTTTATGACAGATGTGTAGAAGTTATACTTTAAATGTAAGCCACATAAAACTATTTTAATGCCAACCAGGGTTTGGAGCTTTACCTTAACGGCATCACAACTTCACATCTGAAGACTGCTTCCCACCTATTTCCATGTCACCTGTGCCTCCCCTTACCAGTGTATTTAGTCTGTTCCTTTGTCTTAGTGCCAGTCCATCTTTGCCTCCATGTCAAGTATTCCAGCAAGTTTCCTAGTGTTGGCTTGTTTACTTTGTTTGCCTACCTTGGACTACTCCTCTGGCGAATAATAGTCTTTGCCTGCATCATCATCTCTGTAATCCTTTTGTTCATTCAAAATAAATATTCTTCTGCACGAGATCTGCCTCTGTAGTCTGCATTTGGGTTCTGTTCCTCGTCTGCCTGGTTACCTTGGTTGATCATTTATGATGAGGAAACATCATTTTGGGGCACTTGCTGAAACGACTGATGCTTCATGCGAGGATGAAGTCAAAATACAGGGTACTACTTTCAACAAAGGTATACATTATGAAAAGTAAGGAAGTTGTAAGTAGTGGTTCACATTAATGGATAATAAATTATTTATTACTACTTAATGAATCAGTAGTATACCATCAATAATTAAAAAAATGGAAGTGGAAAAATTCCTTACAGGCAGATGACCAGTTGCAAAACTGGTCCTCTAACTCCCTCCTACTTTTAAATAATATTAGTAGAATTACAGCATGCTAGTATTAATATTTATATTATAAAACTGATGGTTCTCCTTCCAGTGAACATTTCATGCCAAGATGATATGGTTATTTCACAATATTTTATGAGACCAGGGTGGCCAGAGATCTGCTTGCTTCATACATTATTGTGCACATTATGGCTGTCTCATGTATCCTGCATCCTTTAGGAGCATTGGTTGTACATCCCCAGAAATCTATGTATCTGCAAGATGATCTGCAAATATCAAATGAATGGTAGGGGTAGATGTGACATGGGTCAGTGGTCAGTAGGCACATAAGCACTGACAATAATGATGGCAAGTTTTGAAGACAAGCCAATAGACCAAGTTTCCAATTTCCCACATCATCTTCATACATGATGTGTCATTGCTGCAGCACATGACAAATAGGCTTGTCAAAGTCTTGTTGCTTTTTCTGTGGAGAATAAATAAAATCAGAATTACCACCTCTCATGTTGCCATGTTTATTGTAACATCATATAACGTCATGCAAGTCTGAGTTCTCTAGTGTTAAAACAATAATTAAAAAAAAATCAGTAACTACTAATACTAAACTAAACGATGTGAATTGAATATTAAATCAATCAATGATAGAAATTTACCCATTGCTACCCTTTGAACACTCTCTTCATGACTGCTCTGCATGCAGCCACTTTTTAATCCCTGCTGGAGCTTACATTGGTGGTTCAGTGCGACTGTACCTTAATTAATAATATAGCGGTCTCCACATAAAGTGGCTGATGGGAGGCCCCTTTTAGTTGAATATTAATAAAAAATGCATTAAAACCGCAGAGAGGAGGGAAACGTGATCAGGAGGCTATAGGTACGAGTGCCACAGGTGATCACAGGACAGCTTTTCAGGCTGTTGTTAACACATTACCAAGCAGGGAATGAACCTGACCAGTACTTACTTTTTGTCTACAGTTTAAACTTAGTGATGTCTTTGCAGTGTTTCTGAAGCCAGGTAATAAAATCAGGTCAGTCTGGTTTAGCTTCCTGGATATAAGACCTCAAAGTACATAAATACACAAGACATTTTTTCAAAGATGAAGACTTTTCATGTAATTCACCCTCACATTAACCTCAAATTTATCTTTTGATTTAATTTAGGTTTAATTTCGTTTAAAAACAGCACAGTTTGATTTTGCGTTTGAGTTTATATTAGCATACATAATTCATTTTATGTTGTCAACAACTTCAAGTTATCTTCATCATTTTAAAGGTTTAAAGGTATTCAGAGAATTTGGCAGAAATAGAATATGAAGTTCTTAACTATGTTTTCATTATGATCACATGAAAATAAGAATCCCTATCCTTTCCTTATGTAAGCCTTTTACATCTTCAGACAAAATGAAATGTTGATTAAAAGAAAGACCAAATAAATGAGGAGTGAATGAGTTACAAATATATCCAAGAGTTTAATTTGACCAGGAGTTTAATTTGTTTAACTGGTGTTTAAGGAAAAAAAATAAATAAATAAAATGGAAATTAAAAATATTTTTACCATTTAATCAAAGCTTGAATGAAAAGCTTCTCTAATATTTAACTAACATCATCATTCAGATATGTATTTTGTTATATGTTTGACTTCTCTCCTTTTTGTTACATTATAGATTATACCAGTTTCTGGGCTTACTTTTTTTGTCTGACCAACATTTTTAAACCCCTAAAACACTGAATTTAAGATGATATAAAATAGATAAAGCAGCAACATATTATCGCATTTTGTGAAGCAGGTCACGCTTTAGTCAATACTGAGTTAGAAACAAACTGTTCTATCTGTATCTAGTCTACCAGTATACTGTTTGTTCCGCTCATGTGTCATTAGTCAGGTCAGTTTTGTCTTAGTTGAGATCATTTAAGTCACTCGGTTCTGTTGCTATTGAGTGTGGTGTGTTTTGAATTCACTTCTGCTTTGTTGACTTCCTTTAGGGGCCAATTTAGTTAATGTTGCTTTGCCTGTTATGCACCTTTAATGAACCCATAATCTTCTGCCCTGCTGCTGCTCGGTCGCTCAGAGGTTCACATCAGTTTCCTACCAACCGTGGAAGCAATCATGGAAGTGATGTGAACCACTAATCTATATTTATATAGCCTTTGCATCCATCCATCCATTGTGCTGTGCTAAGATAGAAATGTTTTACGCATGTACTGTACACACTGTACGGTACACACAGCTGTATTGTTGCTTCGAAACACTGAACTTGTCCTATTAACTTATTATGTTGACTACAAATCCAGCCAACACAATAGGTTAATAGGACTAGCTAACTAACTCACAACAATAGAAACTTAGTAGTCGGAAAACACAGGAAGTCCAGGCTGACCAAATACAGTCTCCATGTTGCGTTTCTGTAACTACGCTTTAACCCTTCAAAGCAAACGTAAACTTCTAACCATAGATGAAGTTCTATGCCTAAGGTTTCTCATACTGAGGTGACAAGGGCAAATTTTTTGTGGTTTATAGGGGGGCCTTGGGCCAGCTTCTGGGGAAATGTGGGCAGGAGCTACCAGAGTGGCTGTTGGGCTGTACAAGGACACAGTTTAAGTTGCCTTAAGTGGTGTTAAATACAAGTACCTCAAAACTATACTAGCTGGAACCTTATAGGACCAATTTGGAAATTGGGAAAACATTTTTTTAAATCAATACACGTGTGCTGTGTGAACTGTCTTTTTACTGTAAGATGAAGAAGACGTTCTTTCCACCTACAACAAAAACTATTTTCTCAACTGAAAATAACGCCCTTGCCACAAACAAACATATACATCCACCCACGTGTGAAGTCCCAGCTCATTGTAGTCCACCCTTCCTTCAAACAACCTGGGGTTGTCTGCAAAAAAAGTGTGCTCTTGCTTCCTTTACTACAGACAATAAAGCTGCCTCAATGAGAAAACTGCTTTGAATGAAGGCGAGGATTACTCATGAAAAATCCATTTCAAGTGGCTCTGTGACACGGCATACGCTGCAGACAGAATGAGTTGAAGAGGCAATAAAGTTGCTTACTGTGGGATACTGACTAACAAGATGAAAAAAAGATCAGTGCGTGATGCCTCATCTTTCATTTTGTGACAATTATAAGTTTAACGCTCTGCAGGCAGTAGCTGCTCCACCTGCTTTAAGCAAGCAAAACGCAAGTCAACAAATGAATGGTTACATGACGGTTATTCTCCCGCTCACTGGGACATGAATAAGCGCTCCCCGGAGGCACAGCGGGATGTCCCTTCCATGATAGACCAGGGTGAACCAACCATCGACCTGCAGATCAATTTCCCAGCATTCACAGTGGCAGAGCCAAAACCCAGCGGCTCGACCAGCTCGTCATCCCTATCCATCTTTAGATTAATAATCTATAACCTCATCCATCCTCTTACATAGATTAGACCTGGCTCAGAAGGAATCCCTGAAGAAATAAACACTGCAGTGCTCTATGATTTGTGTGAGTTTGTGCAGAGGTTGTTACTCCAAAACTTAAACACAGGAGGGGTTGCAGTATGATTCAGCTGTTAAAGGATATTTGATATTTGCAATAACATATATTTTTTTAAATATTTACATTTTTTTAGAATAATGACAGGAAAATGTTGTAAATTGCCTTCAGGGCAGCAACAAAGATTTAAATAAGAAATCGATACTGTTTAAAGGACAATTTCAATCAATCAATTCATGATTTATGAACTGTGTCTAAATATAAGGAAACTATTCTTCTTCTTCTATGTATTTTATATCATAAAGCTGGTAGTACATTGCCTCTAATTCAAATTGTGGGTGCACATTGGATACAACTGATGTTCAGCCATAAAGATGTGTGCAGCCTCGCTTATCTATACGAACAAAAAGAACATCTGATACCATCTGCAGTGCTTCGCCTGGTTATCGAAAACACCCTCAATTTTGTTTTTTTCTAAAAATCAAACACATCTAACACCGCTGAGTAAAGGATAACATCGACTCCATTTTGGATAATGTCTGTGAATGTTTTTTTGAAAAGATTTTGAAAAGCTTTAGTTATCACAGTGAGGATTTCTTAACTGTTGCTTCAAGTCAAAAGTCAAAATCTGCAGACTGCCACGCCACGCTTCCCCACATACTATAAGCATCTCTTATGATTGCAGCACATTCATTCATGACCAAATACCACAGCTTACACTGGTCACACCGAGCTGTTGGCATTTGCATCAGCCATTCAAAACATCTTTCACTTTTTTACAGCCATTTCTTAAAGTGTAGTAACCAGGTATAAAAATATACAATGTTTGTTGAGTGATGATTAACAGGTAAGTGTTTACACGGCTGCATGTGAGCAATATGCATGAGTAATTGTGTGCAGGATCAATAGATGTTTTCTTCTGTTTTGTAAAATGTGCAATGACTCTTCATGTTACAATTGAAATAGAACTAAAATTTGTAAGTAGTAGAAGCAAACAGAAGTAGTTCATCTTTAATAAAGACAAGAATGTGAGTAACCTTTTGACCTAACCTAATATAGATTCCTATCTTGTGAAGTGCTTAAAACAGAAGTTATCAATGAAGCAGAGTAAACAGTCAGTATCTTACAGATCAGCTTAAATGCACTTGGGTGCTTTTAGTCATTTTGTAAATATTATTTTTGAGAGCAGTCAGATTAGATTAATCTTGATGGTCTCCATGAAAGGCATTAAATTATTCAGCACCTTTGATCAAATCTTTGATGTCTCTAAAGCAGAAATTGATCTTTAAAGGAGTACTTCATAAAAAATGCATGATCCTTTTTTGAAGTTTTATTATTTTTTTTCTCATTGAGAGTTTCTGTTAATCTGTTGGACTTTGTAAGAAGTCAGTGGTCACTGACTTAAAAAAAAAAAAAATCTGATTTTGACTAAAAGATAATAGCTCTATTCAACTTCAGACGGACTTAGTTTGTCTGGAAATAACAGATATTTGAATTATCCACTAAGTCATCCTGGATCAGAGAGCTCAGTGTGACCAGTCTGTGGTATCTGGTCATGAATGTGCTGCAATCATAAGAGATGGTTTTATGTGGGAAAGACACATTTTTACAACCATCTACCATGATGGACAGCTAGCTTGCTATGGTTATGTTAATTAACTGGCTGATGTCAATTAACCAATTTCTTTGTTGTTGTACCCTGACCAGCATTCTGCGAGCAAGCGAAGTCCTTCACAATCTGCCCTAGGTTCAACTTCTCTGTTTATTCATTCTCAGTGTATACAGTAATATAAGCAGTCCACTCAGCCTCTCTGGTCCCACTGTGCTCCGCAAACAGTTTTCAAAAACCTTTGAGCTGAACGAGCTTGACAGTCAAAACTATGAGAGGGCTTAACAGGAGAATCCACCGTGAATATTTTAGGCAAAACCAGCATGCACCTGCTTGATTTGGCTCAGAGTGGTAGGTAGACGCAACCAAATCCTTGAACCTCAAAAGCAATCAGAAACTTATCCAAGTTATCCAATTTATAATCCAACGTATATGTGCATACAGTAATACTGTCTAGTCTGTCTAGTTACATATTCTACTGAATGTGAAATGCTTCCAGATTATGAGTATTCCATTTTTATTAGTTAGTAAGTTTTTGATTGAACTAGGAAATTAAGTTTTACCGGTCGGATTTGAATATCAAATCTTCCACTCGAGGCATACTTACAGCCATATGCTAATGCTGCAGACCTAAACTGTTGAGAGGATTAGCATCAAATACAAACACAATAATCACATGCCTCCAATAAACATAGCTTTTTGCTTTTCTCTCACCAGGTATTACGCTTTCATCTTCTGCTGTATATTTTAAGGGATTTTATTCTCTCGTCTCTAATACTTGGAGATTGAGTCTGCAGCTGTGCTCCACGACTGTCTTGAATCCTCCAGTAATTATACCTACACCAATTTAACAGCTGAGAGAGCGATAAATATACAATGAATGAGTTATTTTTCATTAAGCTTTTATTGGTAAGCCTCCATCTGTCAGTCATGTTGTAGTTGTTGCTGTTTTGCACTGCAGAATGTTTCTTATTTTCATACTGAGCTCATATTGTTTGGTATACTTATGTGTCTGTGTGCATCGCATTTCATGAAGCAAGGGATACAGTGCAAGCTTAAAATTATGTTTTTTTATCCGTAGCCTGCCTGACTTACAGCAGTTGTGCTTCTAATCAAAATCACTTCACTACTTTTCATCGTTTCATATCCACTCATACTAATTGTGTCTAATGACGTTTCTCTGATTGTGTTAATATCAAGAGAGTCCTTTTGGCTGTTGGTCTAATTACCAAATCTGATTGCTCATCTTCCCCATCGCCCTCATAGACTCTACAGTGCAGAGATTCCATCATCGAGTGCAAATATCTTATATTTGAGAGAAAATAAGCATGATACCATTGGCCTGTCAGACCTTTGCAGCAAATTATGGCTTTGTAAAATGACAGTGGGGTATTACTGTAATTAGGACAGCGGATCAGTACAGTAAAGGCGCAACAGAGCCTCAGAAAGATCTCTGCATACTCGTCTAGTGTGTCGTTTGAGTTACGATGTTGATGGCCTGCTGGATGACCTTAATGGGCAAATCTGACAAAAATGGCTCCTTGTGATGGTTGTCAACAATCATTGCCATGGTAAGCTAAGAGCTACAAGGATCCAAGAGATACAGTCATATTAAAGGTTGTGTCTGGGTCTTGTTACTGTTGCTACTCCAGTCAAGCTTACCATTCTCACAGGGCACATTTTTCAGGTCTTACTGACATTGGTGGCAAATTTACAACTTGAAATTCTTCTATGTTATTGATTTGAGACAAAAGTAAATAAAAGCTTATTGTCATTTCTAGGACTAGACTGTTAATTTTGCTGACTGATGCTGGAAGATTGTATGAGGTGTAGAAAGCTAATTTGGCTAACATAGCTCTACAAGTTGAAAACTCTGTATCCTACTGCCTTTATAATAGTTTCCTGGCCAACGTGATGCCATGGGATTCTGTACATACTGTATATCACATTTTGTGTGTCTTTTTGCAGCTTTTTAAGCTTTTTGTGTCACCTAATGCTGTTATAGAGGCTGCATTTTTGGATGTACAGGAAAGGAAACTTTGTCATCATGGTACCATAATAAATAGTTTAATTAATTTAATATTAATAATTTTACAAATTACGTTATGCGGAGCTGGAAGACTAGTAGTTTTTGCATCTTACTTGAATGGACACCAATGTATGAGATTATGCGTCGTGTTGCGTGTGTGCTGCGGTCACCGTAGTAATATGCGGCCGTTCTAGTCAATGTTTCAAACCCCACTGGCCCCACCGCGGTCCGATTCAGAAACAGGGCTCTGCTCGGCTCCGCAGTGAATATGCGCCTGTTCTATTTTTGACAGCCCACGTCAATTTACACAGAGCAGGTCAAACTGGCCAGAAACCAAACACAGTAACAGCACAGAGAATCCAGAATCCTGTGCAAATGCCGGTTGGAAAACCAGCCAAAAGCAAAACAAATTAACTACATAGCATATTTACACATGTAGAAGCATATTGAGAAGCACATAAACCAAGCAAAATGTCCAAATCTGAACAAGTAAACAAAGTCTAAACGCTGTGCTTCTGAAACACTCCTGGTGGGGTTTGAAGTCGCTTACAGGATGGACCAAAACAGCGTTTCGGTCATGACTTGACAGAGATGTGCCCGGTGGGGTTTTGGGGTTAAAGTAATGCTGATAGCAGAAGCATGTTAGCATGCTACGTTAGGGCAGGCAAAAACACTGTTTAATCCATTCCTTACACTTCTGCCATTGTGAACTCTTCTAATATTGGATAGCATATACTACAGCCCCATGGACAACACTTCTGCATGCAGAGAAATCAAAAGCTCAACAGGCCTGCCTATTGCAGTTGCTAAGCTATGATTGGATAGGATGGGGAGGGGTTTGCTCTGTAATGGCCTCAGTTTAACATTTTATTTCTTATAATGACACTGAAGGGTTAGTCAGTAAACAAGCCTTCATCAAAGTGTTATTTTCCAAAACCCTTCAGTATGAGAAATAAAATGCTTCATTGCAAACAGTGATGTGGGTAAACTGCATAGAGACGATGAGAGAGACAAATGATGCATTTGTATTTTGCTGTTACTTTTTTACACAATAAAGCACAATAAAAGCGATATGTGTGAGTCACAACTACATCTCAGTCCTGTGCCTCTGGTTCTTGTACTGGTCCTTTCTATTGTGTGGAAGTTGTGTTGGATTTTCAGGCTAAATGCCTGAGATTTAAATGAAATGATCCATCAGAGCTGAAGGGTTGGTGAATTACTAATGTGATATAGGGCCGTGTTATGTTGGCTCATGAGTGTTATGTTGGGAGACAGACCACGTTCTTTTCTAGCTTGTGAAGTCCATATCTGTCATTAGTTTATTATGGAGTCGTCACCTGTAGTAACGAAAACCATCAGGTATGACGGATGATGGTAATATAGCATGATGGTGATAGTAATTTAGTTTACTGCATGAAGAGAAAAAAAACCCATTGCTGTGACTAAAACTCACACATAACACTGTGACTAATTAATAATGTCAAACCTATGGAGTCAGGTGCATTAGCACAGAGGTTGTGTAAAATATAAATGTACATGAAAAAGACTCAGCTCATTATTATGAGATCTAACTTCATCATTCATTTAAATTTTAGCAGAATTTTACAGGATATCAGTTTTATTTCATATTCTAATGTTTTTATAACCCTCGAGACCCCAGTAAAATTCCCGAATGTTGCTGCAGTTTATTGAGAATCGCCACTCAAATTACCATTTTTTTCCAGCTCAGTCAACAAACAGCTGTATCTCAAAAGCAGAAAGAAATTGACAATCATAAAAAATTCCTGCTGTTTACTGAAGGTGATTATGTGATGAAATTTTGACCAACCTACAGTGTTAAAAAAACAAACTAATTTGGTAGTAGTTAGTGTCTTTGGCAACTTAACTGAGGAAAGATCTTTGACTTGGGCAAGGTCGGTGCAACATGGTCAGTACAATACATTACAATATCTACAATGTGAAACCTGCATATATATATATATATATATATATATATATATATATATATATATATATATATATATATATACCATTTACAGATATTACTGGATTTACAGATATTACCGTAATGATGTATATTTTTCAGGACTTTATTGTCCATGTTTTGATACACTGGGAATATGTGTGGAAAACTCCTTTCAATAATTTATTATTTCACCAATTATTGTTTCATTTAAAACTTTTGCACAATGTATTCTGTGAAATATATACGTGTGATATGTAAATATGTGGTTATTTCATTATTTATTTAATACTGAACACATCGGGGCTCCAAATTAGCTCACTTCATGGCCTACTGGTAAGCATTCGTTGCTTGATGATGTTTTTCTTCTACATTTTATTATTCATTTCGTCTGTGTTCTTTCTATCTTAGATGTGTTAATTTAGTCTATTTGACTAAGGCTAATTAATGTAAGGAGGCCACCTGCAGAACGTGATCTTCGGCTCTTCACTTGCATGTTATTTATGTTTTGCTACCTAATATTTCCCTCACCATCTGCACTCTATCTTAAACAGATGCTAAAATTGAAAATATATTCTCACTTTCATGGTCTTGTTTTCCTATATGAAGGGAGGCTGCCAGCTAAATCATAAATCCAGTGTAAAGCACATGTGTCGGTATCGACACACATGTCCACGGGATAAGAATTGGCATCACACACTCCTGCCAGTGACCATGAAGAATTGGACAGGTAATCCAGTTTCCCAGGAATGCATTTCATGCAGGTAACTTAGTGCTGGCGGTGAAAGGATGAGAAGGCTTAAAATCTCATTTGGAGTCCATTGCATGGGCAAGGTGAGCAAACCCCAGAAATGATGACCCATGAAATAAAGGCGCACACAACTTCCTCCACCAGGCCTCATCGTCCTCACAACATCTTGCAAAACAGGAAAGAAAAGGTCACAGAAGCTCCAAGACTGAGGAGAAGTGAAATTAAACCTTGTACCATTATTATGTACTATGACATATATACAGGAAATACAGAGTCCTGACATGGTCGGGGGATATTGTCAATGTCAGTAATCACAACGTGAGGTTGGATGAAAGGGTTTTTGTGGATGTTTTTTGTGCATTTTCTCTCTGCACGCACACAAAAAGCCAGGTAATCAGACATTGTTAAGCTTGCTTAAAAAATGCAAATTGCTGGCTTTTGGTTTCATAACAAAGAGTAAATAGGGACAAGTCTTTGTGTCCTACTGAGCTGTGATGGACTCTGCGAGATGAGGAGGCTATTTCCCCTTCAAAGCAAATTGAACAGAATTGATTCGGTCCCTTCCTCCGCAAGAGTGCAGCTTCAAAGAGAATGTTTCTCCAAGGCCTCGTAACCAGTGTCATTCTACTGGCACTTACCAAATCCCCGATGTTGTGTGTGTGATCCAGTCTCCAATGAATGTGCAAGTTAATTCATTCCTCTAAAAGACAATTAGACTGTTCAATCAAATCCTCTGAGCTTGTTTGAATTTGGATAAGTCCAATTTCCCACTAAAGCTAATGATTAATCACAATGATTATCCACTGTGTTCATGAACAGATTTTCACACAAAGTGAACCCTTCTTATCCCTGATCCCACAGTTTTGGTCATGCATAATGATTTAACACCAGAAACAGCATTTTGTTTTATTAATAAGACTCATTATGTACGCTTATTGAACTTTAATGCTGATCACAATGCATATGTATGACTTCACTCACTGAAATTTGAACATTTTAGCATTTTTATTTACATATCAAATTGCCCATGTCTGCACTGCATGTCACGACAAAACACCGTGAACATGTATCCTTGTAAAGACCAACTCAAAGTTCAAGGCATTAAAAAAAAAGAAGAAGAAATACTTAGCTTGGGCTGATTAGTATTCAGTTCAAGACTACGATGTTTTTTCTTTCTTTCTTTGGTTCAGATTGAATGTGTTCATAGTCATGCAAACAGACAATCATGTTTTTTTCAAGGCTAAAACACAAATGATGAAAAGAACAGTATAAAAGCAAGTTCCAAAGGGAGAAGCCATGGGTCAGTTTTCAGGAGGAGGGAAATTAAATTTCTTGTTTGCATTATTTTTCAGAAATTGAATTCTTTGAGTTATTCTTTGTTTTTGTAACAGATCTAAGAAAACGCTTTGGTAAACTGCTGTGATATCCTTCACTGTTTGAACTTGAATGACATGTTCTCAGACGTGTTTTGGCTTGAGATGAATGAATTTAATTCATATTGGGATAAAAGTTGAACATTCTTGTGTCAAGTTTTTGTTTTGACTATGTTTGTAGCCACCACTATGTGCATTCAAAGTGTATTAATGGAATCGGTAGCTAGACCTGGTTGGCTTTCAGATATTAGTAGATTAAAGGAGCTGGAAGACTAGTAGTTTTTGCATCTTACTTGAATGGACACCAATGTATGAGATCTTGCTTTCTAAAAGGTTATACATGTCCATTATCCAAAGCTTTTGCGTGTTTATTCTTTATTTATCGAGAAGCTCTCAGGAATTGCTTTAATGTGCAACTCTGTCAGCATGAAGGGAATTCAGGCAACCATTCCTTTAGTTGGTTGAATCTAGTCTTGCCTGCAGGTACTACTGTACAGATCTATTAGCCCCATCCACCACTCGCTGTGCACCGAGCACTATGCACACAATGGTGCTTTGTAGTGATGGAACAAAACCTGGAAGTCATTGAAAGGACCTTTTTACGTGATGCATGCATGCTCAGTCATGCGCATCACCTGTAGCACTCCACTTACGGCCCTCTGAAGTGGGAAATATTAGTTACTGAAGAGTGATAAGAACCTATCTCAATGCAGTATGTTTAATTTGATGCGCTAACAACTCTGAGGAGACCTTTTTATACACAAAAATACAATTATGCATGTGTTAATATCTCATTATTGAATAGAACTTTTGCCAACCTTTTTACATTTTACAAATGGTGAGTTTACAGGAACTAAGAAATAAAACTATACTGCAGTGCATTGTTCAAGTTATCCAATGTGTTCTGACATGGCTTTGTCAAGTGCTGAAAAATGTATCCTATGTATGACTGAAATTTGGAGCACTTTGGAAAATCACCTAATAGAAAGTAATTAGTTTTCCTATGACAGTGTTTTTTTAAGGGTTTTCATATGCAGATACAAATATAGACAAGAAGTCAGATGCTTGCACAAACACTTAAGTACAAGACAAACACACCCACTCTCGTATGCAGCCATATACTCATCCATACACACTTTCATCACTTATTCAGGCATGGCAGATTAAAGTGAACCTGAAGCTGGTGATTCAGTCACAGTATACACGCCCCCTTGCATGAAATCAAACCCTACGCATTTACGCTGAGCTCACAGCACAGCCTATTAATTCATCTGCCAATACACATCTTCACATGGGAAGTAATTACCAGAGAAAACATATACAAGCAACCACCTACAACCTGCCTGCACATGTTAAGTTATTTTAGCTGCATGTAATCTGCATATAATCTTAATTAGTAAAGTGTAGCCTGTATTAGCATCAACTGTGTGGTTTACATCACAGCTTAAAGGCTTAAAAATACTTGAATACGCTGCTACGCTGGGCATAATTGCACTGCAGAATGACAGGACAGCATACAAAAAATGAATACAAATGAATGGCATTATCTGGTGTGGCACTGATATGCAGCCTCAGACACTTGTAAGGCAAAAAGCTAGTCAAGTTGCAAGGGGCAGGTTTGGTGTAAAACATCCTCTAATGACCCGCCACCCCCAGATAACAGTGTATGATGTGAAACAGATGTGCTACAATTGTTCAATTAACCCCCAGTCCTTTGATACAGAAGGTCCATGAATGTGTCAACATACTCAGCCACAACTATCTGAAAAACAGGACCCAGGGAGACATGCAGACAACAGAAATGCGACAAAAGGAAAACAATGAGGATGAAAGACAGTCTTTTTTTTCCCTTCTCAGACAAGAAGAAAAGCTGAAATACCATGACACCAGAGGGCTGCGCAAGTGTTATTTATCAGCTTCTGAAGGCCACTGCAGACACATTTACTCACTGTGTCATGAAGAAACATATTTCTCCTCTGCCTGTGGAATCACCTCATATACGCGCTTTCCCCGTAGAGAGTTTCCCTCAGCAGTGTAATAAGAATGTGTCCCTGCATGTCCCCATACCATCCATGATTGGGGAATTTTTCAATGTTAAAATCCATTATTGATGCACACAGTGTCAAGAACAGTGAATTAGGTGTGCTGGAATTGGGTAGGCTTGTATCTGACTGTTCCTGAGGTACTAATGGCTTTTATGAGTGAGGTATAAGACATTCATTACATTTCTCATTTCACAGACGTAAAGACGACAATACAGTCCTGACATATCATCATGAGTCACTTACTGCTGGGCATTGGAGTTCTAGTCATGAGTACAGCAATCATGGTTTAAATTTGTCAATCAATCAGTCTTTGGGGTCTTTTAGTAGATGTAGGTAGAAATGTTAAAAAACAGAAAAAGCTGGCATCATTTTGACATGTCCAAATGTCATATACTGACAAAAAGAGTGAAATAGGATGTACATTATTGGTTTGCGCAACAAATCAGCTGACTACATCCACAATCATTTTTAATCTGACTCTCCATCATAAGCTGCATAATTGTTGCCGCAGTGCATCAGGTGTGACAGGTCTAATCTGTCCAGTCTGCCGTCAAACCAAATTGTGAAGTTCATCAATATGAAACGAGAACATTGATCAAGATAATATTCATTTGTTTTCATTATCTTGCAGTGTAACATAAAGAAATGTGGGAAGCTGAATTCCAAACAGGATTTAGTGAACACGATGCTTGAAGTGACCGTTCTTTCTCAAGCATGTGTATAATCACTGCAATTTCACAAATGTAAATGCAATTTACAGTAATTATAGATCAAAGAATAGAAGGTTCAGGTGTGAAAGATTCAAACGTGGAAGAAGCACTCAACACCAGTTATGATCTCAAATTACACTCACGGATACAATGTACGTTTCCTGATGCAGAGCATCCATTTGCACAGAAAGACACCCATCTATACTGTATGTGCTGTATATATATATATATACTGTGTTAGATGGATCATGGTTCAAAAACCCCCATGAGCCATGAAGGTCGTAAGTTCAGTGTCTACCATTTAGCTTTTAATAATCAGGGTGGGCTTTTATCTTTATTGTGTCAGTTGATATTATACTTACATGGCGTATATACTGTAGCTGACTAAATTGGTCTTTAATCAAATTACCGCCTAATTAATTAACACAGCAAATGTGGCCATTTACTGTAGTATTCCAGCATAGGAGAACTGGCTGGTTTATATAGCTGTGGGCTAACATAATAAAGCTGCTGTGTGCACTGTGATTAATGGGAAATTACAGCCATGTGAGGCAGATTCGTGTTTTTGGGCTGCATGAATAAAACTGACTTAAATTTAAAGCAGTTTTAATTAATTCCCCTGAGGCCTAAAAAACATTTTATCCTCAGACCACCATTATAAAAGAGACACCTCAAACTGGAAATAAGGTCAATTATGACCCTTTCTATTATGAATTTTTGATCCACAGAAGTTTTATATTTAGAAAACTTTTCTTGAGCCAAGATAAGCAATTTAAAAAATGTGTCACATCATCACAATGTAAAAGTCTGTGCAGTAACAACGAGAGAACACTGCTGTGCATATTCAGTCTGTCCAGGAACCGGGAAGTAGACCCAGAAACCAGTGCTTCTATGTAGTGCACTGTGCATATGATGTACTTCCTGGCACACTGCACTCATTTCAGCAGGGTAGTTTCAATACTGCTTCTTCTTCTTCTTCTTCTTCACCGAATTACAACCAAGCAGAGCATTAGCACCAATATTTGACTGCTGAAATATAAATATAAAACATATGTGCAACTTAGATTTGTATATCATGGTATTTATCGCAATAGCTTCAGCTCCGGCATTTCACAATGCCGGTGGTCCCTCCTCTTCCGCTATATAGCCAAAATGGTGACCAATGAGGGCGAGAAGTGTCCAGCATTCCACACACAACTTTTTAACCATTAGGAGTGCACCATCCTGGTGCTCATGGTACACTACATTCTGCCATAATTGATAGTGGGAACGCACTTTTGTACTCAAAATAGCAAGTCTAAGTATGGAAGTATGCGAGCTGAGACACAGCACAGGTGAGTAAGTCTCACTGGACTGAATAGGCGCCATGTTTGGGTCCATCCATGGGCTTCAATCATCAATATTAGGTGTTTTATTGTGTATGTGTGTGTTTTAAAAGGTCAAATATGCCATTTAATTCTGTTTTGTATGTTCATTGGATATCTTGTGAAAACATACATATACATATTGATATTTTATGTCTGTGTACAGTTTATCTAAACATTCCATGGTGTGTAACCTCAAACACCATTAGGGTTTTACTATACCCTGGCCACCCTATTCAGATATTTCTGTGGTCGCCCCTGAATAACCAATCATCATCGCCAGTCGTTTGTGCACATACCTACCCCACTGCGCTGCGCGAGGCACATACAGTAGCCTGTTAGATGCGGTTGCGCGCTCCAACCGCACACTGAACAAAGAAGGAAACACCGATCATCACCAGGCTATAGAGTTATAGAGGGGGTGTCCGCTTAGCTTCTCTCCTTGGCTGTTTTTTTTAGTCTCGCTTGGATAAAGAGGACTGCTTGTGTCGGCGTCCCAAGATGAACCAAACCGCCACCGTATCGCATCAAGTGAAATGCCAGTCTACGAAGGCCATCAAGGTAAGGCTTTTTTAATGTTTATTCTCGGCTATAATGAACTTCTTCGTGTCTCATTCAACTCTGTATCAGCAGCAGCTTGATGACACTTCAAAACTTCAGTGCGGGTCTGGTGGTATGCGCATTGACGCACAGCACTTTGGAGATGTTTTGGCGATATGCATGTCCGCATCCCCGTTATAACCCGCTGAAGTTACGGCTTCTATGTGAAACTGTTTAATTTCTGACTTGAAAGTATAAAAGTGATCTGACTCGTCTCGTCGTGTTTGGATGAAAGAGCTCCGCTTATTTGACGTCCAACGTGAATATGTTGGATGAGGAGATCACACACTGGCGCAGTGGCGAGATTTCATTCATATCACGTCGTGCTCCTTATTATTATTATTATATTGTCTGTACGGACTGACAAGAAATTTTAGGCTCTCTTAAGACAGAGCGCTGACTGGTTTGTGTCTGCCACTTGCATGGCGAGAACAATCTGAAACATTTGTGCTCTGAATTTGTCTTTGATTGCGCATCAGTTGCTTAACTTTACCGTGCATGATCTCGGAGATCATCCTGATTTTCGACCTGTTGTTAACAAATCATAGGAAGTCGCTGCGGGAGGCAGCAAGAAGTGTGTTTTTAAACGAGGACAGGTAATGCAGTTAAACACAGCCGTTTTATGTTCGAGTCACGACCGAGAAAACGTCTCCGCAAGGCACCATCCGCATTGTCTTCATATTGTGCGCTTAAATCTGGACTGAAGGAGTGTGAAATGTGTGCTGGTGTGTATGTATGTGTGTGTGCGCGCGCGTATAGGTGTGTGTGTGTGTGTGTGTGTGTGTGTGTGTGTGTGTGTGTGACTCAACAGCAGTATCGATTTTGCCGCGGGTTCTGCATCACTTTTCAACCTCGAAGTCCCACCAGAGAAATTTAGCTTGGGGCAAATTTATCGATCCTCTTCCTCACTATGCCAAAGACTGCAATTTTGGAATACAAGGCTGAATGTTTAGAATTAGTGGAGTTCAATTTATGATGAAAGATAGGTGAAAATCTTAAATTGGTTAATAGGATCTGAGCCAGCTGCATGTGGTTTTGTCAGTCCTGGATGCTGAGCTGTGAGACATCAGCATCATCACTTAGGCGTCTGCTTACAGAGCCATGTGTGATGCCGGGTCCTCCTCTGTGACCCCTGTGCTGAAGCCAGCTCTTCATCTGTCATCTGTCTCTGTGGAGCTCAAGTTCACCAGAGCCAATTCAATAAAGCCACAAAAGAGGATGCTCGTAAAAGGCACTGGGCTGTGTTCAAAATCAGTTTGCAGCTGTCCTATTGCACATTGTTTTCAATGCAGGGCATTGTGGGAAACATCGGACTGGGTACTTTATGTTTAAACATCAGCATTCTCACTCTCACTTTTTAAGATCAATAAAGCAAATTGATTAATTATTAATAATCCATTTTATTTTATTGCTTCAGGTTAATGGATAATGCTGAGCTAATGTTGACTATGGAAACTTATGACAAGCCTACATTGCATGCAATTGAGCTCTTTGTTAGCAGCAAATCATTTAGCTATGTTTTGGATTTAAGGGATAATTCTGGTTTCTATCAGTTTATTGCTGAAATCTGGTAACACAGCAAAATCACTACATGCTATGAGTCTGACTGTGAAAAGATTATCTAAACCAGTGTACAACCGTCATGGCAGATGTTAAAATACAGCATTATAGACGGACTGTATTCAGCTACAGGACACAGGTTTATTCCTAATAAGAAGGTTATTTATTCCTGAACAGGAGCAGGTTCAAATAT
The DNA here is from genome assembly GCA_036365135.1 of Miichthys miiuy. Classification (NCBI taxonomy): domain Eukaryota; kingdom Metazoa; phylum Chordata; class Actinopteri; family Sciaenidae; genus Miichthys; species Miichthys miiuy. Next base: position 14,867,945 of record CM071612.1, read on the forward strand.
TCCCCCATGTACCACTAGAGGGAGGTTACATAACACCAGTAGGACACAAACTATAGTTTGAGAACCAGTGATCTAAAGTATTTGATTTAGAGGTAAAACTAATTTACAGTTTGGGTAATAATTCTGTTGCTGACTATGTTATCAATTCCAAATCAGTTATTGTTATTATTTTTAGCATTGTTGCCACGTTTCCCGATCTCAGCAATTAGCTTGGTGAGTATAATGTTGTTGTCACAATAGAAATAATTGGATAGAACATACTTTTGTGACTAGGACCCGTTATAATAAATCCCTTATAGCCCCTGAAAACTAGGCTTCAAATTTTAAGTGTCCTTGCACTAGGTGGCGCCAACTCTCCTGTCAGCAAACCAGAAGAAGAGGGTGTAACAAGATGACATAATTAAAAGAGTGCCAATGAAACCGTGGTGAAAGTGGCAATCTCTATGGGTGTGAAACTAAGACATTGTGGAAGTGCCCTAAACTGCAGTTCCTCAAACGGTCACTTGAGGTGGGTTGCAGAACAAGTCCTCACCTCCAAGTACCCATATTAAAATGCCAAGAATAAACATGTTTACAGCCTGGTACAAAAACGGTTTTGGTCTCTATGGTTAATTTCTTTGTTCATGACAACTGTACTGAGGGTGACGTTTTCTATAACTCAGACGTTTAAAATAATATTAAGGCTTAAAGTTACACAAAATCAAAAGTGTGGCTGCTTTGATTGACAGTTGGGTGCCATTACGATCCACATCTTTGCCCATTTTTAAATTAACTCAAAAAGTGTTATCAAAAGTGTTTAAGTTCATTAACTCACTTTGAAATAGTAAAACACCACCTCAAGCACGTGTGAAGACTTAATTTGTGAAACTGAGTACATTTTTTGCTGTTTCCATCAAACTTTTCTGATGTCATACTTCAAAATGCACATTAAAATATGTTTATGGAAACACGGCTAAAGACGTGGACTATAACAAACACACCGTTTCTTTATGGTTAAATCTTTGTAACTGCATGAGACTATTTATAAAATTAGAGTCAGAACGGAGAAGCATGAATTATCTACAAACTGTCATCGAGGGTGGATGGTCATTTGGGGGTTTCTGACTTAAAGCCAATGAGGATCAATGACGGTTCTTAGAAAAAACAGCTGATTGGCTTCAGCAGCCAAGGAACAGAAAACAACAGCAGAAATGACAGATTTTCAATGACTTCAGTTTGTCTGAACACAGAAAAAGACACAATCTCAAATGTCTTGTTTTAGTCCCAAATTGTGTTAGATTATATTAATAGTTAATAGTTACATTTGTTTTAAAATGTCAGAGAATAAGAAGAATCAGGAGTGGAAGAGCTTCTGTTATTTCTTTTTTGTCTTGTTCAGTTCACTACAGCTTGATATACTGACACATATATGGACAAATAAAATAAGATATCCTGTACATAACTGTAAACTTTTTGAAAACTTCATTTTAAGACCTCAAAATGTGAGTAAATATATAAAAAACACATTCTTCACAAACAAACATCCTGAGCCAATTTAGTTTTTTTTTGTTTTACAGTGACAATAAACAGAGCTAGAATTACATTCCCTGAGAATATTCAGCCTCATATTCGGTTGCCTAGAGGGCTGTTGTGTGTGAAAAGACATTTTCTGAATCTCTGTGTGCAGCACTTTTCTCTTTCATGGCCTGTCTTTTCACTTTCAGAGAAAAAGCACTTGGGCTGGGCTGCCTGCTGCATTCGAAATCCGTATTGTATAAAGCTTGGTTTGGAGTGTCAGACACCCCAAGGCATGTGCTGCAGCTCGGCGTGATGCACTTTTGCCTTCAGCTCGCAGTGAACCTGTCTCGGAAATCAGTCAAACAAGTGGGGATCATAGTCAGGATTAAGTAGTCCAAAACTCCTCTATGTTGCACAAAAACGCTAATCTCTCCGTGTCTGACCCCCATCGTCTGGCGCTGAGGTCTTAACAGCTCTTTGTTATCCTCTTAAATGCCCCCTCTTATATCATAGCTGTGTCCTTACGCCACAAGCCAAGATAAGAAATCCAATTATGACGAGGCAGCAGACTTTTCGTGGGCCTGAGGTCTAGCTGAGTTTAACAAGGCTGGATGCGGCCTGCGGTTCATGTCATCAGCGGCCCTTGGAAGTGTCAGGTCCACCCACATGCAGATTGCAACTATAAACTGGGATTGTCGAAAAATGTATAAACTGGGAGTACAAGGTCGTGTAAAAAGAAGGTGCAATATTTCTCAAGCTGTGCTGTAACATTGTGGACTTGCACTGAATTCACAAAGAAGAGATCTTGAGAGGAAGTTTGACAGTCAGTGATTTATGTAAGTGAAAAGGACTCAGGATCTTTTTCTTTTTTTTGAAATACCAATTTTAGGAGTGCATCTGAGTGTATGGATGTATCCTTCATCCTTCTAGCCATTTATTGTCAGATCATTTTTAAGGTTCTTGAGGAAAATACATGACATGAAGTCTTAAAGCAGTGGGCACAACAGTGTCTTTCATAAAACCAGATGATATACCTGATATAACCTCTAACCCAGAAAAAAAAATACAATAAATGTAGGGATATAGGGTTATGTGCATTCTTTTGTTTTATCTTGTCTAATTGTAGTAGTTCTGTCCAACTCAGTATTACTGAACTCAATATAGAAACAATGCACCACGTGTCTGAATCCAACACTGATTTGTCTGTATGTCTGTCAATCAGTCAATGTGGTGTCAAGCCTATGAGTCATAGACAAGTGTCATATGCTATGACGCTTGCAACTCTTTCTGACAGACCCTGTCAGAATGCTAACAGTTAGTTGTCAGCTCCAGGAGGCTCACTCCATCCTTGGTAAAGTACCCCACAACAAAAAAGGTACGTTCATGGCATCCACAGTGTTGAAAGGTGTGCTTGGTAGGTGTGCTATGCACTAAAGTAATTGTCCCCATCATGTTGGAAAGGCTTGTGAAAATAGGCTAAAGTATATTTCACAGGTAACCATAAATGGATGTGCAATACCTACTCCACTAGCCTTGAGACATTTTCATTAATTATAATGACTACTACTACTATTACTGCACTGAAGGTACTCCTCGAGCGTCATTTCTGGACGCCCCCTCTGGCGTAATGTCTTGATGTGCCATTGAAGTTGTGTCACACTTTAAAATAAGCAACTTTACTTTTACATCATTTTAGTTCAAAGGATTATAAAACTGAATGATAATCTTAAAGGCAGAGATGAAAATTTAGCACCTCTTTTTAATGTTCTTCTTTAACTTACATTAACTTCAAAATATTCATGTTTTATTTTGGTTGTCTTTGTGTCTTGTCTGAAATTCAAAATGAACACTGAATTCTGTTTAACTTACATTACTCATGCTATGTAAATTACATTACATACGTTACATACTTAATCCAAACCACATGTAACTAAACTGTGACCATTTACATTCATAAAATGTGAAATGCAAGTTTTATTTTAAAATCTAACATTACTTACATTACATTAATTGTAATGTAAAACACAAAACAATTGTTGCTAACGTGACTGCAGAGCCCTGAGCTGCACAAATTGACACTAGAGGGCTTTCTACAGTATCCTAATTTAAAGTGCAGGGCCACTGATCAAGATGACATTTTTGAGTTGGGAGTGAGCAAGTGTTGAAATGAGAAATATTTTAGCACTTTCTTTCATGCATGAAAAAACAGTGTATATGATTTTGTCACTTAATTTTATACTTATTGCTGCACTATTATTTCCTTGTCACACTGTACCTTGATTGTTTCCTCCTTTTTTGGATAAAAGCACCAGCAAAATCACTAAATGTAAATGTAATTTTCACCACATGTTCTTTCATGAATAGTACATGTGTGTGAAATGCTTGTTTTTTTCTGCATACACAATTTTTTCATATGTCTGCTCCTGGAGATTCCATTGACTACTACAAAATCACTCAAATACAAGTTCTTTATCAGAGAATCATGCCATTACTTCTTTTCTTGTCTAATCCTTATTGGTTTAACAATATCTATTGGTTGTAAAGTGTGAGTGTAATGATGGGTCTTGTCTTAAAAGCATAAATGAGAAAGCCTCATCACCAAATAATAATATATGATTTACTCTACATTACACCAACCAAGTGGAGGAAAAGAAAAATGCCCCGGATTGTCTGTCATGTAGTCCTGTTCTGAAAATAGAGCTTTTCTTTGTCATTGGAGATATATTTGGAGTTTACACTCTGATGTGCTTTGATCCAGCTCAAAGAGAGCCTTATTTCAGATAAGGAACTTTGACAAGTTCTTATGTTGCAGTTGAAGTGAAAGACACTCAGATTTTAAGGAGAAGTAATGAGGACAATGTTGAGGAAGATTGAGCTGCAATCTGCCCTGACTCTGGGAACAAAACAAGTCTTAGATTTTAAATTTTACTGTCATGTCTACTTCTGAAGCATCCATGAGGTCGTTGAACAGTTTAACGTGAAACCTCTCCATCTTTAAAAGCCTTTATTTTCAATCAGGAAAACCAGATCCCAGCAGATACACTACGTATTCAACAGTTCAGCTGATGCTGGCTAGATTGCTTTTTGTTGCTCTGCATTGCGTGAGTCTGTGATGAAAGACAGAAGAATATCAAATGATGAAAAATATTCATAAAGACTAACACAGATAGAATCACTTGTTTGGATAAACAAAATATTGAATTCCCAAATGTTTCACTTTCATCTATATTTCACATTTTATGTAAACAACGGCGCACTATGATGCACTTTACCGTTGAGGTTTTTCCGATCGCTGGCAAGAAGACCAACATTGTTTGCAATCTTTCTGCCAGCACGCAGCACCAATAGCTCTCATCTCCGTAACTCAGCACCCTGGATGCTCAACAACTCAGCCAGCAGGTTATTGAACCTGCGGCGTTCCCTGTTCGGAAGATCTATCACACAAACAGTCTTTAAAAACTGCTTGGGACTGGCTGGCTCTGGGAGTGATAGATTGCTGGAATCAGTCTCATAAGAATGATTGCATTGGCTCTTGAGTCTCTAAGTCTATAAATTATAGAGCTATGCCAGCTGATCTCAATATATCCTCCTCTTAGCATACATCTCTCATTCCCAAGCCTCACCAAGGAATATGTGATAGATGTGTCACTAATTTGTTTTGTGGTTGAGACATATCTGCCACTCATTTGCATAAGAGTGCTTCCTCTTGAGAAGGCTTATTTGTCTCGGTAAAAAAAAGAAAGAAAAAGTGTAACTTGATATAACCCGTCATTTGCCAAGCCATGCGTATTGTACTAGCACTCACGGGTCCTATAGAGTCTTTGCTACTACATAATGACTTCCCACTTTAAGATCTAAAGTAGCTGCTCCTGAGAACATAAAAGTTATTGAGAAAGGACTGACAATTAGACGTTATAAACATTCACTTTAAACCTAAAAAAGCAAAGTGTGTAAAGATGTTAAGTGGTACAGTTCTGCTTTCTCTTGTGAAAACACAATCAGAAAGATTGACGAGTTCATTCACATGCTGAGTTTGTCTTATGTAATTTTATCCAGCTAAAGTGCGTGTGTGTGTGTGTGTGTGTGTGTGTGTGTGTAAATGAGAAAGCTATGCAATGGAAGATGCCATTTAGATGCAATTTAGTAAGTTCATTAAAACAAAGTTAGACTGTTTTTTTTTTTCTTCATCATGTTTGTGCGTCTGTCTGATGAATCTGTGAATGTCATGTCAGTGAGATTCAGAGGCTGCTGTGCGGTGAAATTAATAGGTGTGAGTGTATAATGGAATGCTAGTAGGATGTACTGAGTCCTGAGGTGCAGAATGACTCAAATTTTAGTGGAGCTTGATAACAAAATAAGTAATCAAATCCTCACTGTGCTGTTAATCATAAGGATTAGTTATAATTGCTGTTATCTAAAGGATTAAAGAAATTAGACTGAAATGAAACTAAGCTTTTTAGAGGCTTTTTAGTCAAGAGTGACAGGAGGGATGTCCTGTAACACTTCAGTGATCGCGAGTTCATTAAATTAACAGATCTTGGCAAATCTAAACAACAACCCATATGGAGTTAAATTCTTGTTTGATGCTCTATAAAATCTTTCCCATAAGGTGGACTATACATGTTTATATCCAAACAGGTGTTGTTTGCTTTTGTTGTATGCTTTATGTCTGTCATAGTGTTTCCATATTGAAGTGCCATATGTCTTTGTCTTAACTGGTTGTTCTGATTGCAGGAGAAGTGCTTAGAAATCCAATTTTTACTTAACGCCATGTCAGAAGCCGTCTACAGAAAACAAGCTTACTTTGTGGTCTCAGGTGAATCTCTAACTTAAATATACTTCCCAAAAATATGATCAGTGCTCAGGAAGAAATCTGTGTATGTTACCTTTCTTAAATTAATTTGATGTTAGGCATTTTACACACCGAGTTACACATAAAATCATCATGCATTTTTGGAGCTGGTGAATATTTATTTATTATTTGTACAGGGATAAATTGTACAAAATGATCACCTTGTTGTAGTACCAACTGTGATACTAGTTGTGCATCATTGAAATTTGGTTGTACAAAGCAGCCAACAATTATGCAATTTCTGTCAAAAATACTGCACCGACAAGAATTTAGTAAATAGTTATGGGAAAATTGTCAAATAAAAAACTAGTTGGGGGCTGAATCAAGAAACCAGAAAGGATTTTTATATGGCTCACAGACTCGAGAGTTATGGGTGAAAATGTTAAATTAGTATAAAGGTTATTTTTTGACCTTGTAAATAATTGATTGTACAGTATAGAGACAGTCAGGAAAGGAAGAGAGAGAGAGAGAGAGAGAGAGAGAGAGAGGTATGACATGCAACGAAGGTCCCCAACTAGAATTGAACCAGGTATGCTCTGGTTATATTATGCACTTGTGACATTGTCAGACTCTTGATGGATAGTGTTTTTTTGTTTTTTTGTTGAAAGTAAAAGATAAAAATAGATGCAGCAGAACCAGAGATATTGTCTTTTTTATTCAACATGTTCTTCCTTGTCAAAACCTGGGGCCACATGCATAAAACTGTGGATTCACAACTAAAACATGAACAGACAACAAGTATTCTCTTAGTTAGACTTATAAAGCCATGCAAACACCTGATTCTGTTTTATAAATCTCAATCATCGTGGAAATGGCTGCACAAGCTTCATTTCCACATACAATTATTCATAAAGGGATATCTGTGAGCACATCCATACCGCTGCTGCTCCACCTCACATTAGACTTGTAAATGAGAAGAACAGCAAAGAAAAAAAAGGTACAAAATTTTTTTCCAACAGCAACAGCTGTCATTATACCGTTGTGGCTATTTCTAGCACCTGTACCATTAATTCATCACATGTACCTGTAAACTGTCAACACGGTAATGTCTCAGTTATCATTATAAAATGTCAGCAGAATGATAAATGACTAATCTAGAGCTCAGATTGAAACTGAATTTGAAGCGTGTTCATAAGTTAAACTGAACTATATGAATGAATTTTACAGAATCTTGTGTAGACTACAAACACAACACAATCAGTGACACTGGCAAACAATGTAAACAGTGTTCTACTATAAGGTTACGTCTCTCATCTTTTATTTCATTTCCACCTCATCATTTCAACTGCAGTTATCTCATGGAAACTGTGTGCATCTGCTCTGAAGTATGTGTGAGTTGGAAGGACATTCTGACTGCATGTTTTTCTTTTACAAATACTAGTTTATGTGTGAGATATGAATGTTTTTTGTGCATACATGTAAATGACATATTATGTATTCACTGTCACTACAGCTGCTTCTTTCACAATTTACAATCACTTATGCTTAAAAAGTCCCCTGTGTGTCACATGAAGATTTGGCCACTATGTGAAAGCCTGGCACTCTTCCTCGGGGGCTTGAGATGAGTCACAGCCACAAGGGTCTGGTCTGCTCAACTCCCCAGATTCTTTTCATTTTCATGCTGACTCAAGTTACATTACTCGAGGACATTTATCAGACTTCCTCTGAAGCCACAAAAAGGTGTATACAACTCTTTCCATCAATGTAGAAGTATTCCCCAACACCTGGAAACGAACACTGATGTGTAAAGACAGTTGCCCTTTCTGGAGCTTTCAAATGCATCTTATGATCAGCAGATGGAGATACATTAGCTCATGTGGACAGTGAAATATGGTCGCAAGCTCTGAAAAAGTGTCAAAAAAAAAAAGTGTCAAAAGTCAAAATTTTGGCCAAATGGTGATGCTTCCAGCTAGGCCTTTTTCACTGAAGACATTTTGACATGTGCAACAAGTTGTCCCACAGCAGCTGATAGAAAAACTCTTGCAGCTCCTGGTCATTTTTTCTCAACATCATTGATGTTAGAGCTTACAGTGCTGGTGGTGGGAAAATAGCAATGAGTGGAACAGCTGGCAAGACTGAATCGAAGGAGAACTTTCTGAAGCGAGGTCATGCCTCGGTGAAGCCTCGTGCAGAGAGGAAAGAGGACAACCTGCAGCCGCAATTCTGGATATTTCGTGTTGACAATGGATTTCAGAGATTTGAAACTGCAAAGCTGCCACCACAAATACTGGAACTCTAATTAAAATCACTGCCACAAAAGATTTATTTGTAATGGTCTGGTCCTGGGTGTCAGAATTGTTACGGAAAACACTAAAGAAAATGTTTCCTCCTGGAGTGCCAGTCAATGTTAAAAGCTTGACCACATTCTCTCTGTCAACGATCAGACAAATTGATATTACAGTTATATACTGTAGAAATAACTATCATTATTGAAAGCACATTACCCCACTGATGAGTGAGTCCAACATTTGAATGTGTTTATCCTAATCAACACCAACAGATTAACAACCAACCGTGTGTGGGGTGATCTGCTGCTGCTGTGAGCTCTTCTTGTATGAAGGTGGATGTCAGATGTATCACTCTCAGTGAAAACAGCACCCAGCAGTGAGGATGAGTCAATTAACACAGGTGTGGATTTGATTCCAGGTTTGCACAGGGGTGGAGGGGTCAATTGTTGTTCTCTTGCTGAATATAGTCATTAAGACAAAACCTATTCATCATTTTCAGTGGCTGACACTATTGGGAGAGCTTTTTTTAATTATTATTCTGATTGATTTCTGGCAGTAGGGAGCATATTGCTTCAGAGGCATCTTTCACTCAACATCTAGTCATGATAGCAATCTTGCAACTATGGAGTGTTTTAGCATTTACTAGCTCATTGATTTGACTCTTACCACCCTCTCGCCAGCAGCTGTTTTTGAAACATTGAGCAACTAAAGGGTAAATGTTTCTCAGTTCAAGTTCAAGTTCATGTTCAAGTTGGTGAAGACCAAACTGGAGCTAAAAGAAGAGTGAATATAAGACATCATCAGGTCCACAACAACACATCTTCAAATAATGCTAATGTTGCGTCTTGTCTGTAGAACATGTGAACAAGCAATTATCAAGTTCTAGCCTTAATCCTAATTGAATAAGGTGATAAAATGTATATAATCTGTATTTCAAGCATCACAGTAGGAAAATTAAAATGTGCAATTTACATTTTCACCTCACTGAACAGGGAGAAAATTGCGACTTGTGACTGACTTGTGAGACTCTGTCCCATATCACTGCTCACGCTCTGTGATAATGTTTTCAACAGTTTCAGAGTGAGTAGAGATGGTGCAACTGAGTCGGGAAGTGAGTTTAGTGTGAAGCTAACTAGTTACAACATAGCCATCATTGACAGTATTTAATTAGCGGACAGAGCATCCAGGTCTGTGAAGTGAAGCGGGAGATACATTGGCTGTATTGAGCCTCATGTAAAAATGGCCCTACTTCTCACTTGATTTATTAACTCAGTACTACAACAGTTTCCTCATTAGTTTATGGACTCAATTGCTATTTTCAAGTCTTCTTCCATACAAAATAATGTTCATTTTGTAAAGTATGTTCCCAGTTATAGTAACACAGACAAACCAAGCAGCGCTGATCAAAAATGAATCACAGTCTGTTACTGCATTGTCTATTTCTATTTGTTAAATATTTATAGAAACATATTTTAGTTACTGTTTAGCTGGAATACAAAAATGTTTGTCACCAGATGGATCACCATTTTTTCCTGTATGAAAATGAGTCAAAATCTAACTTGCAGGACGTCATCCGCCAGCTGCACACTCATCCAAATATTGTTACTTCTGGCTCCAAAAAAACAAGATGGCAAAGTCAATAATGCCAAGCTTGGGACTTGTTGACTTTATACTCAAAGTTATTTTGAGATGGTGAAACAGGCTGCAGGACCCTTTGGGACATCTCGCAGTAGTATCATGTATCATGGTAAGGTTAACACAGTTCCACAGTAAGCTCTTCAGCTTTCATATAAATGTGTAAGAAGTTTTAGTGACCTGGTTTTAGCCAGACCACAACAGTCAAGCGGGAAACCATCTGTTCCACAGCTTGCCAGCAGTGTGTCCAGCAGTTCCCTGCCTCAACACTCTGCCAAGTTGAAAGCTCAGGAGGGAGGGCGTTTGCACTGTGAATACATAAACCAAATGCAGTATGCTCTTCAGCCAAACTTCATTGTGCTGAGGAGTTTATCCATCACCAAATATTGAAGTTGAGGACTTTATATTTCCTCATTTTTAATTGATGATTACCTCTGGTTCACGCGCTATAGCTGAAACAAACTGAATTCAGAGAATGTTTGTGGTGGTTGACTTTCATCATCAAGAAGATGCTAGTTATATTATTTTCCCTGTTGGCCCTTTGCAAGACCCAGAAGTCTTGTGACATTTGGAGTTATGTTAAAAAAGTAACACTGAGAATCTAGCAAGTTCAAAGCCCCCTCAGTCACCTTTTTCTTCATTCAGTCACAGAAAATATACATTACTGCTTTATTATAGCAGTAAATGTGTTTACCATACTCAATGTCATATATTCCAGGGCCCTGTACCCTTTTATAAGGCTCCACAGGTCTATTTGAATGTACATTAATACTCCAGCAGCATGTAGCGTCCTTAAATATTCACTTTAAGTGGTGGTGTTATGTAAATGTTACATATCCCATTCACAATATCTGGTTATGGTATTTCCATGAAACGTACACTTTACTGTATACAATAACCTTGTGTCACTGTTGTATTTCTTATGCAGTAAAGTACGTGGAAGCTCTGTGTTCATGATAACATATATTATTTCATAAATCCAGGAGATGTGAACATACATATTATTAGAACTCTATCAGAGGAGGCAGTGGAGAATAAGTTGAAGCTAAGGAGAGAAACAGGCATTAGTATGTGTTGACATCTAGCTGTTACTTCAGGTAACATGGCTAGCAAGGGCCAACAGGCCACCTTGGCTTTCAAATGACTGTCTCCTGGCGGTAAAGGACATTTATAAAGGTTTAATTCAGAATGTTAGTCTGGGCCTAAAAGGCATGCTTTGACATTTCAATTAGAGTTTGCCTTTGTACTTTACTGAGCTAGGGAAGAAAATGTTCTCCATTTATGTTTCAGGTCAGGTTTCCAGTCATATATAGCACAAATTATTACTAAATTTCCAGAAAATCATCAAAAGAAAAGCAAATAAATGTATGTTTCCGTTCACTAATGTCATAAACATGCATACATCAACTTCTGGTGCCGTTAATTCTCCAGGGAGATGCCATTAAACCATAACAGAAGGAGATCAATGAGATCAACATTAAATGAGGAACAGTCGAAAACAATGTAGAAAATGTGATGGAAATATGATATTTTTGTTGGTTGCCTTCCTGATACACTTTGCACCCTGACTTTCTCCTTCATTAAAAGCTGAAGTTCTTATCTGTGTGAACAAGAAGCAAACGCTACGTTTCCAATGAGGCTACATCAGTTAATAAGTTAAGAGGCAAATCTGAACATACATGAAAAGTGCGGTATGTGATTTGGATCTGTACACCCTCCAGACAAAAGCCATAGAAATTGCTTTGTTTGTTTGTTCTCGGCTGGGATGGTGATTTAGCAAGGATACAACAAGGTGTCATCAAGGTGCCAATTTCATGCAAACAGAAATTAGAACCGATGATTAACCTCCATCTCAACTGCCAGGTGGATCTCTATGTGTCCAGGGATGAACTTGTCCTGGGTGGACACAACTGGGATCTGCTCCAGCCCCAATAAGGATAAACAAATAGTTCTTAATTACTTCACAGATATGGAATCATGTAGCTAACCAGCAATATATAAAGAAATTAAAATCAGCCCCAATTTCACACATTAATGCATAAATAATACAATCGTATAATTCTGAAATTGGTCATTTTGGTACTTTGGTATTTGAAGTGACATTTTCAGTGCATGAGTTTGGTATTATTACTTTTACTTCCCTGATCCAAGTACTTGTTTCACCAGTATTAAAAGAGTTTACTTTCACACTTCACAAGGAAACAGTACTCTTACACTTACTCCAGGCTGCCTATTTATTCTCTTATTGTTGCTACTGTCAAGGTTAAGCCTACCCTCTCCACCACTCCACCACTGGCATACACCGCCTCTAATTTGCTTGGTGCAGATAGTGAACATCTAAGTGATTTATTGGTAATTGATTTCTTACTAGAGCCTGTCTCCAACAACTTAGGGGAGCAAACTACACAGGATAATCTAAAGTAGGTGGATCAGTGGGAGATGATGAAAGATGAATACATGAAGTGAAGGGAGTTCCTGTAAATATGAAAACAGCATCTACCACCTTCATATCATTTATTGGCACTCTGTCCAATCTTATATCTACCTGATTTTATACAAGCATGTCTAATGAACTGAATCTATTTATTTATTACTTTTGTTTTGTTCAGTGATGATTAGTGATGGTCTCAAGTAACTGCTGACCTCCCACAGTCAGGACTGAAAGTGCAGGCTGCTGGTCAAAGTAAAGCTGATAACCTGCAGCAGAAACTGATGTGATCCTCTCTCATTCTCTGGGAGCTGTGTGGAGACCGTCTTGCTCCGCTCCGCTTCTGGCTTGAAAACAACAGATTTGATCTGTCGGCCGTACTCACTGTCTACTGGAAGGTTGCTCTTTAAACAGAATATAAAATGAGCGGTGAGGGGAAAGCAGCGCTGCTTTTTGGCCTCGGAAAAAACTGCACCTGGTTGAAAAGGCTTTCAGGCAAAGAAATCTTTCACCACAGAGGACTGTTCCTCCTTCAAAGTACAGTCTTCACATCGATATTGTGATGATTCGTTCTTTTCATCTGGCAGAGAGGCAGGGTGTTGATTGGTGCTACACCTCCAGATTAATGTGCGAAAACCTGGCCAATTAACAGTGGGTTTGAAATCTACTTCAAGTGCAAGTGAAAAGGTTTTTTCCATCAGTAACACTGGTAACACCACAGACTTATTGATTATGAAATGGAAAATTGCACAATATACTGTAGAGCCAGTACTCCTTAAGAGGTTGTGTGATGGACTTAACACTTATGTCATAATTTGACAACGTCTAAGAGTTTAACCAAATTGTTTTACGAGCCATTTTACCTTTGCTTCAGTTTTATAACAAGAGAACTGGACCTTCGGTGCTTTGAGGCACCTGAATGTAGAATACATTTAGAGTGTCTTCCAGTCCCTGACTGGATATTCACTGAGCAAAATAGGCTGGACTGTGAAATGAATGTATTCCCCATTGCCTTTGCTGTGGCCCGAGGCTGCCAAAGAACTCTGGGGATAGAGGAGTTATTGCTTAAGTGTGTTATGTGTATGCATTTGTATGTATAAAGTGTTGTACCGATGTGCCCGAGGAGGAAGCAAAAGCTCATCCCAGTAACATGGTGGAGGGGAGGGGAAGAGGTGTCAAAACATTAATGAACGGTTGTGTGTTCCTCCAGTCACTGCTCCAGTGTGGTGACAGAGCTGCAATAATAGGAACTGCACATAATGAGTCGCTGCGAGAAGAGGGTACACAGAAATACGCTCACACACACATACATATACACACACACACACGCACATACTGCTTACAGTTTGGAAAGACAGCCACTGGCCCCTGTTGGTTACCAGAGGAAGTGACCAAGTGCTGGACACATCAGTTGGACTGGATTCATTCGTTATTGTGTCCCTTTTTTCACTAACTGTATTTACGGGCTTTTGGATTAGTCCCAACATGTCTCTATATCGCATGTCACTATATTTCTTATTTTCATTGTAAGTGGAGCTACTTAGAAATGCCATTAGTTTGCGTGTGAGTGGTGCTTAACATGTTGTAGGACAGTTTTATGCAGTTTGAAATGAATGAATGAGAATTCAAGACTTCACAAGACTTGTTTCTGTTCTGTTGATATGATTTGATCTGTCATCAGTACTGTTTTATCCATTGCCTGATTTTGTATTGTCTGCAACCTGTTATGCTTTGGTTGGAAAAGAGGTCAAAAAATGCACTGCATTTGTCCCTCCTAATCTAATATTTCTTGTTTAGTTGGGATAAACATGCTCTGAGTTTTGCACTACATTTCCCATCTTGCTTTGGGTGAAGCAAACAGGAAGTGTAATGTTGCCATGTGGTCAGTGAGTTGTAAGCCCACATTAGCTTGTAGTTCATTAGGCTTGTATTTGCTCACATTGTTGAATATGCAGCTGCCTTAGCTGCTTTCATTTTTCTGTAACCTGTAAATGTACGGACAACAATCAACTGGATTGCTGAAAAGATGATGAGGAATCCATCTTTTTGTGATTTCTAAGCAGATTTATTGATCGGTGATGGACGTCATTGGAAAAAGTAAGTAGTATGTGTCTGATGTCTGTGTTCAGGTTTGAATGAAATGCAAAGTTTTGATGAAAGCTATTGAATCAACTGAAGCAGCGCTGTGTCTGGTTATTTTGGTGTCCAAGGATGATGATGTCGAAAATGATGATGAATTATATTTTAGTTTAATAAAATTTTCCAATAAAAATATGACAGATTTAAAGAGTTTTCCTACAGCTATGTGTCATCATCTTGCAGCAGTCTTCCTTATCCTGGCCTTGTCGGGTCTTTGTGGTGTGTTCAAGTGCAACATACAGAAGACAACACAAAGCGTTTGATTTGTTGGCTTTTGACCGCTTTAGATCTTTGAGGTCAGCTTGGTGTTTCAGGCGTCTAAAAATAGCAGCATCTTGAGTCTGATGTTTGTTTTGTTCGGCACTTTGGTTTTGTAGCCATGAACAGCATCTTGTGTGGGAACCTACCTGAGCTTTACACCTTTAGGTCGACATTCAACTGTCTTATGTGTTGGTTTATGTGCTTCTTTATATGTATCTCTATAAAATCATTGTTAAAATCATCAAGACACTGAACATTAAAAGCTGACTTAACAGAGAAACTCACTCATGCCTATTCTACAACAGATAATTGCTCCCCTTCCACATGCTCAAGTAGGAAAATTCCTCAGAAAGCGAGAAAGGTCACGGTGCAATGGGATTTAATGGCGGTAATAATCTGCAGCAGCAAAACCTGACAGGTGATGTAATTTCCTGGGCCTTTGCTTTTCTTCTAATCTGGTTTAATACGTTGTGAAGCTTTGGTTGCGCCTTAATCTCAGTGAACACACCACAATCCTTTAGTATGCTCATAGCCCAACTTGATATGACAGGGTGCTCAGCAAATTATTTACTTGGAAAGAGATTATTCTGCGTACTGAGAGCCAGAGGTGATGTAAGTTTAGCTGGGGATTGTTTTTGCCAGTGTACTGCTCCGGGATGTTTTGCTGGCTGACAGGGACACAACACCGGCTGTTCATTGGTATTCTGGAGCTGCTTTGCCTGTCTTGCTGTACTATAGAATGCATAGACTTTGTGACAAAGTTGATGAAGCATGCATTTTCATCACAGTGCCAGGACAGATTCCCGGCAGTGTACGTTGGAAGCATATAGCAGCAGTAGAAAGGGGGTGGGTAAGAACATAAGTAGTGCACACACACACATAGGTTACGTGATGTGTGTACAGGTTGTAGTGTGATGTGTGTACAGGTTGTAGTACGTGTGTGTGTGTGTGTGTGTGTGTGTGTGTTTGCTGGTATGTTTATGCATGTACCTTGCAGATCAAGTGTTAAAACAAGTTGAAATCGATAGCAGCACGTGTCATTTACATATTTATCCTCGTGGAGTAAAAGTGAGTGGGAAGAGTGTGCAATGTGATAACTGTCATGTATGTATATAATCTGCATTTTCTCCTCATTACTGCTGAATGATGACTTGTCCTTTGCTTTATAGTAAGCAGCTTACACAGTGTCTTTTAATTATACTGTAAGATGTGTTTTTGTTTTAAATCAGAGGTTTTCAAGCTTTGAGGCAAAGGACAGCTGCATGCCAGTATTTCTAATAACAATGGGATGCTAGTTATTGTAATTTGGTCCGCTGATTAGCTTATGGTAAACAGTTCGCACAGCTCATGCAGATGATTACGGCACATTAAAACCATTAGCTTCAGTTGTCGCAACATGTAAAAGTACTGCTCTATTTTTAAGTCCTGACCCAGTCAAATTTGAAACACACACAAATGATAGAGCCCCAGATATTAGGAGTAAAACATCCCAATATTGATATATATCTGCTGATATTCTTTACACATAATAAAACACATTTTCCTTTGCAATAAAATACCTTAAATTGTGTTAACAGTTCAACGGTTTTAATATTCGTAATTGAATATCGGACAATATTGACGATAGGCCAATATTGGCAGATAAAAAAGGTTGACCATTGGGCTCAAGAAATTATCCATATTTTTAGATTTATCTTCAATGTCCAACGTGAATAAACATCCATAAATCCACTTAGTTTATACCACTAATACCACTAATTTAAAAACCTTCAAAACTTTAAAAAAGCTTAGAATCAAAGCAATCCAGTGATAGCTGTCTGTATATCCATGCGTACATTACAAACATGAACTGTTAATAGCTAATCAACAAATATAGGCTAAAATTCTTATTCTTATTCTTATGATTTATTACACAGCCCCCAAGTGTAACTCACTGAATCCATGACAGCATTACATAAACCTTCTGTTTACATGCTGTAGGGGTGCAGTTATCTCAATTTTGTCTGGGGGAGGCCCACAGTGTCAGACTTTGGTCTAAATTGCACCTCCACATATGTGACGAATATATACTGATCCGTTTCATAGTCTGAGAATCTGATAAGGAACTCTATCATTTAGCCTTCTAAGCTCTAAGAAAATGAAAACTGCTTGGTGCATATACACCACTGCGCGTGAAGATAATTTTTTTGACAGCAATCGTCACTCTGTGTTTTTGCAGTTTTAAAGGATGAAATGCATTTTCTGTGCTGCTAAGCTTTTCAGGCGACCTCCTGTAATGTAAATGCTGCTGCAGCAAAGACACAGTGGGGCTACTTTGCTGGAGAAATTATACTGTAATGACTAAATAGCTGACTGCTGAGCTGGGTTCAGTAGTGGTGGCAAGCTGTACCCTGTCTCTCACAACCTGCAATTAAACCATCTCAAGAAGGGCAAAGAATAGTGATTATTCATGGCCAGTTTATGGCACATTCAGCAGGTTGCTGCAATACGTCTTTATCTTGTCATGCTTGCTAGTGTTGAATAAGCTCCTCTTTGCTACCCGTGTTTTCACCATGTGGGAACCTTGTCAACGGGTTGCACTTTTTGTGATGGATCGTGGGTGGTTTTCAGTGCTGCAACTGCATCGATCATGCAGCTGCGAAATATTTCAGTTACCTTTTGAGTTTGTGCTTTTGGTACCGAACTTAATAAGGATACAGGGTAGTTGGAAAGAACATTCACATATAGTAGAAAGTTTGATTTTAATGTCAGCCCTTATTATGAATTCAGCTTTTCTCCATGGGAACATTTATTCCTTATAATCTGCAGGAAAGTGGGAAGCTACTTCTGGCTTAACTTTTTGGAGGGCAGTAGTATACATGCAACAAAATCACATCGCTATGTATGAAAGGTGCAGAAATCTGGTGAATGGCAGTGATTCAGAAGAAAGGTGGAGTATTTGTAACATTTCGACAGTTCGCTTTGTCTGTAGATTTTTAACAGAGGCTATTTGACCATTCAGGAACCCTATAACAAAGATGTGTTGGTTGCCTAAACATGACACAATGTTAATCACACTGGTGCAGTGTCAGTAAACTCTTTTATTTGTGCTGAACAGTTGATTTATTGAATCTCAACTAAAAAGCTGTTGAAATGTTCCAAATACTCTATGTGGTGGACTATCCCAATGTCAGCCATTGTCACCCAAAAAGGCATTTTTCTCTCTTTTAGTCAACAAGTGCGTTGACCTTCAAACACCCTGATAGCTCTGCTTTATAGACGAAAGATAAGATGTGTCGCACACTGTTAGCCACGATGTGAAAATTAATTATCCCACACTTTGATCTTAAGGTCTTTGTTGGGACATAAACAAGGATCAGCTTTTTAGAAAATGTAAGCGCCACACTGGAGATTTGTGTTGTTTACCTGCATGCAGTTTAGCTAAAGAGATCAAAGAGATATTTCCAGCCAACAAAGATGCTTTCCATTGATTTTACACATTACTTTTAGTTGTCGTGGGGAGTACAGCTACTCAGTCTGTGAACACAGACAGTTGTATGTTGTATTGTGTTTTATTGAAAGATGTTGGCATTTACTGTACCCAGTTGGCACAACAGGGTCTAAAGGTGGATGTGGTACATACATGTTTGTTCTGTGTATACTGCATTTGTTGCATTCACAGAAGTGCACATGTACATTGTGGATCAAGCAAGTAATGATATTATTTGGCAGTTATTACAAACTTCTACTGTATTCGATTTTCTTATTTGCTGAGTTTGCTCTGCTGCTACATCTACGCGGTATCCTGTACTGTGTGTCTATATCCTGCTCATCAACTCTGGTGTGAACCTGCATTCCCACCCAGGCGTACTCCAAAGGGATGGATTAACATCCAAGAAGTGAATACAGACAGTTAATGTGGATGTGTACATGTTCGGCCGTACACAGAGGATCCTTGCAGACATGGGCAGATGTAGAAATTTACTTTAATATTTAATTACTAAAAAATGTTCCATACCTGACCACTTATCCACTCCATGCACGAATGGCTCCAAACCTCCTACACTCTGAGCAGGAGAAGATGTGTAGACAATGGAGAGATGAATGTTTCATATGAGCCTTGTTGGCTTTTTCTGAATTGTGAATCCAGAGAAAAATATTTTTAAACCTGTGGAGACTGCGCCAACCCTGTCTCTTAGAAATTACATATGTGTGTAATGAAAGTGTTTTCATAAGTACGTTGTGGTGACAACACAATCGGTCACAGACAAAAGACAGTTGTGTTGGACGCCAGGCGTACTGGTCTATGGTTTAGTTGAAGTAAAGCTGAGCAGACTCTGGACTGGTTTTTGTGATTCAGACTCATAACATACTAAAAAACTTCACTCCCACATCTTGTTCACACTCAGTCAAACCACAGTGACTAAACCTCACACTTTGTAACTTGAACAAAAACTCAAAAAGCCTTCTGTCACCCCTCCCCACCTGCAACTTTGTGATTTATAGTTGCCAAAGCTTTGGCTTATTTATTTATATTCTCCCAAGATAGCTGATTGTAACTGCACCCACCCCACACCCAAAAAAGGGAGGAGGGGAAGGAGCAGCTTGATAAATGGTCTGTGGGAAAAAACGGACACCTGATAGGCAATTCCAACAGACGAGAGACGGATATTGGCCAGAAAATAAAAACGCCTCCCTCAGCTCTGATAACACCTCAATCTGTCTCTTAACGGAGTGAGAAGAATGGAGCGATAGTTCCATTAAGGGGCCACAACCGATTCTTTTCAATATGTTTGGAGAATAAGTGTGCCTTCGTGTCCCCTTTTCTGAATGTCAATTGTATCTGTTGTTGCTGCTGCTCGACCGACAATCGATATTGGAACCAGGCAGAAACAGATTGGTTAGCAATAATCAGTTTCCTTCTGGATTTACTGATTACGAAACTTAGAAAATTGAATATAGAGAGCAGACAGAGGTGTTAATGTGTGTCTTCAATTGTTCTGGGCCTGTGGTGAGACAGAAAGTAGATACATGATTGGGACTGTAAGAATAGCTGTTTTGTGTCCTGCTTCAATAACAGAAACGAGGAGCTAAATGGGCTTCCCATTAATTCACTGAAACCAACCTCGCTCTGTGTCTGAGAACTCGTTTCAGTTGTCCCTCATTTTGCTCATGTTAACAGAACTGCTGCTGACATTAACTGTAATAAATAAAAATCTGCTCCTCCTGAACTGTGTGCTCTGAATGTCTAATTCTTCTTATTAATGGGCTCCTGCGCAAATTCGTCTTTGGGTTTCGAATTATTTATGTGAGGCGCACAAATAATGTACAAACGTGATGCTGAGACTCACACACACAGTAAGGTCAGTTGAAAATACAGGATAAATGTGGTGCGCATTGGTTTGTGAGAATGCTCGACTGCACATGCACAGTGTGTCACGTCTGCAGGCTTCACTCATTGTGTGCTGGAGGATCTTTGTTGGTTGCTTGTTTGTCAGGTGAACACCCTGCTCATGCATTACCTCCTGCTGGCCAGCAGAAGTCAGCATTGTTCTACATAAGATGCAACAGATTTATTCATTTTTACTCATTTAATACCATTTTAGGCTGATAATATTACCCATAAAACTCACTGCTGTTATATTACCCCTACAGTTACCTATAAAAAAGCAGTTATGCACTGCTTTTGAAAGATCCTCAAGTACACAAATGTGTTCTTTCAGCTCCCTTATCCTTTAAAACTAGTTTGTTTATGAAAGTAAACTTTATTTGGATTATTTATAAAGATTACACTGATTTCTGATTTGCTGTTAGACAGCCATTGATATTCATATTGAAAGGAATACATCAAAATAGTGATACATTTACATTTAATGCAATACATTCAAACCTGTGATTCGAAGGTACCTCAATCACACCAAGATGTGTGATTTCCACCAGAATCAGAAGCTAGAACTGCAGTTATTGTTACTCTGCTAAAGCAAGATTACGTAGCTTTATGTAACTGACATTACTGAGTCATGCTTGAGTCTCACCAGCAATGTGTCCATGTGCAACTGACTGTAATCCACAGACAGGCAACATGAGTAAAAAACAAAACACATTTTAGTGTGGATTTTATTTCATTTATTTTCCTATTTTTGGTTTGTTTGGTTAAATTCACTAAAGCCGCTTTGGATAAAAGTATCAGCTAATTGAATACCATACGTTTCTGCAGTTAGATAAACCACCATTACACATCCGGGAATCTCAGTGTTTTAGATTTAACTAATAAAATGATTCTGCTAACAAGACATGGAATGTGTATATTAATTATTTAATAAGTGGACTTGTATTTATACAATATACCCAAACTCAAACCTCTTTCAACACACCCTTTCATACACCGATGGCCTTCAGACACTTTGACTGGACAATTGCTAGACTACCACCTGAGCCACAGCAGCACAGGCGGGGTGTTATTGTGTTGTGGAACTTATTTTGTGGACCCCTCAAATTCACAGAAGGCTTTTTCCTCCTAGGGTAACTTAACTGGTCAGTTCAGCCAGATTACTATTACAATGACTATTTTGTGTGTGTCTGTGTGAAGAGCAAAACAGGTGGAATGCATTGGCCAACTGTAAGCCCCGAAACACTGGCCGAAACACAAATCATTGTCAGATGATAACCAATTGGTTTTGAGATTGACAAACACACAAGCACAAGTTACGAGTTGAATATATACTATAGTTCTAAGTACTCGCTCACCAAAATTTCACACTGAAAATGTTTGAATGTAAGGCAATGTCACAGTTTTCTAAAACCGAGAAGAGTAAGTTGGAATAAAATGAGGTATGATGCCACAATCTGAGTTATGAAAGCTTTATAGTCAGCAGGAGAGGATCAAATCCAGAAAAGGAAAATGTCACAGTGCACAATGAAACCTCTCATGTAGTCATGGAATTACCCTTTGGGGTCACCCCTTGATTTTGGTATTGCCTCCAGGACTACCTGTGCTTTGACACGCACATAGATGTCTCTGCTGGTGAAAGCTGGATTTACTGTCAGCATGCCGGGCTAACAGGAGGTCAAGCAGGAACCCCTCCTCCT